>JBBCBC010000020.1:17121855-17721855 GCA_037126765.1 Stenogyne calaminthoides
AATGAACTTTTAAAGAAAATAAAGACACAAAACATAAAGAATTCTCTCACCTCATCTCTCCGCCTCGAATTCTCATTCCTCTTCTACTTGACCACCGATCAGTACACTGACATCACGCCCACCGAGTTCAGTTTCTTCCGATTTTGAGATCCCATTCCCTGTGTCCTTTGTTTAATCGAATTCCAGTCACTGAATTTACACTCCAGTCTCAAATTAATTTTATTTACCATCCTTCAAAGATTCTTTCACTCATACATCTGATTTTCATCACGATCCTGATCATCAACTGACACTAACACTCTTTAGACCAAATATAACGTAATAAAGATCAGTCATCACATCAAAGTCAGATCCTGTGTTTATCATATCCATCCTGATCACGTCTCCCGATCTTGACTGCCTTCATCTTCCACTGTCCTCTCGATTCACCGGGCTTTAGTTTCTTCATTTCGATTCTGACACTTATCACCACTCCTAACTCATCTAACTCATTCTGATCTTAATTACCTATTCAACTTTCGCCCCGATCTCATTTTCGATTCCGTGAGTCTCTCGTTGAAATTCCCTTTCACAAACCGATATGTACATCTGAATGTTAAGTTTTCAAGCTCAAATGATTTTTCTATTTGATCACCAGGTAATCGTATTTTTGACCTAACTGATTCTTCTCGATTAAGATAATTCTTGAAAATGTACCGCCAGTAATCTCAGTTTGCAGTAGGTACCTTCCCTAAGTCAAAAGCGATTCGACATGAGATATCGTCCGATACACCCTTTCGTTATGTCAATCCGTCACCGTGAATCTTTATCCAGAATTATCTGGCCGCGATTTACATCGTCAGTCTCAGGATGCAAATTTTCTAAAATAAAGCCGAGAACTCAAATTCAGATTCGTGACCATTGGGCTCTATAAATTTGACCTAATGTTTTATATAAATATAACCTATTCACTATATATTCAGGAACCATGATTCCCAGAACTTCGTTTCATGTAGACTAAAAATTTCTTTTAATTTTTCCATGATTTCATCTTTCTCAAATCAACTCGTTTCATCCTTATTGCCGCTTTCATTATCACAACGATTTCACGATCGTTAAAAGCTTCTCTTTCACCATGGCGAAGGCTCAATAAGAATTTAGGAAATATACTTCTCCTAACCGTAGATGCAATTCCTCAAAGGCCTATCGCTATTTATTTAGATTTGCCCATCAACAGAATAAATGGAATTAACGCGAGTTTGATATAATGACCAATCAAGGTAATGTTCGACCACCTCACCATTTAATGTTCGGAGAGCACCACTCTTTCTTGGGGTTTCGCTTAAAAAATCCTATCAAGGCCACTCGGCCCATTTTCTCGATCTTCATTGTCACTTTCGGGATTTTTCTTCTTTAAAAAGCTCACCTTTGCCGGGAAATTTAGAGCACCAGACGAAATCTCTCTTCGGCTTCCCACTAAGAAGTTGAGGGTTTAGGGATATGTTTATGGGTTTGCGGTTTGAGAATAGTATCGACTGCGTTTCATTTGTAATCAGGAATGTAAATCGATTTCTGGTCTTTAACAACGAAAAAGTTCTACGTTATTCCATTGTTGTGTAAAACTTCGCTTCTTAACATCATTGCTGATATCGATTTAGACAGTTTAAAAAGAAAGATCCATTAAAGTAAAACATTGAAAAGTGACCTGAGCACCGCTTCCGATACTACTTGTTGGTCCCGGAAAAACTCTATTTTATATGGGCTAAGACGCTTTAATTTCTGCATATAAAAACAGGACGAGGGCAGTGTTCCAATTTAAACTTTTTTGAGCTCATATAAAAGAAGCTATTTATAAACCTAACGCCAGTGATGACAAGTATAAACATAAAGCAAAGAACAACACAGTTAATATATAGTGGTTCGGACAATCACCCTACATCCACTTCTCCTCTTCTAGGAAATTCCTTCCAACGACTTATCACCCTCCACGGATCGCTAATAGATATTTATCGCAGCTCACACTCTAATCGACTTATAACCCTTCTGCCCGCTTTGACTTATCACCTCCACGATCGCTTGCTGAGCAAGTTTAACGAAGTTCACACTCCAATCGGACTTATCACCTCACTTCAGTTTGCCTAACAACTACCCCACTTCACCACCGGGTTTCGGGGTTTTGTGTTGTTCCATCCGAAGGTGAGATTTTCTCTCACAAATGGTTTAGCCTCCTCAATGCTAAGGTTGGGAAAAATCTCTGGGCTTATATACATCGCAATGCTGATCAGTTCCAGAAACACCCTTTCAATATATCAGATATCAGCATAGAATGGTTCTGTATTTTCAAATATAAGAATTTTCGCTCAGAGTACTGTTGCCATTCTTTTTCGACTTCCACCTCAGAACGGGCGAAGAATCAGATGAAAGAAGTGCGGATTCAACATACCGCTGAGAGAATCTGGCATTCAAACTCCATCATTCTTTCAGAAGCTCCCCAGTCAGTCTTCCTCTCATTACCCACGCCACCGGATTTCATCTATATTCTCACCTTCAGCCATTTAATATCTGTGGATATACCGAGTATTCAAGATAAGCACGAAGCCCTCAGAACATCGTAGGCTCTGTATTTCTCCAGTCTTCGGGCTCAGTCTCTGCCTGAGGCTCCCAGCCCTCCATTTTCAGCGTTCTCATGATCCCACCCAGCCTCGGGGATCTCAGCTTTCATCGAAGTCTTTAGAAAACTAATCAACTCGTCGTATATCCGACTATACACACTTCCGTGCGTATAAATATCCTCTAACACTCTAAAACCTAATCCGATTCATCTATCAAGATTATCCTCAACATGTCATACTGTGGGTTTTGGGATCTAACTGCAATCCTTTTATTAAATTCATTTCCCAACATAACTACTCCTCATGCTTCTCAAGGACGTCCTCTTTCAAACAAAGAATCTTCAAAAAGTTGCACACATTCATCTCTAAGCATCTCGGCATCCTCCATGTCTTGCAGTAATCAGGAGGCTCCTTCTTTCAAGGCTTGCGGACTTTATAAAGACCCTCCAATTAGCTTCCAAATCCCAAAGATAGTTTTAAGGCATCAACCCTTCAAAGGACCAAGTCACCTTCTCAACCTTCCTCAAAATGACTTTTCCGTTATATGCAAATTTCACTGACTTTTTTGTACTTTTTCATTTCCAGCTGGCAATTTCTTCTCATCGAAAGGCCTAAATTCTCCAAGATCAAAGCCCTCCCATCAAGGCTCTTTCCTCAAAATGCGTGTCACGACTCAATTCCTATTTCCGCAAGAATCGACCGCAATTACCTATATAACAGAAAGGATCTACCTGCTCTCTCTCCTTGAGGGTTCGATAAGCCTGTGAGGACCGCTTTCAAGCTCATCAGAATTCCATCTTTCTCTCCAGATTTGTCCACCGGATCTTGATCCTGGCTCAAGTTGGGGCTTACGCTGTCACTGACCGCCCATTCGCTGAGGATGGATACGAAGTAAATCTTGACGATTCCATCTCTTTCGCACTAAGTTTAATTATGCTCCATTGAATCAAGTACCATTATCTGGACACTAACATTCCCTTTGGGATCAACTGGGTAACAAACGCTTCTCCACAAGGAATCTATAATTTAGCATTACCATCAATTCAAATAGGCTGAGCTACTTACCCACTCATCGGCGAACAATGGCTACTACTGTGAATTTTCTCTCGCCTACGCTCGGAAAGGGCCTCCACTAAGTCAATCCCATCCGCAAACGAACACGGTACATCGCCGTCATATCTCGCAGAACATGTATCAAAGGACCTGCTTCTTGCATTAGATTTCTTTCTACCAACCTTTGCATCTCTACCATGGTTGAAAAATATCCCGCCTCAATTCTTTCCTCGTTATTGATCAACTGCACTTGATCGCACAACATCCTTCATGTATCTCCCTCAATATGTACTCCCCATTCAGCGACAAGCATCTCAGAGTATGGTTGTGTTAATGACCGTTTAGCCTGAAGTATCCTCCGTTATCTTGAATCATGCTCTCGATTACATCCTTTTCTCCATCCTTGGGGAAGGTCTTCCCCGGCTAGGGCCTTTAATCTCCGTACTCCAATCATCTTCCTCCTCAATGGTCACGGCGAAGAGTAGGATTAGCTTCTCTTTACACTCAAGACCCGTGATGGTGGCTCTTCCTTCCATAGCCACCAAAAGCGGCTTTGACAAGTTATGCCTCTGCATGTTCTCCTCTCGAGAATCTGTCTCCGCCGAAGGTTTGAAATTTGTTCATACTTCTACTACTCTTTCCGGATATAGCATCATCCTTTAATCTTTAGCTAAATATTCTCCTTTCCTATTTGGGCTACTAGCGAGAATACTGTGTAAATGATTACCCATTGACCTCCATCTGCAACCATCTCTTGCTCTTGAATCAAGGCTTCGTATTGACTCCATTGTTTGAGGTGTGAAACTCAAACCTATCTTGCAAATTGCAAATCTCCACATGAGTCTAGAATAAGTATATACCGCACCATAACTGTTATTATGTTGAGCCGTCAACATACACACCTTGCTCCTTTTTTAGGGTTCAAAGCGGAGGTGAACTCACCATAAAAAAGTCGGACAAGGCTTGGGCCTTAATTGCTCTCCGTGGCTCAAAGTCCACCTCGTATTCTCCAAGTTCTACAACACATTTAACCATCCTTCCCGATAAATTAGCTCGACCTAACACCTATTTAAGAGGATAGCTATTTAGAATAATTATCTTATACGAAAAAAATAAGGTCTTGGTCTCCTCAAGGTGACCATGATGGCGTCTTGCCTTCTCTATCTCAGAGTCTCATTTAACTCCTGGATCACTTCTCCTTATAATAGATTGGCCTACATGCAGCTCCTCTTCTTTAATCAACAGAACTAAGGAACTCTCCCCGCCAAAAATAAAGATCTGATTACATCTCAACCATCGGCTTAGTCCAAAAGGCGGGTTGATCTAAGTGCTCCTTCAAGTTTGAAGAGCGCTGGCATTCATCATCCCATCTGAAACCTCGTTTTCCCTTTCTCGGCACCCTAAAAAGTGAAGACTCTTATCCTCGTATTTGAAATAAACTGCTCAAAACCTTGTGATTCTCCCATTCGACCTCTGGCTCACTCCTATTATTAGTAGAGGCTGCGTATCGATACCACTTGTACTTTCACGGGGTTAACTTCAAATACCCTCTGCGTCCATATATCCCAAGAACTTCCTGATCTCACCGCAAAAGAACATTTCAGGGGTTGAGTTTTACGTCCCATTGGCCCGAATCGCGCCAAAAGTTTCCTCCAAGTCTCACTATATGTCCCTCGCTTTCATACTTTTTAACCAACATATCATCCACATAAACTTCCATATTCGCGTCCCAACAATTTCTGAGAACATCTTATCAACCATTAGCCGATAAGTAGCTCTACATTAATCAAAATCAAAAGGCATTCTAACATACGCAAAAAAGTACCACCCATGAAACAATAAAGTTGACCTTTAGGTTTGTCTCCAGTGAACAGCGATGTCGATATCAACAGTATCGTCCATCATGCTCGAAGAATCCGAAGCGAGGTTGAATCCACGAGTTGATCAATTAGTGGCGAGGGTAATGATCTTTAGGACATGCTTTATTCATGTCCCTAAAATCGATGCACATCCTCCACTTTCTACGCCTTTTTGTGACCGGTACCACATTCGCCACCATTTTAAGAAAGTCATTTGGTTCAATATTGTAACTTTCGGCCGGCTTCACTTCCTCCTTGATAATCTCATCCTTCTCTGGTCCAATGCATCCAATCTCTGCATTTCAGGGTTTGGCTTTGGCTTTACGTAAGATAATGCATAACCCACATCCGGGGAATCCTGTCATGTCTCCTCGATGAGAAGGCAAAAATGTCCATTCTCATAATACCTCGATCAATTTCTTGGTCGATTCCTAAGCTTCGCGTGTCCCAAATGGGGTAGTATATCCTACCTTCCCTGGTAATGCGCTCAATCGCCATGAATCACCTCATTTATGCGCATCTTTCAGGTTCTCCTTCCTCTAGTAACTTTGCCTTTTTTTTACTTGGGATCCTCTCCTTTGATTCTTTCTAATGTGTCCTTGTATTTCTTATCCGCCGCCCGCTTCGGCTTCCACATAGTATTTTCATGAGGTTTGATCTCCGTGATTTCCCTACCTCTTCTCCTGCTGGAAATTCATCTTCATGTAGTAAGTGGACACCACTACCCTAAAGCATTCAGCATCGGCCTTCCGAAGATCACATTATGCATTTCGGTGTTTGTACAATGAGAAAATTGAACATCAAGACTCTCTATTCAGGATACTCCCCCGCCACACAGAAGTAACTTGCTGGCGGTGGACAAAGCCTCCTTGTGAAACTAAAAAGAGATGTCTCCACGGGTTGTAATTTCGCATTTAGCTCCATCCTCTTATAGTAATCCCACATCATGATATCTGTCGACCTTCATCCCCAGAAAGATTCTATATATCATATCCTACTGCAATATCGGTTTGTTATTATCAAAAGCATGTCGGTATGGGGCTCTCTCAATCCTCCACCATCTTCAGGGCCAAATGAGATTCATGGAGTTGCCTCTATTTTTTCCACTTCTTTCATTTCTAGCATCTCTCTCCTGTGACCTGTTTCTAGATCACGAACACTTTTCTTCCGAGCTCGGAAATAATCCCCCCAACTATTGGGCCTCTCTCTTATTATTTGGATCATTCTCTTCATCTTTGGAGACTTTTCATCCTCTTCTTTCCTCCTCTTGTCTCGATCATCCATTTTTTCCTCTTGTTCTCTCCTCTTACTCCCGAGACTCATCCTATCCTATAAACATAAATTCCTTGGTGACTGCTGGATCAACCTTTCAATCTCACCCTTCAAATGAAAACATTGGTTAGTATCATGGCCATAATCATTATTGAAAAGCGACAAAACCCTACTCGGTTGGGTTTTTGTTGGTCCTCTTGACCTAGACCATGGAAACTTCATTTTACGGGAGGTCTCCACGCCACCTCTAAGACCTCTGCTTGGTTAGATTTTTTCAAGGGGTGTATTTCTCAAACCTGGGTCGAGGCCCGTTGTAGGAACCCTTCTTGAATCTGCCCGGGTCTCCATTTTGAACTCGGTCTTGCTCTGTTCTTGCCCCTCTTAATCGATTCTCTCCTTTTTATCACCGTGTGTTGACCTATCTCTCGTATTCTTGCTTTCTGATCTCCTCAGGTGGCGTATTTCTCCGCTCTGTTCGATTGGTCGCCGAAGGATGTCACGGGCTTCTTAGCGAGGATGAAAATAATTCCCCATCCAAGAATCCATTAGTCGAGCATTGATCTTCACCTCTGGAGTAGCTTTAGGAACCTCGAGAGCGGCTTCTTAAAATGATTCGAGAAATTCTCGCGGCTTCATTCTCCCCCCCCGCCTCATGTTTAAAAAGAGCGAGGTTGCCCTCATTGCTTTACGCACTAGCAAATTGATGCGAGAACATCCATTAAAACACGCAAATGAATGTATACTATTTGGGGCCCAATCAAGCTAAATCATTGTTGGTGACCTTAGACAAAGTGGTTAGGAATACCCTACACTTCCTCCATCCCCATATCGATGTAGTAAATGACGTTCTCAAACGAACTAAATGTTCATAAGGATCGATAGTTCCATCATATTCAAATGTTAACGGCTTAAAATTAAAAGGCAATTCATCCTTTCGAATATCTTGAAACGACAACCCGACAGAATCTAGCATCAAAGATTACTTGTTTCACTTGCTTTCTCATCCGTCTCCATCTCCCTACGGAAGGGACAACAAGCGGTGGTGACTCCTCCCTCATATGTTGGATCGAGACTCTCCTCCATGTCCCTTTGTTTCTATCTTCCAGTGGGCTATCTGTGCACTCACTCTTTCCCTCCCTTTCAGTGTTGGTGGAGCTCGGCCCCTCCCCAGTATTCTTTCTCTGCGGACCCTTCTTGTTAGGTGTTGGACTCCTCTCCTTGCCTTCGTTCATTTTGATCAGGAGAATTTGTCTTCCCCTCTCCCTCAAAATGTTTAGATTGCAGAAGCCCGGGTACCCCTCTTCTGGAAAAGGCATTCTCCCACCGCCTTGGCCGCTCGTCACCAGAGCTGGTCCATGTTAGCCGATACCACCATAGGGTTGGTGGCATGGTGTGGAGTAACTCCTTGGAAGGACTGCCTTTAAATAAAGACCCGAGAGGTTGAGGGGTAGTGTTGATCGGGTGTGGGACTCTCTCATGCCTTCGTTCATTTGATCCCGGGAATCATCTTTCCCTCTCCCTCAAAATCTGTTTTACGTTGCAAAATTTGCTTTTCGGCCAGGTACTACTTCTGACAAAAAGGCATTCTCCTACCTTATGCACTAAATCACCGAAACTGGTCCATGTTAGCGATACCACCGTGGGATTCGGCATGGTGTGGAGTACACTTCCTTGGAAAGGCCTTTCTTTGTTATGACCACGAGGTTGAGGTGTTGATCCTCATCCCTCGTCCCAAACTTGAAGGTGGTGGAATCGCGCCCTCCTCCTCATTACGCCCGTAACGGGGGGAGTCGGTGAAACCTTCAATGAGGGGACATAGATGTATTCCCCTCCTGTTGCCAGGCATCTCCACGTAAATGTCGAGGAGGTCACGGTGATGTTTTTCCCTGCCCGTCGATGGCATCCGGAAAAGAGGGTGTCTTGCGGTAGGGGTTGGTTGAATTCCTTCCTAAATTTCGGTAGGATCTGTTGCCCAGGTTGATCACCACCCATGTAATATTTCTTCAAAGAAAGTTTGTTCGAAACAATGGATTCAAGCTCGTCTTTGTGATGTTCCCCTGAGCGGCCTTGATTTGATGTGGAAAAAGATGATTGAGATATGACTTCGGATTCAAGAGAGTCCACGTGTCAGTGCGAGACTTCAACCTTTGACCATAGAAAAAAAAAATCTTGACGCCATGTAATTACAGAAATGAACACGCCCGGGGGGTCGGTCACGGGCTCTCCGGCGCTCAAGTCGATAAAACACTCTAACTCAGGTGAAATGAATGTCGGGCTGTTCGGCTAAAAGTTTTTAAAAAGTATGTGCTTGTGTGTTTAAATGTTACCGGATGGGATATGTATATCCCCCCTTAGGATTTCCTTCCTTCTCCCCATAATCCCACGTCCCGATCATGTATTTGTTATTAGCAGCTCTTCTCTCGCGGTTATACCTTTTCTCCACGTTCTCCTCCCTCTTCACGGGATATCTAATCCCGAACCCTTAATTCCAATCTACTTGGCTCCATTAATTTCAGAACTTCCATCATCCTGCACAACCTCCTCCTTGAATATATAAATGGCCCCCTCATCCCCTTCACAGTTCCACGCGGACCAAGGCTTCTGAACGCGATATTCTCTTCTCCTCCAGCAGTCCCGAATTCTCCCCCTCTTGAGGCCGCTGCCGGAGCCCGATCTACATAGGTCATCGGCCCGGCTTGGCTCAATTCATAATTGCTTTAGAATTCTGGGTCCAGGTTATCCCCTAAATCCATTTTCTTTAACTTATCTCGCTCGATGGGCCTCACTTTCCTCCGGGCCTTTTGGTCCGGAAGCCCGTCTGATCTTGTCGGACTTCAAGTTCTGGGCCTTTCAATCAAGTCCGGATATATGTTAGTGGGTTTGACTCACGTATCTGCTCTTCAATCTCTTTAACTATTGAGAAGACCACCACGTGTCTCTTCTACACTCTATGACACGAATGTCCCCCATCACAAAGGAACTAATACTTTTCAGCAAATTACGTAATACTTTATCAAAGAATTTGAACTTTGCACGAGCTAATTCTAGAAAATCTTCTTCAAATTTGAACTAATTACGGAAAATCTTCAATTTTACCGCTACGAACTACTTGGAAAATCTCGAACCACTTGTACAAACCAACAACCCGCACGAGCAAATAACAAAATAAACAAAAATAAAAAAAAAACTCACCAAAAAAATCGAAGTCAAGGTTAAACATTTTCCCGCAAAATGAAATACGTCTCGATAGTGCTCTCGATTTGATGTATCGTTTCTAAAGGTAAAAATGACTTTTGTCTTTACACATGCAGCACCGCAACATGTAAAGCTCCAAGAACTAAATTAAAAAAGCAAGGAGAGGGTTGCACTCTAAAATCACGTAAAATGTATCGCAATCAATGGAGGGATTTTTCGCGATGAACTTAGGATATTTCTTCGGTCTTAAAAACTACATGCATGTTGTCATATTTATAGGAGTATGTCCACCAAGTGAGGAGCCTCACCGAATTCAATCTTCGGGGTTATGGAATTGTTGCAAACTTATGTCGAATCATTATACTTTTCGGAGAAACATCCATGAACACCGGCATCTCAACGTCCGGGATCGTCTGCGAATTCAAATTCAAATTTTTGCACACAACCAAAGTCCAACACGGCAAGGGCTAGGCAGTGGAACGGGCTATTGAACCGATCTTTAACCACTATAATTGAATTCTACTAACAAATTCCTATTTATAAGAGTTGTTAACTTCTCTTATTATTCAATGAGATGTATTAATTCTAATTAAGTTCCCACACTTCCCAACACTATTTAATCTTTGGCGTTTCTGCTTAAGTGATTTAATTTCTCACTTTCATAAATTGATTTTGAGATTATAAATACACTCACGGTCATCTACTCAAAGTAGGGTCGACACTCACGCCCGTTTAATCTTCCAAAAATTGAACTATGTGCCTTTTATTTAATTTAATTAAAGATGAGTATCTCACACCCACTTAATTATAATTAAATAATATTTAACAATTTCCCAACACAATATTCATTGCCTTATTTTGTTGTTAAATCCATTGCTTTTAAGGTTAGTTTTTTGATAGCGGACATAAAATAATTCATATTACTCCGTATTGACTTCTTATATTCTTCATCAAAGTAATAGAGTTGGAATTCATGTTACTCCCGTATTCATGTTCTTAAGCTCATAATTCTTTTTCTCTCCCTCACTCGATTAAACTCACATTTTTATTTGAATATTTATTAAAAATATCGATTCTAAATTTAATTAAATATTTTTTATAAATAAATAATAAAACAATATTTTTCTTTTTATTTATACCCTTAAACATTTCAACATTATATCATGTGATATTACTTTTCCCACATTAAAATTAATTTTTTCTCTTAATTTGTATAAATGTCATTACTTTATCATTCAATCTCCATAAAAGCAGTTTTATCCTTTTTAATATTAATAAATAACTATTACATTAAAACTCATGCAAATAGCAAATGTTCAAATAATAACAAGACCAAGGAGTAATTTGAATTAGGGTGAGAAGTTAGTTTTTTTTTACCCACGAGAGTCATTTTTACGATTAAAAGAAAATTAATAAATTTAAAAAAGACCTATATAATTTTGGACAAACACAGCTCTAGTTAAAAATTTCACAAAAACTAAGTTAGGGTTAGAATCAATTTTTTTTAGTATAGGTTGTAATTTGATTTCAAAAATAGTATAAATTGCAATTTATTATTAACTTTTTATAAAAGTAAAATAAGTATATACTTAAGGTAAAAAACTTGTATAAAGCGGTCCATATAAATTTTTAAAAACAAAAATTTGTTATACTTATCTTGGGATGGGTCGGTTATCCACACCCCAAATTAGTAAATACACTTCGCACAAATCTGAATCTTCACTTCTTCTTCCTCTTTTTTCTTCCGCCTCCGCCCCTCATTTCCTCCTTTTCTTCAAGGTTCACCATTGCCCTCCACAGACCTCTTGCCAGTTCACGCTCTTAATTAACAAAATGATGAAAATCCAATAGTACCATTATAATTTAAAATTTAGAAGATTTAAACTGTAAACCTAGTGTTCTAAGAATTACCAACCGCATTGCCACCCGATGCACCCGTAAATCGTCTTGCTTTATATTAAATCCCCAAATCCACCGATGTCCCCACAATTTATCTCTATCTTAATTTTTACCCTTTTCCCCCAACACTTGTCGAAAAGCTACCATTTGTTCGGTCAAAATATATGGAAAAAATCATCATATTTTCAAAGCGAAAATCAATTGAAATTAACAACAATTTTTAGATATAATTGAAAAAGAATGAAAAGGCGATGAAGAGCTTCAACTTTACTTGAGATCTGAAATTATTATTGTGAATTTTCACTTTTCTCTCCCAGTAAAATGTTATTGGTGTCTGAATGGTTGGGTTTTGTTAATTAAGAGGTCAGCGCCGGGCGACGATACCTTGAAGAAACAAGAGGAGATGTGTGAGTGTATTTACTCATGTTGGGGGTGTGGATAACCGGACTCCTTGCGGATCTCATACCATGAGACGGATCCTTTCGTGACCCATTAATCCACGACCCATTAATGTCTCGGGCCCATCTGGCGTGGGCATATTTAAAAGTTAAAAAAAAAAATATATATATATATATATATATATAGTGCCTCCAAAACGCCACAATATCATCTATTTCATATATTGTGTTCTACTTTGTGTTCTATAAGGTAGATTAATGACACGTGTAATGAGCAAAAAAATTCAACGAACCACCGTTACACTGGGTCCATGTGTTAAAGATCCAGGAGGTGGAATAATCTTTGAACACAAAAAAATGACACATAAGAATTGAACTACTCCAAAACTCTCGACAATGTAAAATGTCATACATAGAAAACAAAAATGGAGATAAACATCATGCTGATTCATGCATATCATTTTTAGATGAACATATCACTTTTAACTTAAAATTATCACTTTTATATATTATTTGTATAAAATTAATATTTTTAAAATTTACCGTCAAATATTACTTATGTGTTCATTATAATTGTCATGAGTAGGGGTTGAGGGGCAGAGTGCATGAATCTTAAATCCGTGCACCAATTGCACATGAGACTTGTCTTGTCATTTTTGTGTATTGCAAGTATATATTTTTTATTAAAGATCATCCTTGTTAAGGCGTATCACTTCCATATTTAAAAAAATCACATTTATGTATTAAAAATATAAAGTAATATATTCTTGATTTTCATGTGAAAATGTAAATGTGCTCATTTAAAAAGTCATAATTTTAATTGAAAAAAGTTTCTCTTAAAAATGATTATCATTTTTCATTTAAAGAAATCACCACATTTTACTTAAAATGCTATCACTTTTAAATTTTCGGTTAATAGGAGGGATTAATTGGAATCTTTGCAAATATGCTATATATTAAGAGCATCTTAAACCTTACTTTATCTTGAAGTTTAACTCGAAAATAAAAGTAAGATTTCTCCTCCAACCTTACTATATTTTAAGATTTTGAGATAGATCTTTTATATTATTAATATTTATAAATATAATTATACAATTAATTGATATTATAATTGCAATTAGAGTTACTTGTCGTGTAATTATAATTATATTTAATTAGAGTTACTTTCTTAAATAATTATAATTTTTTTTTGTTGTGTAATTTGTTTTACTTATGAATTTGATACAAAAAATATATTTTAAATTAATTACATAATTTAATTAACTAATCAGGTATTTAATTATACAATTTAATTTGATTAATAAATTTAAATATCAATATTAATATATTTTTTAATGATTATATTATATTAAAAATGAATAAAATAATAAAGAGAGTAAAATTTAGAGTTTATGGTTAAAAATGATTTTGAAAATAGAATACATAAAACTTCATTTTTTTTTATAGAGATCTTCATTTTAAAGATTTGGGCAGGAGATGCTCTAAAAAAAATGTGTGACTTTTCAAAATGTTTCTCTTAAAAGTGACTATCAATTTTCGCTAAATTATATCACTTTTTACTTAAAATAGGCAAAGAAAGATTTATGTGCGACTATGGCGTCTCATAGAATGAGCCCATTCTAGTTGACGAAAAATATTTCATAACCACGATTTCCCCAAAACTGAAAAATAATAATGTTCTTGTAAAAAAGTGATAACTTTTAAACGAAAAATGATTGTCACTTCCAATGAAAACATTAATTATCACATTGATTAGACGAAGTCTAAGATGAAAATTCATCGTGAAAAAAACTTTTATTTACAAACAAATTTTGTACATGATGAAGGTAAAGACAAAGTTGAGTGGTTCATGATTCACTCTGCCCTGAAAATGGTTCATGGTTCACCGAACTGAATAGGTCATGATTTAGGGTTATTATTTAGTGTTTAGGGTGTAGATGGTTCACCCGACCCGAATAGGTCATGATTTAGAAACGGTTTAATAGTTTTTCATACGTGAAAATTTTCACACTAGACCCTACTTCGTTCGATTAAAATGTTATCCTTTTTCAAAAAGTGATATATTTTTTGAGTGAAAATGATTTTTTTTTTAAATGAAAATAAGAATGTTATTTTAGAAACAAATTTGATGGTAATTAATGAATGTAGAACAATTTTATTATTTACCTGAAAAGGCTTAAACCAATATTTTCACACCTATTTTACACCTGTAGTTCTAGTTAAATAAATCACTTTTAACAAGAAAAACACATGATTTCCACTTTAAATATATTTACTTTCCAAAAAGTGATAAAAAATAACAGAAAAGTGATGATGTTTATGTTAAAAGTGACAATCACATTTCACTAAAATCTTATCACTTTTCATGTAAATATGATTCACTTTATAAATGATAATTTTCAAGTGAAAAGTGATAGTATTCAAGCTAAATGTGATACTTATATTTGAACACATTTTTTCATTAGTTAAATGAATTACTTTTAACAATTAAAGCATATTAGTTTCCCACTTTAAACATATTTTCTTTCCGAAAAGTGATAAAAATTAATAGAAAATTGATGATGTTTATGTTAAAAGTGACAATCACATTTAACTAAAGTGGTAAAAATTAATTAAAAAAATGATGATGTTGTTGTTAAAATGACTATCATTTTTATTAAAATATTATTACTTATACATAAAATAGGGTATACTTAGAAAAATGATAAGTTTCATGTGAAAAGTGATAGTACGTATTCAAGTTGAACATATTTTTTATTAGTTATATGAATCACTTTTAACCAGAAAAAAACATATAAATTTTCACTTAAAAATATTCATTTTTGAATTTACTTTATCTTTTTTTTAAAGTGATCAATTTTTGAGTAATTTTTTTATACATTATCTTATATATAAAAAAAAAATTACAAAAAGTAATTTCTAAATGAAAAATGATAATATTCAAATTAAAAAGTGATACATATATATCGAGCATATAAGTCAAAAGTGTGAGTTTTAATTTACAAGCTATCATTTCTATATTGCATATTAAGGGGGTGTATTAAAATTGGGATTCTATTGAATTTTTTTTTTACTTTAAAAAGTTTGTGGATTTAGAAAATTCATAGACTCCATGCGAGTTTAGTGACTTTTTTATTAATTTACATGGATTTTTCATAGACTTGGCGGGGATTGTGGAATACATTTTTTTTATTGATTTACATGGATTTCCATAGACTCCTATTAGAACTATTGATGCAAATGTATATGGAACACACTTGTATATAAAAAAAATCCAAATTATTTAAAAAAAATACCAAAATATATTAGTTCCAGAAAAAATACATTATTATTCATCATTATTATTCTCATCTTCATTCCCATCATCTTTATTTTCATCACTGTTATACCTCGGCCTCATTTCCCACATAGCATTAGCAATACTCGTTCTTCATGCATTAGCTTCCGTTCTTTGTTGTAGTTGGCTTTGACAAAGCAATTTCGTTCTTTGTTGTAGTTAGCTTCCGTACTTGTTTAAATAGAAAAAGATTACTTGTTTAAATAGAAAAATATTGCTTGTATAAATAGAAAAGTATTACTTGTTTAAAAGAAAAGTATTACTTGTTTAAAAGAAAAGATACTTGTTTAAAAGAAAAGTATAACTTGTTTAGATGAAAAGTATAACTTGTTTAACTAGAAAAATATTACTTGTGTAATGAAAAGTATTACTTGTTTAAATAGAAAAATATTACTTGTTGTTGGGAGATGAATTTAATAAAATATTATATGATTTTGATTAAGATCCCAAAACCCCTGAGTATGACATGTTCAGTAATGATCTTGATAAATGAGTCGGATTTGGTTTTAGAATATTGAGGATGTTATCTGCAAAAATGTATAGTAGCGACATAGTTTGATATAAAAATGAAGTCTCTGAAGACTCGATATGAAATCGAGATCTTGAAAGACTCGATTTATGGAAACCGAGAAATCCCGAAGACTCGGATGAAGACTCGATATATCGGTCGTTATAAATCTAAAGGCTTAGAAGACTCTGAAGACTCAGAAGATCAAAGACTCGAAAGACTCAAGACACAAGATCAAGATCGAGAAATCAAGATCAAGAATATTTGAAAGCCGCGAGAATTATCAAGACTTCGTGAATGTCTTGAATGCTCGATTGAACCTCAATGTTCCGAGGCACCAATATATCTATCTCGAAGGATGCAATCTCGAGAAAATGCGATGCCTTAGAAAGTTAGATATTGCCAAGACATTCAAACGCGAATGAAAAAGAACTAAGTCGGCGTTGTTAAGGTTATATCAAACTCGAGTTTGTAACCAAAAAGAGCCGTTGAAAGTGTCTCTTTTAACTGGAGACAAAAGTCAAAAAGAGGAAGACGACATGCCATCTATACAGCGACGTTGACAAGCCCAAGTCAAAAAAAGATGTCGGATGTCACGAAAGTTCCGCATCGCAAAAAGTGAAGACTGCTACATGAAAGGCTATTGCCTAAAACGTGTTAAGGAGTGTCAAACTCTAAATATAGCCGTTTCTCACACACCATAAGAGGGAACTCACGGTTATCTCTCCAACGGATAGTTTTCAAGAGTAACCTTGGTGTATGCCTATAAATCTTGGTGACCCTCTACATTGTAAGGTTCACGGGAAATTTATCATAACTCAAGAGCTCAAACTTATTCTTGCAAAAGTTAAAGCACTTTCGAAATACCTTGAATTTCCCAAGTACTTCTATATTGAAGAGAGCTCACTTTACTAAGCCTAGCTTGATAAGATTTATCAAAGCTTAGTCGAGATATCCTAACCCTTTGCATTGTGCTTCATTGTAAAGGATATCTCATCTAGTTGAAACCAACCAAGAAACCCCAAACCCTTGAGAAGGTAGTTGGAGTGTGTTTGTTGGTGAGTAGAGTTAATAAAGAGTTAGTAAACTCTGGCGGAGTAGTCGAAAAACTCTAGAGGAGAAGTTAGTAAGCTACTGGGGTAGTCCCAAGCTTGTGTGTGATTGAGTAAGTAAACTACGAGGTAGTCGAAAACTCAAGGTCGGGTTGAGTAAGTAAACTACGTGGAGTAGTCGAAAAACTTCGAGGCGAGTTGAGTAAGTAAACTACTGAGGTAGTCGAAAGCTCGAAGTTGATAGTGAATTTCTCTCAAGAGTCGGGAGAGTGGATGTAGGAGCTTGAGTCTCCGAACCCACTATAAGCTGTTGTGTTCTTTATTACTTTCCTTATTTGTGCTTAATTAACTTGCATTAACTTGATTTACGAAAAGCATACTTTTCGCGATATTCAGTTGGAATCAATCCACTGAAGTTGCATAAGTGAATCACAGCCTAATCACTATTTCATAAGGGAAAGGTTTTTTAAAGAAGCTTAAACGAGAGTATAAAAAACTAAGGGCCAACCATTCCTTGCGACGGTAGTAGCTAGAACAGGATAGTTCTGAACCGAACTCTCTTACGAGGATTGATGAAGTTAGTTATCTCGATCCAAGCAACTCGGGATCTCTGACACTCGGGACTCGGTTAGGATTATCTCGAGGTTATCTGAAAGCGGCTTCGGGATCATTGTCTCGATGACTTTGACTCGGAAGCGATCTGTGTTTCTCGAAACCTAACCTTCGGGATTATCGACCCAAGTGACCTCGGTAAGAAAAAGTTTTAAAAATCTTGAACACGTGTATTCCCCCATACGTGTAAGACTAGATTTTCACCGGGACCTACAAGTGGTATCGGAGCGTTGGTTCAACTTGACCCTGTTTGTGTTGACCAAAGTTTTATTTTCAAAAATACTTGTAATCTATCTGAACCGGTCTTATTCTTTGAAATTTTTTTTTTTTCAAAAGATCGGAAAAATGTCTTCTAAAAAACTTCCCATGTTCTCGATGAGAGAACTATGATCTATGGAGATCGAGAATGCGAGGCTCATCTGTATTCAAACATGAGTGTATGTGGAGAGTGGTTTCTCAAGGACCATTCAAATTTCTTTGTGGTGAATCCCGAATTACAGGAAGATGAGAGAATTGATCCTAGAGAAGAATTTCCTAAGTCGATGACCAACTAACTCTGAGGAGAGAAAGTTAGTCAATCTAGACTACATTGCAAAAAACACACTATCTGATGCGATTTGATAATGGTGTGATGGGAATGATCTCTCCTTTAATATCTTGCTAAAGAGATATGGGATACACTAGGCTTGTTATGTGCCAAGGCACAAATCATATAAAAAAAACAAACTTTTCAAGAGCAATTGGAAAGTTTGGCGGTTTTTGAATGGATGATGGTGAATCAATAGACAAATTGGAAGTCGATTCACTAGCATCATGAATGATCTAAATGCACTTGGAAAGAAATATCCACAAAGAGAAGTGGCATTGAAAATTCTTAGAGGTCTTTCTAAGAAATGGGATATTCATGCGGTGGTGATTGAAAACACCAAGAACATTAGTTCAATGCCATACCAACAAGTCTTCTCTGGAAATGAAAGCCTATGAATTTGTAATTGATAAGAAATCCAAAAAGGTCGACAAAGAAAGATGATTCTTCATCAAGTAAGAATGTGGCTTTAAAAGCCAAAGATAAAACACAGAAAACTAAAGAGTCGAGAAACCCCATGCCAAACATCGGGATGAGCTTGAGGAAAAGCTAAGACAATGATGGCAAGGAGGTTTGACAGACTTAATAATAGATTTGGAAAATACAAAAGCTTTTACAGAACTACAGTGCCGAAGAAACTGAGGACGGATCAACCGAGAAGAAGAAGGACTGAAAAGTGAAGGATCTTCATCCGAAAAGAAGGACTCCAAGTCCAAAGAAGAAAATGATCGGGATGATGATGCCAACAGATGCTATAATTGCGGAAGAAAGGTCACTTCGGTATGATTGTCGAGTTGAAAAGCTAAGGAGAGAAGAGAAAGACAAGCTAAAAGAGACCGGAAGTTCTCAAAGGTCATGGTTCTTTGAAGAAGAACACTCGAGGAGGAATCTAGCTCTTCGGATGAGATATTCTCGGGCACGGTGAAAGTGATGACATCCTCATCGATGGCCATTGAGGAGGTAAACTCTTTCGTCTCTTTGTTGCTCCTACACTAGCACAAGAGTTTTCAAGTTCCACTTAAAACAATCATTTTTTGACTGATGGATTCTTTTGAGAATCGATGAAGGACTATCTTTGTTTTTGCAAGGATGCTAAATAAAACTCAAGAGCGCGAAATAAGGAACCGAATGCTTGAAAATCTAAAATGGAAAGACTCTAAAAAACCGAAATCACTTCTCAATTTATGGGAGCTCTTGATGAACCGGATGTTACGAAAGTACAACTCTCGAGAGAAAGAGAAGTTGATAGAGACCCTAATCGAAAAGCTAGAGAAATCAATCAAGAAATTGACTAATCGAACTAAGTTCAATGACCTCTCTGAAAGCATGAAACTCTACAGAATCGTGAGGATAGTGCATGAAGAAAGTTAACTCTATTGAATAATGCATCTAAAGTAATAGATGAAATTGAGTTACGAGAGATCTGCCACTATAAAATCTGGATTGGGATACATTCCAGGGGGAACCTCACAAGGTCATCTGAATGCTGCATCAAGTAGCAAGAAGACAATCTTTGTTAAATCTGTGGCACCTACACTTCAAACTGAAGTAATGCCCAAAGTTGTAGACAAGGGAAAAGGACCTATGGTTTCAGTAAAACTGAATGATCAGGTTAGAAAGCCCAAACCTCAGGTGAAGGCTAGAAAACCTGAGCAGTCAGTTGGAATATTTCAAGCAAGTACTTCAAAGCCTTAGGCTAAGAATGCAAACTTGAAAGGATCTACACTGAACCATCAGAGGAATCTTCAGAGGAGAAACACTCAGCAGAGATATTCTCAACTGAAGAGACCAAGTCCTCAGTATACTGAAAGACCCATATTTCAGTACAGGCAACCTAAACCCCACTTGCCTAAGGGTAAAGGTTACCTGAACCCAAGTCAACAAAGATTCAGACCAGCTGCACAGAAGCCAAAGCAATGGAACAAAAGGCCTGAACCAAAGAAGAATTCAAAAGCCCATGTTCATGCTAAAGCTAGCACACATACACAGAAAGCTGCTAAGGCACCTAGAGTAGAAGATGTGTATGTTGATGTCTATGGAAGACAAATTAGCCACTCTAAAGTGATTAGAGTTGTCAGGCAGATTTGGATTCCGAAAGTCTGTTAACCTCGTAGGACCCTACACAAAATGGGTACCTAAAATTGATCTGTTTTTTCGAAAGAAGAAAAACAAAAGTATTGAAACCGACTAAAGATCACATAGCAATTTGAGCGAGAGATGAAAAAAAAGCTCCGATATATGGTATCTTGACGGTGGATGTTCAAGACATATGACGGATACAAGAAGATACTCGGTGACTATGTTGAACAAAAGAGGCCCACATATCACTTTTGGAGATAACTCAAAGGGAGATGGTGAAGGATATGGAACTTTGGAAATCGACTCGGTTCATATCCATGGTGTTTCATATGTATCCGGATTGAAGCATAACTTGCTTTCAATTAGCGATTCTGTGATAAAGGTTTTAATGTTGAGTTCTCCAAGAACTTATGTTTTGTGAAAAGATGATACATCACGAAAGTACTCTTGGTACAAGAAAAGGGAATGTGTATCTTCTTCTTTGATTGGAGTTCAACTCCTAAAGATACATGTTTAGTTCTTAAAAGTTCCACAGATACCATTGGTTATGGCATAAAAGAATGAATCACCTAAATTTCAAAACCCCGAACAAGCTTGCAAGATTAGCTCTTGTGAGAGGGTTACCTAACGAAGTGTTCAAGAAGAAACATATTTGTGATGCATGCGAAAACCAAAGCAGATAAGTCATCATTTAAAAGTAAAGTTGAGGTTTCTCTTGAAAGAATACTTGATTACTACATATGGATCTTTTGGTCCTATAACACCGTGTGAGCACTAATGGCGAAATATACATTGGTAGTAGTTGATGACTACTCGAGATATACTTGGGTCATATTCTTACTCGAAGAAAGAGACTCGATAAAAATTTGCCAGAATTCTTGAAAAGGCTCGATTATTGAGAAAAATCTGAGTGTGGTCAAAATCGGATCTAGCAAAGGAACTGAATTTATAAATCATATTATATCGATTATTATGCGACAAATGGAATTTCTCATGAAACATCACCGCAAGGACCCTCAACAAAATGGTGTTCTTTGAAAGAAGAGAACGGGACTCACGAAAGAAGGCAGCAAGGACAATGATAAATTTGAAGTCGATATTCCTAAAAGATTTTGAAATTTGAAGTCGGTTATCAACACTTTGCATGCTACTCACGAATAGATCCATCTTGACCAAGAGTCAAGGCAAAAACACCTTATGAGCTTTGGAATGAAAGAAGCCTCTTGTTTCTTTCTTTTCGTGTGTTTGGTTGCAAGTGTTTCATACACAATAATGGTAAAGATCGATTGAAAACTTTTTGATAGTAAAAAGGCGATGAAGGAATATTCTTAGGATATTCGAAAGTCGATAAAAGCCTCCGAGTTTACAACCTGTAGGACTCTTATTGTGGAGGAAACACCTCATGTTGTTTTTGATGAAACTATTTGTGTTCGAAGAAAGCAGGAACATGATCTTGAATGATGACTAAGAGGATCACCAGATTAAGCTGAAACAAAAAGATAAATCATCCATTGAACCCGAGAAAAGAAGAAATCGGTCACTATCTATGATTGGGTGACTCGGACTCGAATAAAGAAGTTCGGGATGGAAATCGGGATGGTGAGACTCGGGAAAACCAACACTCCAAAAGGTAACCAATCTGAATGCAGACACAAGTTCGGACTCGGTATATGTGATGCCAATGAAGATGTGGTCACAAATGAGGTAAATTCTGAATCTATCAACCAAAGGGGAACAAATGTCTCTACAATGTTCGAATAGAATTTCCCACGGGAAGATGATTCACTTTCTCCTTTTCTGTTGTTCCCCGAAGTTTGCTAATTTAACCTGAACCTAACATTTTAAATGTTGAGGATACTATTGAAGGGAACATCAAGAAGGAAATGGTTAGATAGTCATCCTACAAGTCGATTGTGGGTGATCTAACCCCGAAGGAGTTAAAACAAGAAGGTTCCATGGTGAGAGTGCACTATTACTGCTGCTTCCTATCGGAGAAAAGAACATCTTTGAGATTAATGAAGCTCTACAAGATTCTTATTGGATTCTTCTTATGCAAGATGAAATTGAATCAATTCTCAAGGAATGAAGTATGGGAGTTGGTAGATAGACACGAAAGGCACAATGTCATTGGAACCAAGTGGGTTTTCAAGAATAAAAGAGATGAAAACAACAACATTGTAAGAAACAAAGGCAAATTTAGTTGCACAAGGTTATTCCCAAGAAGAAGGCTTGGATTATGATGAAACCTTTTGCTGTTGTTGCAAGACTAGAAGCCATCAGTTGTTTCTTTGCATATCTTTTTACATGAAGTTCACACTATCAAATGGATGTGAAAAGTGCATTTCTGAATGGTGTGCTTAAAGAAGAGGTTTATGTGGAACAACCTCCCAGGTTTAAAAAAGAATGACCAAGTTCTGAGGCTCGAGAAAAGCCTTGTATGGTCTCAAGCAAGCACCGAGCATGGTATGACACTCTTTCTCGGTTTCTTCTTGACCATGGTTTTGTCAAAGGAATGTTGATAGAACTCTGTTAGGGATAGAGGATGGGGAAGATATCTTCTTGGTTCGGATATATGTTGATGACATCATTTTTGGATCTCCAAACCATCGGTACGTGTGAAAAGTTTTCAACAACGATGAAAGGCAAGTTGAGATGTCAATGATGGGAGAGATGAATTTCTTTCTAGGTCTTCAAGTGAAACAATCAAAGGAAGAATATTCATCAACCAGGTAAAGTACACCATAGATCGATTGCCAAATATGGTGTCTGAGGCTACAACTTCGATTAGGATTCCTATGAATACTAACTACAAGATGGATCTGATTCGGAAGGCCGTCGGTGAATCATCTTTGATTATAGAGGAATCATTGGATCATTGCTCTATCTCCGCGACAAGTAGGCGGATATAACATTTCTTTGTTGGGATATGTGCAATACCAAGCTAATCCTAAGACTAGTCACATGGAGGTTGCCAAAAGATCTTGAGATATCTTAAGGGCCGCGTGAATGAAGGATTATGGTATCGGTGATGATAACCTTGAATTAGCCGGTTACTCGGATCTTGACTATGGAGGTTAATAGAATTGACGAAAGTCCTAGCAGAACTTGTCAATTTCTAGGAAACAAACCGATATCTTGGTTTTCAAAAGCAGACCTCGATAGCAACCCCATCTTTCTTGAAGTTTACATGGTCGGAAAACGGAAGGCTGCTTTCTCGATTCTTTAGCTCGAACCAACAATTAAGGGATTATAAAGTTGTGGCCAATGAAGTACCAATATTTTTGTGACAATAATAGTGCCATTGCTATTTCACAAAATCGGTATTGCACACGGATGCAAGCATGTGGATATCGAGACATCACTTCATCGAGAGATCATGTCGAGAAAAAGGACATAAGGATGGAGAAAATTCATCTTGATAGGCAAAAGGCGATATCTTGACTAAACCTTTGGTGAATCAAGATTTCGGGAACTTTCGGTTGAATTAGGGATGTTAGAACAGTGTATAAAAAGTAAATCCCGAAAATTGAAGATTTTCGGATGCATAAACTTTCTCGAACTCTCTTGAGAAACTTCGGGATAAAATAAAATCTTGGTAATCGAGTCTCGAAACTTCGGATTTACTAAAGGTCGATTACTAAGAAGCATGATGAACCCTTTCAATACTCGGTATTATCTTGACATTTTTATCAAGGTCGATTACTTTCGAAAAAAGGTGATAGAGGGAAATTAGTCTAAAGAGGTAATGACTCATGTGATCCATTTATTGCTTAAGTAAAACTTCGGTAATCATTACTTAATAAATACAAAACACGAGGAATGTTTTTTTTGGGTGGGATCGTTTTAAATTCGAAGAAGGACAATAAATATTTAATGCTCGCCACATTATTGACCAAAAGAGGATATTTTGGCGGCTTACTTTTCGAGATCGTCGGTTCATATACCCGATTAATCGGAGATTAATCTCAACCGTTGCTTTTCACCTAACCAGCACGATTCTCCACGATCTTGAAGCTATTTATACCTCTTTAAGCCATTCAAGCCAAAATTTTATCAAACCCTTCGTTCTCAAATACTCTGTAACTAAAATCCCTTTGCCCGAAAATCGCAAAAAAACCTAAAGCTTCACATTCTTCAATCACATTCTAAAATGGCTAACCAGTATTAGAGAGATTAGCCATAACCATAAGCCATGGTACGAGTTCACTGTGTCTCTTGAAAGCACAACCAACTCAAAGCCGAAAGAGGAGGCTCTGCATATGATCCGACTGGCTAAACTCACCCATCTAGTCATGGCCAGGCCGGACCGAGTTCGCAAAAGAGGTGTCGAATTCATCTCGCAATTTGAAAATAGATGAAGAAGATTGTATGCACTCTTCGATTATCGTATCTCATCTAGGGCACTCATCAAAATCGTCGATTTTGAGAGAGAGATGTACATTGTTCCTAAAAATCAAATGATGTGTTTGAGCTATGTGATAGAGGAGAGGATCTGCGATGTATATGTCGGGTAAAGAGCGGAGTACCTAGATAGGATTGTCTTGAGAATCTGTGAAGTTTGAGGCAACTTTGAATAAGAAGCACCTAAAGCCACAATATCGTGTCTTGATGGATATTGTGAGCAAGAGCGTCATGAGTCTTCTTGGGGAGTTTTGAGCAGATTAGTACCCGAAGCTCGGTTGATGGCGGCGATCGAGGCATCTCCCACCACCGACTTCAACCTGGCTGAAATTCTTAGTCCGGATGGTGTGGACAAGCCAAGATCATAAAAAGAGTCAATGGGGGAAATCACGATGAAAGGCAAGATCCACCATGCCACCAAAATTGCCTATATTTTGGAGGCGTGCGAGAGAGGAGGAGGATATCTTCGCCAATTCAACCCCATTCCCTAAATCCAAAATTCTCTTCAAGCCCAATTGATGTGAAGAAGCGGGCCATTCGAGGGAAAAGAGAAAAAGAAGGTAGAATCACCTTCTGCGGTTTCGAGAAAGAAACCCAACAAACCGGGGGAAAGGTTACATTGGAGGCAAAAAATGGAGCAAGGAGCAAAAATAATGAAGCGAAGAACCTCGCTCCAAAGCGCGAGAAGATTGGTGGTTCTCACCGACGATGGAAGCGATGATTACGAGGAGAGACAACACGAGGGCCAAAGCGCTCAAAGTTCACCATTACAAGTCTTTGGCTCGGGTTATCTCAAGGACACAAGATCGGTCGGTGAGGCGGTCTTCTCACGAGGTGCTCGAGACATCACTCGATTCGGATAAAATTTCTCGGGAAATTTTAAAGGAGCTCAGACCTCGGAGATGCCTACCTCGGATGTCTTGAGCTCGGTGAAGAGCCATTTCTAGTCGTCTGAAGAAGATGTCGGAGCTCGGTTACGAAGCAGGCTGACTGAATTCATCTTGAGGAAATGCCCGGAGCCTCAGAACCCACTCGGATCTGGCCGGGGACACAATGCACAAGCCGGATACTCTGAGGCTTCGGGGAGCAAAATGTACTCGATGAGCTCTGGTGACTTCACTAACGATCCCTCAGCGAACTTCTCTTGAACGAGAGGCGAGAGATGGAAGAAGAAGCGAGGTGAAAAGGCGAATGGAGGAGCAAGGGAGCGGTTCATCCTTGGCCAGATACTGCACGAGCTCATTTCATACCGATGCGCAAGATATATTCTTGATTAAGGCGACGGTTTATATCCTCAATCGAGACTCTTCGAGATGCTTGATATTCTTTTGCATTGAGAGGAAGGCGAATGGAATGAGGAGAATGACCTTCGACCGACTTCTCGGGGTTTAGAAGGACAAAAGCTCGGGATGAAAAATTCTGATTTTGATGAAATAGCTAGTTAGGAAGCTTCGGCGAAAAAAAGCGGAGGTTGGTGCCCGGCGTGAGAGACAAATCAAAGATGGAGATGGGGACCAGCGGGGAGATCTTTGAGGATCGATCTCAAAGCGAAAAAGTGACCTGTGGTGATCAACCTCGGTGAAGCTAGCACTCTTGGTACCTTTTGGCACTATTAATAATTATGCGGAGTTCTTTGAAAGTACTATCTTTAATTCAGAAATGTCGATAATCGGTGAGGCTCAATTGGAGGCCCGGAGCTCGGGATGAAGTGGAGCTCGGGATGATCAAACGGCCTGAAAAGTCTGCGAGGAAGGCTTCTTGAGATTGATCTCACTCCGTCATGGAGAAACTTGAGAAGATTGAGCCAATGTCGATCAAACTTACTCGGATGGAATAACGTTGGCCAATCAAGCTCGGACAATGGAAGGACTTAGCCATTCTTGAGCTAGTGCGGATACAAAAACACTCGACCACTCGGATGACCTCCATGGAAGAAAAGTGAATGTAAAAAAGCTGGAGGAGTCAACTAAGAGTTAAGTCTTTGAAATAAAACAAAAAGCACCGAGTCGAATGAATTTTTAGAGGTGAAACCAGCGAGAAAAAATGAACGATCAAATCTGGCTTGTTGAGGAAATGAGCTCGGTGCTCATGACCAAGATAACAGAGATGCTTAAAGATGCACTCTCTGGCGGTTGCCCACATATCTGAAGAACTATGCGTGGCTAAGAACCACATTAGGAGAATGGAAGATGAGCAAGATCAGCTAGCGAGGAGAGATCCATTTGTGTGAGCAAAAACGATATCACATGGACCGCTCTCTCTCCGGACTTCTTCCAAACTACGATTGCGAAGAAGGGAAAGGGAAGGTCTGAGACCTCGGGAAGTTCATGGCGTGCTTTGGAAAAAGAAGGCTCGAAAGATGCTAAAATGTACAATCTAGCCCAAGCCTTTAAAAAGTCGAAGACTCTTTGAGAAGTTGAAATTTGCTCAAGTAGAAGAAGCTTTGTCTACATTCGAGTTCTGAGCAAACCAAGCTTGAGGTTGCAAGAGAAAACGAAAACTAGAACTAAGGTTGGAACAAGCCCGGTGGTCTTTGAGCGCCTATGAAGAGGAAAGCCTTGGGCGTTGTTCAACCTGTAAGCAAGCGTGCGAAGGCTTCTAAGCCAATCCAGAGAAAATTGATTCTGGAAGATGCAGAAGAATCTGAGTCTCAACCTCAGAAGAAAGTCTTCAACTCCAGAGAGGCTCTGATGACACTCCAAAAAGAACAAGCTAAGAAAATACCTTTGCTTGGGTCTCGTGAACTTCGTGATCGAGAAAAGAAGATAGGCGAAGAGCGAAGCGAAGCGAGGTGACTTCGAAAGTTTGCAAACAAGAGGAAGGGAACATCGAAAGCGCTGAAGTGGCCCCATGTTGATAAATGGATGCCCATTAAACTCAACGACATGTGGGAAGAAGTGAAGAGAACCTTCTGGTTCAATTATGATGTTCTCAGGGAATGGAGAGGGGAAGGCTCAGACCAGAACGAAGCTTTCATTGAACATCTTCTCACCTTTTATCCAAAGTATCTACAAAGCTGGATTAACCTTGCGGATGAAGGTGGAGTACAGATAGTAGCCCCCGGTCCATATTCCTATCCTCCTCCGAGACTTGGTAATGGCTTGGTAAATGAAAAAACCATTCTGCAAGAAATTGCTCGATCTGTTGGTCGGGTTAGGCCCTAACCGAAAGCAATCCGGATATCATCGAGAAAGAAATGAGTCAAGAAGAGATTCTTGGATGTTTGATCTGGAAGTGCCCACCGATGAAATCGAAAATGAAACAAAGCAGAAAAGGAAAGATCAAGAGCCCAATCAAGACTAAAGACCAAGATTGAAGATTTTGTAGTCTTTAAATTTTTTTTTTGTCCTTTTGATTTTGTTTGATAAATTCATTGTAATCTGTAATGGTACACTTATCATCAATGAAGATTTATCATTATGCTCAAAAGATAATATCTCATTATCTTATTTTTCATGTCTTTATATTTGATATGCCTGATTACTGTTGTTTGGTGATGAAATTGTTGAGAGATTCATTCTTTGAAGCAATTGTTGAGAGACATAACCAATCTTGTAATAGGATAAAAGCGAAACACGAGTATAGGTTATATATACGTAACAAGATAGGTTTTGGCATCATCAAAAAGGGGGAAATTGTTGGGAGATGAATTTAATAAAAGATTATATGATTTTGATTAAGATCCCAAAACCCCTGAGTATGACATGTTCAGTAATGATCTTGATAAATGAGTCAGGATTCAGTTTTTAGAATATTCAGGATGTTATCTGCAAAATGTATAGTAAGCAGATATAGTTTCAGTATAAAACTGAAGTCTCTGAAGACTCGATGAAACCGAGATCTTGAAAGACTCGATTATGGGCGAGAACGAAGACTCGGCATGAAGACTCATATATCGGTCGAGATAAATCTAAAGGCTCGAAAAACTCAAGACTCGGAAGATCCTCAAGACTCGAAGACTCGAAGACTCACGAAGACACGAAGATCGAAATCAAGATCAAGAATCTTTGAAAGCCACGGAATTCATCAAGACTTCGGTAATGTCTTGAATGCTCGAAGATGAACACAATGTTCGAGGCCTTTGAATATATCTATCTCAAGGATGCAATCTTTGAAAAAAAGCGATGCCTTAGAAAGTTAGATATTGCGAAGACATTCAAATGCGGATAAAAAGGAACTAAGTCGAAGTGTTGTTAAGGTTATATCAAACTCAGAGTTTGTAACCAAAAGAGCCGTTGAAAAGTGTCTACCTTTTACTGGAGACAAAAGTCAAAAAAGAGGAAGACGACACTGTACCATCTTGACAATCGACAAAGGACAAGCCAAAAAAAGATGTCGGATGTCTGAAAGTTCCAGACTGCAAAAAGTGAAGACCGGCTACATGAAAGGCTATTGCCTAAAACGTGTTAGGGAGTGTCAAACTCTAAATATAGCCATTTCTCACACACCATAAGAGGGAACTCACGAAGCTATCTCTCCAACGGATAGTTTTCAAGAGTAACCTTGGTGTATGCCTATAAATACTGGTGACCCTCTACATTGTAAGGTTACGGGAAATTTATCGCAACTCAAGAGCTCAAACTTATTCTTGCAAAAAGTTAAAGCACTCGAAATACCTTGAATTTCCCAAGTGCTTCTATATTTAAGAGAGCTCACTTTACTAAGCCTAGCTTGATAAGATTTATCCAAAGCTTAGTCGAGATATCCTAACCCTTTGCATTGTGCTTCATTGTAAAGGATATCTCATCCTAGTTGGAAACCAACCAAGAAACCCCAAACCCTTGAGAAGGTAGTTGGAGTGTGTTTGTTGGTGAGTAGAGTTGTAAAGAGTTAGTAAACTACGCGGAGTAGTTAGAAAACTCTAGAGGAGAGTTAGTAAAAACTTCTGAGGGTAGTCACGAAAGCTTGTGTGTGATTGAGTAAGTAAACTACGGGAGGTAGTCGAGAAAACTCAAGTCGGGTTGAGTAAATAAACTCGTGGAAGTAGTCGAGAAAACTTCGAGGGCCGAGTTGAGTAAATGTAAACTGAGGTAGTCGAGCTTCGAAGTTGATAGTGAATTTCTCTGAAGAGTCGGGGAGAGTGGATGTAGGAGCTTGAGTCTCACGAACCACTATAAGCTATTTGTGTTCTTTATTGCTTTCCTTATTTGTGCTTAAGCTTTGCATTAACTTGATTTAAAAAGGCATACTTTTCCTTGATATTAGGTTGGAATCAATCATTTGAAGTTGCATAAGTGAATCACAGGCCTAATCACTATTTCATAAGGGAAGGTTTTTAAAAAGCTTAAAAGCGAGTATAAACTAAGGGCCAACCATTCCGCCTACGGTAGTGGTATTTAGACAGATAGTTAAACTCTCTTACGAGGATTGATAAGTTAGTTATCGATCCGAAACAACTTCAGGATCTCTGACTGCTTCGGGACTTCGGTTGGGATTATCACGAGGTATCTGAAAGCGGCTCGGGATCACCGTCTCGATGAGACTTTGACTCGGAAGCGTCTGTGCTTCTCGAAACCTAACCTTGAGGATTATCTCGACCCAAGTGACCTCGATGAAAAAAAAGTTTTAAAAATAATTGAACACGTGTATTCCCCATACACGTGTAAGACTGCACTTTCACCCGACCTACACTTGTTTAAATAGAAAAGTATTACTTGTTTAAATACAAAAAGTATTACATGTTTAAAAGAAAAGTATTACTTGTTTAAAAAGAAAAGTATAACTTGTTTAGATGAAAAGTATAACTTGTTTAAATAGAAAAGTATTACTTGTTTAAATAGAAAAATATTACTTGTTTAAATAGTTGTTTAAATGAAAAGTATAAATTTTTAAATAGAACGGTATTACTTGTTTAAATAAAAAGTATTACGAAGGTTTTTTTCTTCTAACCTTTCGTCTTTAGAGTTCTCTAAGAGAATACGTAGAAATCTCTGGTTGTTAGAAGAGATTTTGGAGATTGAAATCTGTTTATATTTTTGAAAGAGAATCAATGAAAATCCATAGAGTATTAAAATCTATAGACTGTTGAATACCTAAAGATTTTTTAAGACTTTTTAAAATCCGTATTGAATACATCGAGGATTTTTAAAGACTTTTAAAAATCCGGATTGGATCTTTTTTGACTTTTGAAAGTAAAAAAAAAAAAAATGCTGTTCTCACAAACCAATACTGGCCCCTAAGTTTCATTGATAAGTAAATAAGATATTGTTTCTATTTTCCATTATAGATTTTCTATCCTTTAATTGTATTTTTGTTACTTTTTTAATATTTATATAAATAAATATATTTTTTCATATTTGAGTTAATATTTTTTTAAACTAACCTGGGTTTTAAATAACTGCTTGTGGCTTCAATCCAATAAGCAAGTGGTGTGGGCCGTGAGATACATTGCAAATGCTGATGTGGACTTGAGACATGGACACAAGTGTGGGTCGTGGCCTGTGAAGTGTATTTGGGTGGCCGCGGATGTAATACTTTAGCGGGTCAAAAAGGATCCGTCTCACGAAATTGCAATTTGGATCTGATCTAATTTGAACCCGTGCTATTTAGATCGCCTCGTCCCACGATCCGCGGCGGGTCGGGTGGGTTTGAATATCACTTTTGCCCTGATCCAACGTGACCCATTTTTATATTAAAATTTTAATATACATAACATTTATATATATAATTTTATTACTATTTAGTGTTTATTAGTATGTATAGCATAAACATGAATATTTAATTTTATAAATAGTTTTTAAACTAATATATATTGATAAAACGTAATATAAAATATAATATGATTTTTAAATTATAATTTTTTTTTCGTATAAATATATTTTATAAGGTAAAAATAAGTGATAAATATATGTTTAATATTATATATTTATTTTTACAATTCAATTTTAATTATATGTGAAATATTTAAAAATATACTATATTTTATTATTGCAATGATAAAAATTTAGTTTTGAATGAGTTGGTCCGCCCCCCGTACATAGAGTGGGGCGGACTTGGGCTTTTAGTATCCGACTAGCCCCATTGCCATCAAGTCTTTTGAACACCACTTGCTACTCAGCAAAAACAACAAATCGATTCGACGCGTTGGATCGCTTGACTTTTGAACCGCCCACAAAGTCAGACCGGTTGAACCAGTCCACTTGCCGCTTTGACATTATTTGGGGAAAAAATAAAAATGAGGGTTATTTTGTAATTTTTTAATACTTATTGAAGGATCCATCATACAATTTTTGAGGGTGATACTTTACCATTTGGAAGAACTATTATGAAAAATAAATTTTGAGGGGCTATTATTTCAAAAATTATTATAATTATATGTAATATATATATATATATAATTATATGTTACGTAATTATGACGTCATACCGGCTCAACCACTTGAATAGCTGTCAGACCCACTCGAACCCGATTCAATTGAAAGCGCCAAGACTGTTCAAGTCAACATACCACTTTCTCTTTCTATAACATAGTTCTATCGTTAAAAAAATGCACTTGAATTGCACGGTTCACCTAGTGCATGTAAAACTTTAGACAAGCGCATAAGGTGTTGTCGTTAGGGAAGGGTTTGCCTAGATTTGGATCATGTATTGTATTTTTGGGAAATTAGGGGTGCGGGATCTATTAAAGAGATTAATTTAAATACATATTTAAATTAATTAATTAATTACTAATATGAATTAATCCTAAATCAATTCAACATAATAATTAAACAAGTAAATAAGCAACATGCGTACACGTAATTCACGTAAATACTAAGTGTTGGTCCCGGTGCAAACGAGTCTTACACGTGTATGGGGGGGGGAATACACGTGTTCAGTGATTTTCAAACTTTTTCTTCACTGAGGTCAGATGGGTTGGGTATCTTGATGATTTGGCGAGAAGCCGCAGATCATACTGAGTCAAAGTCTACAGAGGCGGTGATCTGAAAATTACTTTCGGTAGCCTCGAGATAATCAAACCGAGCTGAGTTTTCAGAGATCTGAGCTTGCTTGAATAGCTACTCAGATGTGCAGAATGGTTGGCCCTAAGTTTATACTCGTTTTATGCTTTGCTGAAAACCTTCCTTTTAATGAAAGCGATGATTAAAGGTGAATCGGGTTAGATGCAACCGATTGGATTGATTCCAACCCGAGTATCGGTGAAAATATGCTTCGATTAAAGATATATGCAACAGATAATCAATGCGATCTGAAAAGCAAATAACCTGACAAGTTATAGTGGTTCGAGACTCAAGCTCCTCGTCCACTCTCTCGACCTTGGAGAAATTCCTTAACCACTTCCTAAGGTTTTACGACTACCTCAATGTAGTTTACTAACCTTTCTATTTTGAGCTTTCTGACTACCTCTGTAGTTTACTTACTAAAAACACACACAAGCTTTCTGACTATCCAAGATAGTTTACTCACTTCTTCTCTAGAGTTCTCTGACTACCTCAATGTAGTTTACTAACTCTTTACAACTCCAACTCACCAACAATCACACTCAAACTACCTTACAAAGGGTTTGGGGTTTCTTGGTTGGTTTCCAACTAGGATGAGATATCCTTTACAATTAAGAGCAATGCAAAGGCTAGGATATCTCTACTAAGTTTTGGATATATCTTATCAAAACTAGGCTTAGTGAATGAGCTCTCTTCAATGTAAAGCACTTGGGAAATTCTTGGGTTTTCGAGTGCTTCAACTTGCAATAATAAGTTTGAGCTCTTGAGTTGCTTTCAAATTTCCCGTAACCTTCAATGTAGAGGGTCACAAGTATTTATAGGCAGTGACCAAGGTCACTCTTGAAAAACTATTCGTTGGAAGAGATAGCTTCATGAGTTTCCTCTTATGGTGTGTGATGAACGGCTATATTTAGGGTTTGACACTCCCTTGCATGTTTTAGGCAATATGCTTTTCATGCGACCCGATCACCACTTTTTTGATGCGGAACATAGTACTCTTGACATGCTTGATGACTTATGTCATTTTCGATGTGATTAAAATACAATCTTTGTCTTCCTCTGATTGGCTCTTTGTCTTCAGTAAATGTAGACAAACATAACGGCTCTTTTTGGTCAATATATCCGAGTGATATAACCTTAACAACACTTTATTTTAGTTCCTTTTATGCGCATGTGAATGTCTTGGGCAATATCTATTTTTCTAAATAATCAGCGTTTTTCTCGATATTGTATTCTCCGGATAGATATTTTTTTTTGGTGCCTCGGAACATTGGGTTATCTTGAGCATTGATGAATTCTTTGAGTCTTGATAACTACTATGCCTTGATATCCTTTGTCTTGATATCTTGATCTTGATCTTACGTGTCTTGAGTCTTCTAAGTCTTGATGTGTACGAGTCTTGATGTCTTACGAGTCTTGAGATATATCTTGGTGATATCTTTGAGTCTTCATCTTGAGTCTTGATTTCTCGATTTAACAATCTTGAGTCTTGATTTCTCGATTTCACCGAAGAGTCTTGATTTCTCGATTTCATCTTTGAAACTTGATTTCTTCATAAACTTACTGAGTCTTCAGAATCTTCAGAATCTAACCTGATCTATATCTGCTGACTATACATGGTGCAGATAACATCCTGAACACTCTAAAACTAAATCCTGACTCATCTATCAGGATTATCCTGAACATGTCATACTCAGGGGTTTTGGGATCTAATCAAAATCTTCTTTATTAAATTCATCTCCCAACAATTTCCCCCTTTTTGATGATGTCAAAACCATCTTTTTACAAAAACACTTAACCTATACCCAGGTTTCAGTTTTTCCTATTACAATCCAAGAATGGTAAATCTTCCAACAATTTCATAATAATTCTCCCAACAATTTCATCACAAAACATCATAAGGCATATCAAATATAAAGACATGTAAAAAGATAATGAGATATTCTTTGAGCATAAAGATAAAGTTCCATTGATGTAAGATATCAGTTACAGATTACAATGAACTTATCAAAAGTAAAAGACAAAAACAAAAGAATTACAAGAGTCTTCAGTCTTTGGTCTTCAGTCTTCTTCGATCTTCAGCTTGAGCTCTTCAGTCCTCTTCAACCTCATCCTGAGGCACCTCCTGGTTGAACATCCCATAATACCTCTACTTCAATGCATATCTCTCCTTGATGATATCTGGGTTGTTTCTGTCGAGGCCCTAACTGGATGGCATATTGAGCAATTTCTTTGAGATATGGTTTGTTTTTCATTACCAAGTCATTCTCTAGCCTTAGGAGCAAGGTATGTGTATGGACTAGGGGCGATGTCTGAATATTACCTTCATCTGCAAGATTTATCCAACTCTGCAAGTATTTTGGATAGAAGGTTAACAGATAGTCAATGAAGGCTTCATTTGGATCTGAGCTTTCCCCTCTCCATTCTCTCAGCACTTCATAGTAAAACCAGAAGGTTCTTTTAATTTCTTCCCAAGCATCATTGAATTGGATTGGCATCCACTTATCAATGTGCGGCCACTTCTGAGTTTTAGTTGTCCCTCTCCTTTTTTTAACTCGGGGACTTTTTGAAACCATTACCATACGCTCTTCTTCTTTCTTTTTTCCTTATCAAAGAACTCCTGGCCCAAGCGGCGATTTTCTTAGCTTATTCCACTTTGAAGTGATCTCAGAGCTCTCCTAGTATTGAAGACTTCCTTCTCTGCTTCCTCTTCAGACTCTTCAAGATCCATGATCAGCTTTCTCTGTGTAGCTTTAGAAGCTTTGGCTCTCTTCCTCTCAGTTTCAACAAACGCCACAACCTTCCTCTTGATTGGTTGTTCAGCACCGGCTTGGCTTGTCTCTACCCTTCTTCTAGCACTCAGTTTTTCAGAAATGACTTCTTGCATTGTCTCCTCAGAAACATGAGTGTAGACATGCTTCTCCACTTTCTTGGATTTGAGCTTTTCAGTGGCTTCAACTTCCTTCAAGGCTTCAGCAATATTCTTCTTTTCAGCTTTTTTATTTGCTTTCTCTCCAAGGTGTGTGCCAATAATATCCTCAGGTCGGCTCCTGGCCTTTCCCCCTTCTTGGCACCATACCTTGGAAGAAGTTTGGATAGTGCAGTGTCCATGTGATATTGTTCTTTGCTGACACTTCGCACCTCTCCAGCCAACTGGTCTTGCTCTTCCTCCAGCCTCATCAGGTGGTTCTTAGCCACCGAGAACTCTTCAGACATTGGTGCAAACTGGTTGGAGATCACATCTTTAAGCATCTCTGTCATCTTGGTCATGAGCATGGAGCCCATTTCCTCAACATTCTTGATCAGTTGATCATTCTTCTCCACCAGCTTGGTTTCTAGAAATGAAGTCCTCTCCTGATACATCTGCTTAAGCTCTGTACTCAGCTCAGTCTTGACTCCATCTATCTTCCCTTCCATGGCAGTCATCTTATCATTCAGAGAAGTCTGAAGCTGCATCAGGTCTGAAGTAGAACTCAGAGTCTCTATCTTCTGGGATTGGTTGGCCAATGCTTCTTCAATTTGAGCCACTTTCTCCACGATTGGCACAACCTTGTCCAGCTTTTCCACAATGGGAGTGAGATCAATCTCTGGAGCATAGATGTTGGGAAATGAATTTAATAAAGAGGATTTTGATTAGATCCCAAAACCCCTGAGTATGACATGTTCAGGATAAATCTTGATAGATGAATCAGGATTCAGTTTTAGAGTGTTCAGGATATTATCTGCACCATGTATAGTCGGCAGATATAGAATGAGTTAGTTTAAAGACTCGATGAAGAAATCGAGATCTTGAAGACTTAGTAGAATCTTCGAGAACTCAAGGCTCGAGAAATCAAGGCTCGAGAAACTCACGAAGACTCGAGAGAACTTGAAGCCTCGAGAGAACTCAAGACTCGACTCAGAGAACTCGAAGACTCGAGAGAAATCTTGAAGGCACAAGATTACTAAAGACTCGAGAATGTCTTGAATGCTCGATATATCCCAATGTTCCAGAAACCTCGAAGGTGAGGAATATAGCCGTTGGAATCCAAACCGCGTGGACCAACGAGAGGAAGACAACCACTGAAAAAAAAGTGCGGAACTTACAAAGAATAGTATGGATTTGAATGTGATTCTCTCCAATCGGTAACATTCAAATCCACACTATAAATACAAGTTCTTCCTTCATTATCGATTGGTGGATGCGTGGAGATTATGCAAAATGCTCTGAGCCAAGAGCGTTATAGTCAAAGCATTCCCACCCTAGAACACAAGTCTGTAGATATACAAATATATTCAAAGAGTGTTCTAGAACCCAACCTAAGCTACCCACGATGTATCTTATGCTTAGAGAGATTTTCCCAACCTTAGCATTGAGGCTAAACCATTGTAAGGGAAAATCTCACCATAGTTGGAGACAACACCAAACCCAAACCCCGTTCTCGTAAGAGATAAGTAGTGGTGAAGTGAGGTAGTTGATTAGGCAATCCCGTGAGGGTAATAAGTCCCGAAGGAGTGTGAACTCGTTAAACATCTAAGAGGCGAGCCGAGAGGGTGATAAGTCCGGTTTGAGTTAGTAAACTCTGACAGAGGTAGTCGAAAGCTTCGAGGTCGGGTTGAGTAAAGTAAACTACGCGGAGTAGTCGAGCTCGGGGCGAGTTGAGTGAGTAAACTACAGAGGTAGTCAGAAAGCTCAGGATGTGTTTGAAGGAATTTCCCTAGAAACAGGGAGAGTGGATGTAGGAGCTTGAGTCTCCGAACCACTATACATTGTTGTGTTGTTTACTGTTTTACGTTCTTATTTTGTAAATGCGCTTTTCGATTATAAGCAAGACACAACACATGAGCTCAAAAAGTGAAAAATCTAGAATCACCATTCCTTCACCCCTGTTTTATATGCACCGCAACGAAATGTTTTGCTTCCGCACGCGCAAAATGGGTTTTCCCACCGGGACCAACAAGTGGTATCATTAAAATCATTAAAATGGGTCTTCAGGTTCTCTGAGTCTTCAGGTTCTCTGAGGCTTCAGGTTCTCTGAGCCTTCAGTTTCTCTGAGCCTTCAGTTTCTCTGAGTCTTCAGGTTCTCTGAGGCTTCAGGTTCTCTGAGGCTTCAGGTTCTCTGAGCCTTGATTCTCGATATCTCTTGAGTCTTGATATCTCGATTTCTTCTTGAGTCTTGAAACTAACTTTGTTCTATATCTGCCGACTATACATGGTGCAGATAATATCCTGAACACTCTAAAACTGAATCCTGATTCATCTATCAAGATTATCCTGAACATGTCATACTCAGGGGTTTTGGGATCTAATCAAAATCCTCTTTATTAAATTTATTTCCCAACAATAGATAATTTGTTGCTTGTCCTGAGCTGGTTGCTCTGCCTAAGCCTCAGTCTCTATCTGAGCCTCGGTCTCCACCTGAGCTTCGATTTCCACCTGAGCTTCGGTTTCTACCTGAGCATCGGTTTCCACCTGAGCCTCAGTCTGCATATCAGACATTCTGAAATTAAAGATAGAAACTTAGCCTTGGCATAATGTTTAGTAGTGCCAAAAGTTACCTGAAGAGTACTAACTTCAGTCTGAGGACGTGTGACATCAGGCTCTCCAGCATCAGTACTTTCCTTCTCCAATTGAGATTGCTTCTCAGCATTCCCTTGTTGGTCCCCATCTTGATTTTTATCTTTGGAGCTCGGGGCACCAACATCAGCTTCTTTCCTTTCAGCAAGCTTCTTCCTGACCAACTCATCAAAAGCTGACACTTTCATCCTGAGCTTGGTCTTTCTGAACCCGGAGAACTCAGTTAACACTGCTGTCTCCTCATTCCACCAGTTCTCTCCTCTGAATGAGGCAATATTGAGTATCTCTGGCAGATTCTGGTTGAGAATGTAGACTGTTGTCCTCAGTCTGAAGAAGAGATCCTGAAGATCAGGATATGAGCTCATTTCGAGTGCACATCAATATGAACCGTTCCCCTTGCTTCGCCCTCTCGATCTCTTACCTTCGCCATTCTTGACCGGGGGCTTCGGGTTCGATGGGAAGATCCTCGGTCTTGAGGATCAAAGAATGGATCACTCAGGAGCTCATCAAGATTCAGCAGCTCCTGAGGCTCAGCTTGGTCTGAGGATTGAGCAGGCAATTCCTCAGTAGGAATCTGAGCTTGTTTTGAGGTCTGAGGTCCCTTGAAAATTTCTTGAGAGAATTTATCTGAGCTCAGTGATGTCTCAAGAACCTCAGAGAAAACTTGCTCCTCAGTTTGCTCTTCTGCCGTAGATACAACTTGAGCCAATACTTGTAATGGCGATTTCTGAGCTTTCTGGCCCTCAGGTTGCACCTCCTCAGGTTCGCTCACCTCCTCCTCAGTAGAAATTAACATTCTTCTGCGCTTGGGAGCCAGGGTTTTCTTCTTCATTGCTTCTCCCTTCTCCCTCTTCACCTCCATCAAAGCCTTCCCCCTGTCTTGATGGGCTTCTTGAGCAGTTCCCTCTGTAGCAGCAGTTGATTCCACTTTCTTCTCTTTCTTACCCTTCAAAGTCTTTCTTGTTGTTGTTTGCTTGAACATGATCTTAGACTTAGGGAAGGGTGAGGAGTTGGCAAAAATGTCCTCTTCTTCACGGCACATCTCCAAAATAAATGCTATTTTGGTTGCATGAAGAATTTTGCCTTTGATTACCACCGAATCATCCTCCTTCTTGATCTACTTCGCTTGGTCACTCACCACTCTGATTAGATACTTCAACCAATTGAAATCAGTGGTGGGTGAGTCCTCTATAGCAGCCATCAATCTAAGCTTCGGCGTGCTGATTTGTTCAAAGCTGCCGGATCTGCTCATAATACATTTACTAACAATATCCAGCAAAACTCTGTATTTCGGCTTCAAATGTCGTTTATTCAAAGTAGCCTCAAACTTAATAGGATGCTCTGTTATCCTATCAAGGTATTCCTGTTCCCTACCCAACATATACGTCGTAGGGTCTTCACCTCTATTACACAACTCAAATACATCATTTAAATTCTTAGGGATTATATACAACTCCCGTACAAAATCAATGTATTTAGAGCTATGTTCTAAGTGGGAAACAGTAATCTGGGACTCAAGATAATCATCCTTGTCTATTTTCAAGTTCGAAATAAACTCTATTACCTCCTTAGAGTATTCAGCCTCCAGTTGGCTCGCAACAAGATTTGTGAGCTTCGCAATTTGTATCATATGCAGCGCCTCTTCTTAGTGGGTTGCATTTGATGAACTCTCGAGCGACACCACATATTCATACCAGGGCTTGTTCGAAATCGTGAGTTTATCATATACGAAAAAAGTCATTTTAGAGAATTTTGAGGTGTAGGGTTTTGAGACGAGGGGGTTTTTCTGGGCAAAGATAGGTTTTATTTGCAGAGAATTTTGGAGATGAAGGTTTGTGAAATGGGGCTTGCGAATGAATTCACAAATGAATATATAGAATGGGTTTGTGGGAAATCGTATCGATTGATTAAAATCAACGGTTGAGATCGATCACTGACTAATCGGGTATATGAAAGGACGATTTCACAAAAAAAATACGCCGCCATGTTAACCTTATTGGTGATTAATTGAATCAGAGCAATTAATGACTGTTGACCTTCTTCGGCATTTCAAAGATCCCGCCCAAAACATTCTCTTCAGGTGTTTTAGTATTTATTGCAAATGATTACTGAGATTCAGTTAAGCAATAAATGAGTTGCATGAGTCATTACTTCTTCAGACTAATTTCCCTCTATCAGTCTTACTGAGTATTGACTTTGATAAAATGTCAGTATGATACTGAGTACTGAACGGGTTCAGTATGATACTGAGTACTAACCCTCAGTATATCTGAGTTTCCCAAGACTCTGAGTTCAGTATTTCCAATTTTATCCTGAGTTTCTCAGTAGAATCCTGAGAAAACTTCATGCATCTGAAAACCTTCAATTTTTCAGATTTACTCTATACACCTGGATCCAACATCCCTAATTCAACTGATAGTTCCTGAAATCTTGATTCAGCCAAAGGTTTAGTCAAGATATCAGCTCTCTGTTTATCAGTATGAATATTCTCCATGCTGATGTCGTTTTTCAATATGATCTCTGATGAAGATTCCTTCCTTAGCTTGATTCTCTTGAAGTCCAAGAAGGAAATTCATCTTCCAACAATGACATCTCAGATTCTTTTTCATCAGGGCAGTGATGTCTTCGTTCAGCTCAGTGCCCTTTTCTGTTTACCTGAAAGACAGATTAGTTATGTGGTACCCATTTGGTGTAGGGTTCTATCAGGTTAGCTGTACCTTTTGGAATCCAAATCTGCCTGACAACTCTAATTACTTTAGAGTGGCTGATCTGTCTTCCATAAACATCTACATACACATTCACCACTCTAGGTGCCTTAGCAGTATCCTGTGTATGAGTGCTAGCCTTAGCATGAACATGAGCCTTAGAATTTTTCTTGGGTACAGGCCTTTTGTTCCATTGCTTTGGCTTTTGTGCAGCTGGTCTGTGTCTCTGTTGACTTGGGTTCAGGTAACCTTTACCCTTAGGCAAGTGGGGTTTGGGTTGCCTGTACTGAAATTGGGGTCTTTCAGTTGAGGACTTGGTCTTTTCAGTTGAGAATGTCTCTGCTGAGTGTTTCTCTTCTGAAAATTCCTCTGCTGGTTAAGTGCAGATCTCTTCAGGTTTGTATTCTTAGCCTGAGGCTTTGAAGTACTAGCCTGAAAATTTCCTACTGAGTGGTCAGGTTTTCTAGCCTTTTCCTGAGGTTTGGGCTTTCTTACCTGAACATTCAGTTTTTATGGAACCATAGGTCCTTTTCCCTTGTTTAAAACTTTGGGCAATTCTTCAGTTCGAAGATCGGGTGCCACTTGTTTAAAAAGACAGACTTAGTGCTACTAGAAGCAACATTCAGATGACCTTGTGAGGTTCCCCCTGGAATGTATCCCAATCCAGCTTTTATAGTGACAGGTCTCTGATAACTCTGAATTTCATCTATTACTTTAGATGCAGAATTCAATAGAGCTAGCTTTCTCTGCGCATTATCCTCACATTTTTGTAGAGTTTCATGATTCTCAAAGAGGTAATTGAACTCAGTTCTGATCAGCTGAATCTCCTCAGTGGATTTCTCTAGTTTTCCATTTAGGGTCTCTATCAACTTCTCTTTTTCTGAGAGTTGTACTTTTAGAACATCTAGTTCATCAGTAGTTCCCATCAATTGAGAAGTGATCTCAGCATTACTAGAGTCTTTCCACTTTAGATTCTCAGCAGTCAGTTCTTTGTTCTGCTCTTGAGTTTCATTCAGCAGCTCTTGTAAAACAGCATAGTCCTTCATAAGACTCTCAAAAGAATCCATCAGGTCAAATTGACTTTTTACAGTGGAACTTGATAACTCATGTGCTTGTGTAGGAGCAACAACAGAGATAGAAGAATTTACCTCCTCCACAGCCATTAGACAGATGTCATCACTGTCACTATCTGAGAACATTTCATCTGAAGAGCTGGAACCTTCTTCAGAGTGTTCTTCCTCTACAACCATGACTTTCTTGCTGGAGAACTTCTTGTCTCTCTTTGCTTGCCTTTCTTTTCTCTCCTTAGCACTTAGCTCTGGACAGTCATACTGAAAATGACCTTTCTTTTGGCAGTTATAGCATCTGTTGGCGTCATCATCCTGATCACTTTCCTCCTTAGTCTTGGAGTCCTTCTTTTTGGATGAAGATCCTTCAGCTCTCAGGTTCTTTCTCTTCTCAGTGGATCTGTCCTCAGCTTTAGAGTCTCTCTGGTACCTGTGATTCCTGTAATATTTTTTATATTTTCCATATCTAGTATTAAGCCTTTCAAACCTCCTTGCCATCAGTACTAGCTTATCCTCTAGCTCATCCTGATATTTAGCAACTGAGTTCTCAGACTCTCTAGTTTTACAGGATTTTTCCTTGGCATTGAAAGCCACATTTTTACTAGATGAAGAATCATCTTTGCTGTCAGCTTTCTTTGATTTCTTATCAATAACAAACTCATAAGCTTTTCATTTCGAGAAGACTTGTTGATGCGACATTGAATCAATGTTCTTGGTGTTTTCAATCACCCTTTGCATGAATATCCCATTTCTTAGATAAACCTCTAAGAATTTTCAATGCTACTTCTCTTTGTGGATATCTCTTTCCAAGAGCATTGGATCATTCATTATACTAGTGAATCGACTTCGGTTTGTCAATAGATTCACCATCTTCCATTTCAAAACTGTCAAACTTTCCAATTGCAACATAAAGTTTGTTCTCTTTAATGTGATCTGTGCCTTGGCACATCACAGCGAGTGTATCCCATATTTCTTTGGCAGTATTACAATGAGAAATCATCCCGTCACACCATCATCAATAGTGCTATATATAAGCGTCTTTTGGCAATATAGTCTAGATTGACTAACTTCCTCTCCTCGGGGAGTAAGTTGATCATCGGACTTTGGAAATTCATCTGGGATCATTTCTCTCATTTCAAGAACTCTGGGATTCTAACAAATGAATTGGAATGGTCCTTCGAGAGACCACTCTCCACATTCGTTCATGCTTAGAATACGGTGAGCCTGCATTCTCAATCTCCACAAATCATAGCTCTCTACTGAGAACATTGGAAGTTTCTTAGAAGGCATTATGTCTGAGCCTTATAAGATTTCAACAAATAGATCTGTTCAGTAGACCACAAGAATCTTTTAGCAAATAAGACTCTGGCAACCAAAAAGAAACGGTCAAAGCGAACCCTTTGCTCTAATACCACTTGTTGGTCCCGTCTGCAACGAGTCTTACGTGTATGGGGGAATACACGTGTTCAATGATTTTAAAACTTTTTTCTTCATCGAGGTCGGATGGGTCGAGTTGTCCCGATGATTTGGCCAAAACCTGGATCATACTGAGTCAAAGTCTACGAGGCGGTGATCCCGAAATTGCTTTCAAGAGCCTCGAGATAATCCCAACTGAGCCTGAGTTTTCAGAGATCCTGAGCTTGCTTGAATAGCTACTCAGACGTGCGGAATGGTTGGCCCTAAGTTTATACTCGTTTTATGCTTTGCTGAAAACCTTCCTTTTAATGAAACAGTGATTAAAGGCGTGATTCAGGTTAGATGCAACTTCGATGGATTGATTCCAACCGAAAGTATCGGTGAAAATATGCTTTTCGATTAAAGATATGCAACAGATAATCAATGCAAGATCTGAAAGCAAATAACACAAAGTTATAGTGGTTCAAAGACTCAAGCTCCCTACGCCCGCTCTCTCGACCTTGGAGAAAATCCTTAACCACTTCCTAAGGTTTTTTGACTTTACCTCAATGTAGTTTACTAACCTTTCTATTTTGAGCTTTTACTACCTCTGTAGTTTACTTACTAAAAACACACACAAGCTTTCTGACTATCCAAGATAGTTTACTCACTTCTTCTCTAGAGTTTTCTGACTACCTCAATGTAGTTTACTAACTCTTTACAACTCCAACTCACCAACAATCACACTCAAACTACCTTACAAAGGGTTTGTGGTTTCTTGGTTGGTTTCCAACTAGGATGAGATATTCTTTACAATTAAGAACAATGCAAAGGCTAGGATATCTCTACTAAGCTTTGGATATATCTTATCAAAACTAGGCTTAGTGAATGAGCTCTCTTCAATGTAAAAGCACTTGGGAAATTCTTGGATTTTCGAGTGCTTCAACTTCTATAATAAGTTTGAGCTCTTGAGTTGCTTACAAATTTCCGTAACCTTCAATGTAGAGGGTCACAAGTATTTATAGGCAGTCACCAAGGTCACTCTTGAAAAACTATCCGTTGGAAGAGATAGCTTCATGAGTTTCCTCTTATGGTGTGTGATGAACGACTATATTTAGGGTTTGACACTCCCTTGCATGTTTTAGGCAATATGCTTTTCATGCAGCCAGTCACCACTTTTTGCAGTCTGGAACATAGTACTCTTGACATGCTTGATGACACCATAAACTTTTCGATGTCGATAAAATGCAGTCTTTGTCTTCCTCTGATTGGCTCTTTGTCTTGATAAATGTAGACAAACATAATGGCTCTTTTTGGTCAATATCTCCGGTGATATAACCTTAACAACACTTTATTTTAGTTCATTTTGTCTGCATGTGAATGTCTTGGGCAATATCTATTTTTCTAAGTAATCGCGTTTTTCTCAGTATTGTATTCTTTAGATAGATATTTTTTGATTGCCTCGGAACATTAGGGTTATCTTGAGCATTGATGAGATTCTTGAGTCTTGATTAACTACTATGCCTTGATATCATTTGTCTTCGATTACTTGATCTTACATGTCTACGAGTCTTGAGAGATATCTTGGTGATATCTTTGATCTTCATCTTGAGTCTTGATTTCTCGATTTCTGCTTTGAGTCTTGATTTTTCTCGATTTCATCTTTGAAACTTGATTTCTCGATTTCATCTTTGAAACTTGAAACTTGTTTCATCTTTGAAACTTCGGTTTCTTCGAAACTTCTTGAGTCTTGAGAATCTAACTTTGATCTATATCTGTTGACTAAACATGGTGCGAGATAACATCCCGAACACTCTAAAAAGCCGAATCGACTCATCTATCAAGATTATCTGAACATGTCATACTCGGGGGTTTTGGGATCTAATCAAAATCTTCTTTTATTAAATTCATCTCCCAACACTAAGCATGCGAGAATCTAGGAGTTCTGAGATCACATATCTCTTGTAGAGACAACCGTTGAGACGATGGATCAACCCAAAGAGCCTTCCCAAATATGTCTCACGTCCACGAACGTAATCCGGTGGAAGGATTCTCAACGAACGATTTTAATTTAAAGGAGAAAATAAAAATATTTGTCACCACCTTTGTGGATTTCTAATTTTTCCAACACATGGAATTTCATTGGGGATGAAAAATTCATCCCCTATTTATAGGACTAGGGGGGACAAAAATTTGGGCATGTTGGGCATTGAGAAATTTCCTTGCTTCTTCCTCAAGGTACAATCTAGAATATATCTAATATATTTTATTTCCCAAAATATCTCCCAACAAAATCTTCTCCTCCCTTCTTGTCAATTATGTTCGAAAATATCAAATAAAATAGGGAAGAAATAAGATCTTTTTCCTTTCTTGAATTTATGGGATAAACTTGTATCTCAAGAATACTTATTCCATAAGATATTTCCAAGAAAATCAAGAAAAAATCATTTCTCTCTCCTACCTATTTTTTTCCAAAATAATTAAGAAAATAGGCAATAATATTTTCTTCTCCTTTTCATTAATTGGACTTTAATTTTGGCTATTTGAGGGGCCTTTAGGAGAATTAAGATTGGACCTCCAATGGGCTATGAAACTTTAATATTTAGCCAAAATATTATTCAAGCCCATTAATATTAATTTACTCCACTATAAAATTAATATTGAACTATCCATCTTAACCCACATTACGACTTCACAATAATATGGTTCCCGGTCATTATTTCCCGCGTTTAAGATTATCTTAGTCCATTAATTAATTAAGCCACTGAACAGACTTTATATTAATTAATATCTTTGTCCTTGGAGTAAAGACAGCTCAACATTATTATCCATACCGGAAATAAATTTCCACTTGCAAGATTTGGTATGATAAAGATTCTGAGCCCACCAAGGGGACAAATCAAGCAAACCGTATTTGCACGCTATTCTTCGTATTAAATCTTAGCAATCGTCATGTAATCAATAATATTGCCCAAGATACAAGGTATCGAATCGCATTAATTTTCTTCCCATCATAAGTCAATGCAATAGTTATTAATTTCACACAATCCTATTTAAGGGACGGAGATTAAGAAATAACGAACCACTGAGGTCTAATTCTTGTATATTCAGTACCGAAGAATTTATCCTCCTGTAGGTCCTATTCAGCGCATCATAATGCATTAGTGTAATCTCTTGGTCAAGACAAGTCAATCTGAGTCTTACACTTCAACCTTTCATGATGGATTGTTCATTTCCATCTGGGTTGTGAATTTGTACTTAGTCACGAAGAACTGTTAATTTGATCTTCTGTGATCTGGTATCACCAAATTAACTGTAACATAACACGTACTTACATATTGAACAGGTATGCAGTAAATATATATAACATTCATTCATATTTAATGCAACATGTGATTAATAATTTATTTAAATAAATAAGAAATTCAGTTTGGTTATAAAAGTAAAAAGCATACTTTTCAGTATAACCCCAACAATCTCCCACTTATACTCAAAGTCTGCTTTTAAATATACTACAACATGTCTCGTGTTCTATGTGACATCTAATGTCACCTACACGAACCTAACAATATTTCTCCCACTTATACTCAAAGCAGATTGGCAACACTCTTGACATCCATTCCTTCCACATATCTCTCGAATGTACTCTGAGGCAGACCCTTTGTGAATGGATCTGCTAGGTTATCTTCGGACGCAATCTTTGCCACTTTTATGTCTCCTCTCTTAATGATTTCTCATATAAGATTCTATTTTCTTTCTATGTGTTTTCTGGCCTTGTGGGCTCTCGGTTCCCTAGAATTTGCAACTGCTCCGGCATTATCACAGTAAACCGTGATCGTGCTGGGAAAATCTGGAACGACGTCCAAGTCCACTAGGAAGTTCTTTAGTCAAACCGCTTCGTTCACTGCTTCACAAGCAGCTACATATTCGGCGATGCATTTCTGCTTAACGCTTATCCATGTCATGGCTCCTCCCCCCATGCAAAACACACTACCCGAGGTTGACTTTCTGGAGTCTATGTCTGATTGGAAATCTGAGTCCTTGTAACCGATGGGGATTGGACTGTCTGATTGATAAACTAACATTCTATCCCATGTCCTCTTCAGACTTCAGAATGTTCTTAACTGTAGTCCAATGCTCTTTCCTAGGGTTTCTTTGATATCTTGCCACCATTCCTACGACAAAGCAGATATTCGGTCTCGTGCACAGCATCGCGTACATGAGGCTTCCCACAGCCGAAGCATAAGGAATGCCCTTCATGTCATCTATTTCCTTTTGTGTCTTGGGACACATCTTCTTGGATAGATGGATTCCGTGTCACAAAGCCTTTCTTGGAATCTTGCATGTTGAATCGCTTCAAAACGGTGTCTATATATGAGGCTTGCGAAAGCCCAATCGTTCTTTTCATGCGATCTCGAGTGATCTTGATCCCTAAGACGTGACCGGCTTCCCCTAAGTCCTTCATATCAAACTGTTTTGACAGTCATGCCCTTATGTCTGATAACATCTTTACATTGTTCCCGATGAGCAGAATGTCATCTACGTATAGTACCAAGAATACCAAGGCAGTTCCGTCACGCTTTTTGTAGACACGACTTTCGAAATTATTTTGATCAAAACCGTAGGATTTTATAACTTGATCAAAACACTGATTCCAAGCACGGGATGCTTGCTTTAGCCCATAAATGGACTTCTTTAGCTTGCAAACCAGATGCTCTTGGCCTTTTTCAATGAAGCCTTCGGGTTGTTACAAATAGATCTCTTCGTCAAGACTTCCATTAAGGAAAGAGGTCTTGATATCCATTTGCCAGATCTCAAAGTCTAGGTACATAGCAATCAACAAGAGAATGCGGATGGACTTGAGCATGGCTACGGGCGAAAAAGGTTTCCTCATAGTCGATCCCTTTTTTTACGAGTGTACCCTTTCGCCATGAGTCTTGCTTTAAAGGTTTCAACCTTTCTGTCTGGTCCCCTTTTTCTCTTGTATACCCACTTGCATCCAATGGATTTTACCCCATTAAGTGGTTCGACTAGCTCCCACACTTTATTGTGATCCATTGAACCCATCTCGGCTTCCATTGCGCGGTTTGCCAAGAAGTTGCATCCTTGTCTTGGATCGCCGTTGTAGGACCATGGATCTGATTCTTCTCCTGAGATCAAGTTCGAGGACTCTCCTATCCCCAAGAATCGCGTGGTTGCCTAACAACCCTCCCACTACTGACTGACGAGGTTCTGGTTGTGTAGATGTGACTCTTGGTATTTTGCCTTGTACAGATTGGCAAACGTAGTTGGCCCCTAAGTTCTTCTAAGGTAATCTCGCTTCTAGGCTTTTTATCGTTCATATAGTCTTCTTCCAAAAATTTAAAGTGTGTACTAATTACGACCTTTAGATCTTCGGGAGCATAGAACATGCATCCTTTGTTCCTTCGGGGTACCTATAACAACCTTAATTCTGAACGTGCATCCAATTTACGGCTTCCTTATCCAACACGTATGCCAAACACCCCGGATCCTCATGTGTCCTAAGCTTTGGGCTTATGCCCCGGATCCACGATTCCTTAGGGGTTTTGGGAACCGATTTGGATGGCACTAAGTTCGAGAATATAAGTTGTTGTTTGCAAGGCATAACCCCAGAACGATTTTGGTAAATCCGCATAACTCATCATTGACCTTACCATTTCTAGAAGCATTCTATTTCTTCGTTCTGCAACCCCATTTTGTTGAGGGTGCAAATACAAATCAAAAGCGGGATGCAATCCCTTCATCCGACAGGTAGTTCAAGAATTCATCGCTGAGGTATTCGCCTCCACGATTAGATCGTAGAAACTTGATACTCTTTTCCTTATGATTCTCTGCTTGAGCCTTAAATTCTTTGAATTTATCAAAGGTCTCGGTTTATGCTTCATTAGGAAAACGCGTGCCCATAAGCGTGAGTAATCATTGATAAACGTAATGAAATACTTTCGTAGACACCTCTTACTTTGATTTGCATTGGACCACATACATCGATTAAACGATCTCCAACACTTCTTTAGCTCTAAGCCCTTGGCTCCAAATGCCCTCTTGGTCATCTTACCCTCCAAGCATGATTAAGTAAGTTGGAAATGGTTCAATCGGGAGGGACTCCAATGAACCATCTTGGACCAACCTTTGGATCCTTTTTGGATTAATATGACCAAATCTTAGGTGCCAAAAGAAGTGGCTCATTCACGTTAATCGAACGTTTCCTTTTATTACTTGAAATAGTAGATGTGTTATAGGATGCATTACGTGAGTGATGTGCACAATTAAAATATAGAGATTGTTCCGCAAAGTTCCTGACGATATAACCACATCATTACAAAAAACAAGAACATGTTTATTAAAACGAATGAAATATCCATCAACAAATAGTTTTGAAACAGAAATAAGGTTTTTGCGAAAAACAGGAACATAAAGAACATCTCTTAAAATTAAACTCTTGTCTTCAAAAGACAGGTGCACGTCTCCCACTGCTTCAACTGCCACTCTCGTAGCATCGCCTAGCGTGACGAGGATCTCTCTTTCACTAAGTTGTCGGGTCCGCTTGAACCCCTGTAATGTGAAACAAACATGATCAGTGGACCGTGTATCCATTACCCACGAATGGGTAGCATACGCCGCTAAACAAGTTTCAACAACTAGTGCGTGAGAGTTACCTTTCTTTCCATTCCTTTTGGGTTTGGAACATGCTGACCTCCAATGTCCCTTTTCACCGTAGTTAAAACACTTCCCCTTAGCCGGTTTCTTTACTCCTCCCTCCCTCTTCACCTTTCCTTTGCCCTTGGCAACGCTTGAGTTAGCTTCACTTTTGGCCTTCTTCTTCATCTTACCTCCTTTTGGTCTAGAAGAGAAAGATGGATCAACTGCCGCTAAGGCTTGGCTACTCTCTCCTAATATTCCTTCAGTCGAGACTAGAGCTTGTAGCAGATCAGGCAAGGAGAACTTCTGATTGTTCATTTGGCAGTTGAGCCTGAACTGCTCGAAGCTTTGGGCAGGGAATGAAGTATGAAATCGATCTGGGTCTCGATATCATATTCAGCACCAAGTACCTCAAGTTTGTTAAGGTGAGCCATCATCTGGAGAACGTGTTCTCTTACGGGCGTTCCCTCCACCATTTTCATTGAGAGCATGTCTCTCATGGTGATCTGGCGAGCCACACGGTTCTGATGTTGGAACATCGCTTTAAGATTGACCATGATGCCTGCAGCAGTTTCAACGTTTTGGTGCTGGTGTTGCAACACATCTGACATAGAAGCCAAGATGGTACACTTTGCCATTTCGTTGGAACGCTCCCAGACAGCATACTCTTTCTTTTCCGTTTTACTAGACTCATCAGTTGGCTTTTCTGGTTTGGGTGTAGTAAGAACCCAGTTGTGATGTTTGGCGGTGAGGACAATAGTAAGTTTTCGATACCAATCAACAAAGTTTTCTCCAGTAAGCAAATTGTCTTTCAGTATATTGAACAGTGGATTAAAAGGTTGAGACATGATGATACTGAAAATAAACATGCATTTGTGTCAATGTCTGGATCAACACAAAGAAAATCACATAATTCGATCACACGATTCATATTGAAATCTAAAAAAAAAATATGAACATGCATCAGCCAACATCTCAAAACAGTTTTAAATGAGCCTCTTGGGAGGGTCATCATTTAAATCACATTCAAGCATGTTATAAACAAGAACATTTACAAACCTTTAATTTTAAAAAAATTAATAGTTGGCTCCCACTTGACCAATACAAAATTGACAGGGACTTCGGTGAAGTATATGCATATCAATTTTGTACCTAAGTAATAACCATGATTAAATATAGAATTACTACTTCGTTTTGATCGAGCCTCTTGGGAGGGTCATCGTCGCCACTAATAATAATTCACAATCATCCTTTTGAGAATTTATTCATGTGAAAGCTTTCTTTTGGCCGTCCCTTAGGGAAATTTCTCCAAAAGATTTCACAAATAAATAAATCATGGAGGCCAAAATTAATTTGATTCAAAACCAAATTAACTGTTTAAAACATACTTAGTAATTTTTTTTTGAATTTGAGATTTTTCGTTGGGCAATTCTCATGCAAACACTTTTAAACAAATTAAATAAAAGCATAAGAAAATACAAACAATAAATCAAGCAAAGCGAAAAAATAAACATATTGGCCCTGGAAATTATCCAACCTGTCATGGTTTGATTTTTCTTGGCTTGATTTTGAAAAAGCCGCGAAATCTTGAATTTCTCCCCTCGTTCATTTGAAAAAAAAAATTACATCTCGAATCGCTGGCATGATAAATTGCTTCGCCGGGATCTGCCTTTGCATCGGCGACCCAATAACAAGCTGGCTTCGTATGCATAAGCGCGCGTAGCGTGTCGCCCGTATGACTCTCGGTAGCCTCGGCGGTGGTGGGCGTGGTCGCGCCCATATTGTCGTCTTTCGTCTTCTTTGTCGCTTCGCCTCACGTAGCCGTGAAACTTTTCGCCCGTCGCTTCGCCTCGCGTGCGTCGAGCTCGGCCCCCGCTTAGCGATATTACGCCCCGCCCGTGTACTGGCGGCCTTCGCGTCCTTGCGATGCCTCCCACAACGCGTTTGGCGAGATGCTGTGACACAATATGCGATTCGGGGTCCATTTCACTCCTCGTTTCCATTTTTAGTCTTCGATCAAGTTACAATTTTTAACGAGAAAATAAATACACCTTAAATCTGAGACTTGTCTATTACATTGAACAAATCAAATAGCCTAATCTACTGGTGGATTTTCTCAAGAAAAAACAAATTGAGCGAATCAAATTAAAACCATTCATCGCAAAACACATTAAATACCATGAAAATTGGATACCTGCAAAACAGATCTAGCAATTCTACTATCCAATTTTTAATAAAATTTAATGGCCAACATAATTTAAATAACAATTTAAATACAGAGCTCGAAACCGATGCTCTGATACCAGTTGTTGGGAAATTAGGGGTGCCCTGATCTATTCGAGATGCATTTAAATACATATTTAATTAATTAATAAATTACTAACATGAATTAATCCTAAATCAATTCAACATAATAATTAAACAAGTAAATAAGCAACATGCGTACACGTAATTCCTAAGTATGCGGAATCTAGGAGTTAAAAAATTACAGACCTCTTGTAGAGACAACCGTTGAGACGATGGATCAACCCAAAGAGCCTTCCCAAATATGTTCCACGTCCACGAACGTAATCCGGTGGAAGGATTCTCAACGAACGATTTTAATTTAAAGGAGAAAATTAAAATATTTGCCACCACCTTTGTGGATTTCTAATTTTTCCAACACGTGGAATTTCATTGGGGATGAAAAATTCATCCCCTATTTATAGGACTAGGGGGGGACGAAAATTTGGGCATGTTGAGCATTGAGAAATTTCCTTGCTTCTTCCTCAAGATACAATCTAGAATATAAGAATATATTTTATTTCCCAAAATATCTCCCAACAAAATCTTCTCCTCCCTTCTTGTCCATTATGTTCGAAAATATCAAATAAAATAGGGAAGAAATAATATATTTTTCCTTTCTTGAATTTATGAGATAAACTTGTATCTCAAGAATACTTATTGTTGGGAGATGAATTTAATAAAGAAGATTTTGATTAGATCCCAAAACCCCTGAGTATGACATGTTCAGGATAATCTTGATAGTTGAGTCAGGATTCAGTTTTAGAGTGTTCAGGATGTTATCTGCACAATGTATAGTCGTGAGATATAGATCGGGATAGATTCGAAGATTACGAAGACTCAATAAATTCTGAAAAAGCGAAGTTTGAGAAGACTCGATGATGAAACGAGAATCAAGACTCAAGATGAAACTGAGAAAACTAAAGACTCGATGATGAAACCGAAAACCGAGACTCAAGAAGACTTCGGTATGTCTCTCTTGACACCTAAGACTCGAGAGAATCTCAAGGCACAATAATTATTGAAGACTTCAAGAATTCTTGAATACTCGATATAAACACGAAATGTTCGAAAAAAAACCGAGGAATATAAATAGTTGGAATCCAAAACGTGGACCAATGAGAGGAAGACAACCAGCCTGGAAAAGTTGCAGAACTTACAAAAGATAGTATGGATTTGAATGTGATTCTCTTCAACGGTAACATTCAAATCCACACTATAAGTACAAGATCTTCCATCAAATTAAGTGTGGATGATTGGAGAATATAGCACACGATGCTACAGAGCTAAGAGGACATATACTCAAAGCATTCCCACCCTAGAACACAAGTCTGTAAATATACAAATATGTTCAAGAGTGTTCTAGAACCCAATCTAAGCAACCCACGATGTATCCTAAGCTTAGAGAGATTTTCTCAACCTTAGCATTGAGGCTAAACAAATGTAAGGGAAAATCTCACCATAGTTGGAGACAACACCAAACCCAAACCCCATTCTCGTAAGAGATAACTAGTGGTGAAGTGAGGTAGTTGTTAGGCAATCTCGAGAGAGGGTGATAAGTCCCGTTGGAGTGTGAACTCGTTAAACATCTAGAGGCGAACCCGAGAGGGTGATAAGTCCAGTTTGAGTTAGTAAACTACAGAGGTAGTCAGAAAACTCAAAGTAGAAAGATTAGTAAACTACAGAGGTAGTCAGAAAGCCTTTGGAAGTGTTTGAAGGAATTTCCCTAGGAACAGGGAGAGTGGATGTAGGAGCTTGAGTCTCCGAACTACTATACGTTGTTGTGTTCTTTATTGCTTTATGTTCTTAGCTTGTCATACACATTCGATTATAAGCAAGACACAACACAAGAGCTTAAAACGCAAAAATCTGGAATCACCATTCCTTCACCCCTGTTTTTATGTGCATCTCACGACATAATTTGCTTCCGCACGCGCAAAATGGGTTTTTCACCGGGCCTATCACTTATTCCATAAGATCTTTCCAAAAAAATCAAGAAAAAATATTTTCTCTCTCCTACCTATTTTTTTTGAAAATAATTAGGAAAAATAGGCAATAATATTTTCTTCTCTTTTTCATTAATTGGACTTTAATTTGGGCTATTTGAGGGGCCTTTAGGAGAATTAAGATTGGACCTCCAATGGGCTATGAGACTTTAATATTTAGCCAAAATATTATTCAAGTCCATTAATATTAATTTACTCCCTAAAATTAATATTAAACTGTCCATCTTAACCCACATTACGACTTCACAATAACATGGCTCCCGGTCATTATTTCTCGCGTTTAAGATTATCTTAGTCCATTAATTAATTAAGACACTGAACAGACTTTATATTGATTAATATCTTTGTCCTTGGAGTAAAGACAGCTCAACATTATTATCCATACTGGAAATAAATTTCCACTTGCAAGATTTGGTATGATAAAGATTCTGAGCCCACCAAGGGGACAAATCAAGCAAGTTGTATTTGCACGCGATTCTCCGTATTAAATCTTAGCAATCGTCATGTAATCAATAATATTGCCCAAGATACAAGGTATTGAATCGCATTGATTCACTTCCCATCATAAGTCAAAGCAATAGTTATTAATTTCACATGATCCTATTTAAGGGACGGAGATTAAGAAATAACGAACCACTGAGGTCTAATTCTTTTATATTCAGTACCGAAGAATTTATCCTCCTGTAGGTCCTATTCAGCGCATCATAATGCACTAGTGTAATCTCTTGGTCAAGACAAGTCAATCTGAGTCTTACACTTCAACCTTTCATGATGGATTGTTCATTTCCATCTGGGTTGTGAATTGTACTTAGTCACGAGGAACTGTTAATTTGATTTTCTGTGATCTGGTATCACCAAATTAACTGCAACGTAACACGTACTTACTTATTGAATAGGTATGCAGTAAATATATATAACATTCATTCATATTTAATGCAACATGTGATTAATAATTTATTTCAGTAAATAAATAAGAAATTCAGTTTTGTTATACAAAGTAAAAAACATACTTTTCAGTATAACCCCAACATGTATAACACCGTGCTGAGTCATAAACTCGTATGGGTCTATAGTGTAATTTTTGCTTAATTGTGATTTATTGCACAAGACGGTGCTATAGACCCATATAAGTTTACTACACAACACGGAGTTGTACAACACGGGATCCAAATCTTGTTTGCCTCTTTTATTTATAGTAAGGGTCTGCTTGGTATGACTAGAGAATGATAATGGAAATGAGTATCATTGAGGGGTCAATCATTAAGAATTATTGATTATGTTGTTATTGCTTGGTTATAATATCAACAATGAGTATCATATAAGGTGGGTTGAGTGAGTGGGGTAATCAATTGCTTACTTTTAATCTCATTACTTGTGTATCGAAACTACCAAGCAACATTAATAGAAATAATTCTCATTACCCCCAACCAAGCGGACCCTAAATTTATTGTTTTACCCTCAACTCACGTATGCTCAAATTCCCATCCTCTTTGATTCAAATCATAGGAGATACTGAGTTCCATCAACATTTTTCTTACTACCTTCAAATTGTATTTCATAATGTGCAGTGATTTTGGAGGAAGATGTTATTCTAGTCAGTAGTCACTCTTTGTTCTCTTATGCGCTCAATTTTTGTTCAACACACATAAAAACTTTATAGCGTTAGTTATAAAAATCATTGTTGAGATATGAATTTACAATTGCAAAACACTCCTCTACAAGATGAATATTATACAGAATCGCGTAACAGAAGATTCGTGTGATGGTTTGAAATACATACACTATTCAATAGCTATCACAAAACCTTCAACTTGGTACCAACTTTTTGCACAGAAGCAAGAAGCCATGCTTAAGGTTTTACAAATACAGCATCTAAATAATACAAAAGAACACAACGTCCATACTCATACATACACCCTCGTCTAAAAGCGCGATAAAGGTGCGCTTTTCGGGTATTTTTTCAAGAAAGGGTAGTCCGTATACCCTACAACAGGATCACGTGTATAAAACGTAGCCCTCACATACTTATTCAAAGGCGCATTCATCTTCAATCTGAAAACTAAATCCGGATTCGAAATGAATAACCGCCCGTATGCCACCAGATCAGCATCCCCGTCGGCCACAGCTTCAATCCCCAGCTCGCGAGTGAACCCACCGCTGCAAATGAAAGTTCCTTGATACGTACTCCGCCACGCCCTGATGAGCTGCGCCTCCTCGTCTGCACTCCCGTGCCTGCCCGATTCCGTCTGCCCGTAGGCCGTGTACCGCGGTTGGGTCACGTGGAGATAGGCGAGTTTGGAGCTACGGTCAGTTTGGAGTTTGTTGAGTTTCTCGATCACGGCTAGGCCTAGGGCGAGCGGGTTGGAGTCCATTGCGTCGAGATGGTCGATTGCGGGTGAGATTCGGAGGCCTACCCGATCGGCACCAATGGCGGAAACGACGGCTTCGACTACCTGGATAGTGAATTTGCAACGGTTTTCCAGAGATCCGCCGTACTCGTCTGTTCGTTTGTTGATCCCGTCCTTCATGAATTGATCCAGGAGGTAACCGTGGGCACCATGGATCTCGATACCATCAAATCCTGTTCATTTTACTTATGTTAGAATTGGAATTTTCAAGGAAAAAGAAATTCACATGAGAATTGTTAAGAATAATTCACGAGGTAAAAACTCAACTTTGATAACGAAAAAACTAAAATATATAAAGAAAAGTATTAGTTCATATGAAGAATAGTATTAGTACTCTATCAAATATACAACTAATACTTTTTATCATATAAACTGATACTTTTCATCACATAAACTAATACTTTTTGACCCTTTTTTTCTATGATTCGCGAAAAAAAACTTGGCATCGCTCCTATAAATAACTGGAAATTTGCATGGTCATATTAGTTTTCATAACTCCGAGCACACCCACCATCTTTATAAACAATTATTCAACTTGAAAAATTGTCAAATTCTCAGTCACAGGTAATGTAATTTCATGAAAAAGATTCATCCTTCTCTCCAGCTCTGTTTTTCACATATCTTGGCATAATATGCCAAATCAGTATACTTAATTCCAACACACATAATTGAACAAGGAAAGAATCATCACAGACAAAATAAGCAGTGACATGAACAAAACTATCTCAAGCATATAATCTCAGGCTAAATCTGAAACGATTAGATATATAATACGAATAATACTTAAAGAGAAGCACATGATTCGACCTTGTGTAAAATACCTGCTTCAATGGAATTTAAGGCCGCTTGGCGATATTGTGCTATCAGCTCGGGTAATTCGTAGGCCTCCAATTTTCGTGGCTTTGGATAAATCCCGTAACTGCCATCAGGAAGTAGCACTCTCCACCTCTTGGATATTGGCTTGTCCGTGGAGGATGCTGGTGCAACTCCGCCGGGCTGAAGTTCTGTAAATATAACCACAAACTCATTATGTTTTGAAATAAACAGCAGAAATCTGGAATGAGTTCTCTCTTAGTAAAATCTCAGATTCCATGCTTGCAGAAATGGAACACGCACCAATTGAGCATTTCTCTAGCATTTATCAATCTGAAAATTTGGCCAAACTATCAAATAACTGAAACTAATTAATAGTAAATGTTATCTTTCAACACCAATTAATCCATCTTTGCATTACAACTCTTGTATTTCAAATGTCTTAAACATTATATATATGAATTAATCAATAATCAATATATTATCAATAATCGCGTAAAATCAAGAAATATTATTATTGGGATAGAAATATATTTTTTAAAAACCATAAAAATTTAATTTAACCAATTCTTTGTCACAATAAAGTAATAAACTCGAGCAAATTTTCTATGCAAAAATAGAAAGAAAGACATTTAAGATTTTTACAACTCTCAAACAATTTTGCTTTGGGATTATTGAATTGAAATGTACAGATGAAATATAAGAACTCTTCTAAAAGCTATTTTCCTCGTTTAGCATTTAGTTAAAATATTTAAAAAGCTATTCTAATTATTGAGTGTGTCTTACTAATTGTGAATATTTATATAAAACACACCCCATAATAAATTGGATCCCATCCAACATTAAAACACACCTCATGTGCACCGTGCATTCATAGTGCATTTTAGAAGCGTGCAACTATACAAAACATAAACGTGCAACTATTCCAAACAGAAGCATGCAACTATATTCTCATATTAACAATTGCACTTTTCCGTGTAAATTAGTCGCACTTTTCCGTGTAAATTAGTCGCACTTTTCAACATAACAAGTTGCATGCTTCTAAAATGTACTATGAGTGCACGGTACACTCGAGTGCATACAAGACCTAGCCTTAGTCATCTCGTATATAAAGTTAATTTTAATAGTATGATGTAAATAGTCTTCTAAAATTAGTCATCTCGTATATAAGGGTATGTTCATTTCGGAATTATAATGGTTGGGGGAAATATCGAATTTTGAAGTCCTCGAATTTTAAAATCCCAGTGAATAGTTAAAATATACATTTGTTTTGGGATTTTATAGGTAGGATGGTGAAAAAATTATTTGATCTTGTATTATTTAATTATTATAGGTGTATTGGGAGAATAAAAAGATAAATGACGTGAGTGTATTGAGAGAATAAAAATAAGAATAGTGGTAAGTAATAAAGTAAAATAGAATTAATAGGATTTCAAAATTCTTATTTTAAGTATCAAATACAAATGGGAGTTTAAGATTGTAACGTCCAAAGTTTGGCCGGATAGTCATGAAACGAACATATGCTAAGGGCGATTTGATTCCCCTGTTCCATTTTTTGTACTCTATTGGTGTTTCACCCTTCTGGATTTTTAACACATGGAACTAGGGTATGGTGGTTCGTTGAATATTCTTTATTATTTCACGTATCATCCATCCATATTATGAAATATAAAATGGAACACTAATTATAACCCTAATTATGGAATAGGTGATCTATGAAAATGAGTTGAAAAACAATAGTAGAGAAATAACAAAGAATTAAAAAAAAAACTTGGGTGAGACTGTTAATCTGTTTCAAGAAGTGACCATCATTCTAGACTTTCTAGTCGGTTAGGATAACAATAAATCAAAGATAAATAGTTGTATGCACCATTTTCAAATAATATTAGTTGTTAAAATAAAAAGTATTATTTGATCAGCTAAACAGTATTAGTTGTTTATGCACCTGGATGAGAAGCCCTGCCGACATGCCACAGCTGACAGAAAATAACACCGCCCTTAGCATGAACACCATCCACCACCTTCCTCCACCCCTCCACTTGCTCCTTGTTGAAAATCCCCGGCACGCGCGGAAACCTGCGTGGGTCCCACATCCCACCCAACAACAAATGTGAGGTTAGAATCAGCGAATCAGACCCCACCACTACACCTTTTATTTAACCAATAATTCATTCCAACATCATTACTGAAACAAAAGGAATAAAATTACGAGATTACCCTGCAGAATTGGGGGAAATCATGGTTCCCTCCGTTATGAGAAATCCGCCATTGGTAGCCCTTTGTGTGTAATACTCCGCTAGGGCGTCGTTCGGCATCGCGTTCGGAGCTCTGCATCTCGTCATCGGAGCTAGCACCACCCTGCAGATCGTTTTCGATCGGATCTTAGTTGCAGAAATCGAAATCCATATTGATTTTCAAATTTAGTAATCGAGAATAGGAAATGATGAAATTAGGATGAAGTGTGAAAAAGTGAGGAGGAACCTGTGGGATAGATCGAACTTGCCCATCTTGTAAGGGGAGAAGAGAGACGCGGTTGCTTTTGCTCCATCCGACGTCGTTTCCGCCATTGCTGTTCTGTGGAGAGAAATGGGGAATTAATTGGTATTTAAAAAGTGGCGGCTATTTATGGACGGTGGACGTTGGTCGGAGGGTTGAAATGTTGGGGGAATCTGGTAAAAGTATAGTGGAATTATTTATGGAGTTGCATAAGAAATTGAGCACGATGTTCATAAGGATGTCGTTTTAAATAGTTGGAGTACTTCCATTATTATAATTATTATTCTAGAGTGAAGACTGTGTGGGCATGTTTGTTTTGAGATTATTTCAGACGAACTTTGGACTTTACAATTTCATGTACACATTTAATACAATACTAAAATTAAAATTTAAAAATCTAATATAAAACCTAACATAAACCCTACATTGCACCTATTCTCATTCATAATAATATTATCACTTTTACACAATTTCAATCATTCAATCATTACAATAATAATATAATAATACAAATCAATCAACTTTTTTACATTCTTATATAATCATACTCTATAAAATCTCAAAACATACAATTTTACTATTGAATTTTAAAATCCTAGATTTCAAAGTCCAGAGTTCCCCCGCTATAAGTCCAAAACAAACATACCCTGTGAGATTGTGATGTATGCAATCAATGGATGACACGCAGGCATTGACTAGCTTTAGACTTTGAATAAGTTTTTGCTATAGGAGTAGAAAATAACTTATAGTCAACTTCCATAAAACGGATTCTACCTAAAAATCAAGGATCAAATAATTTGGAAGGAGAACGTTAATCTCAAATCTACTAAACGCAAATCACCTCTAATTCAGTTACTTTATTTCAAGAGTTGGTCTTGTGTGAAAATTTTCGTATGTGTGAAAATTTTCAGGTCCAATGTAGATATGTTTGGCTGATGAGCTACACTATATTAACCGGTATGGCCCGACGGAATTTGCTCTCTATTAGGTTTATTGGACATGGGTTTGACTCCCCTTCATCACAAAAAGCTTTTTTTTTCGTGTCTTTCAAGAATCATAAGACCAATAAAAGGCTTGTATATAAACTAAGTAACCAAAGGCATTTGTAGCTTAATGGTAGGTGGTTGCTTGTATTGACTTTTTTACTCCGAGTTCAATTCCTTCTACCGACGAATATTCTATTTCTCCATATTTTTTTTAAATCAACCCTTCTTTGAAATTGAACCTAGTCACATAAATAATAATAAATAAAATAATCACATAAAAGCAGACTCAACACATACACATTGAATATTTACTAAATAATTTTTTTCACTAATTTATTTAGCTTTGAACTTTTTTTAAAAAAAAAATCAGCTCTTCTTTGAAATTGAACCTAGTCACATAAATAATAAATAAATAAATAAAATAATCATATAAAAGCAGACTCATCACATTGAATATTTATTAAATAATTTTTTCACTAATTTATTTAGCTGTGCTCTTTAGTTATAATGGGTAAATACAAACTGAAGCAGTATTACAAGCAAAACATAACAGTATTACATGTAACATTAAAAAGTATTACATCCAAACATAAGAAAAAATAAAAAAAATTGAAGTGTATTAAATGCATAGCTGAAGCAGTATTAGAATTCATAATCAACAATCATTAATGACTTCTAATTTGATTTGATTTCAAATAAGAAACTGAAGCAGTATTACAAACAAAACAAAACCGTATTACATGAAAAAACATAACAATACTACAAAAAAATTAATGATATTACAATCTAAGCATAAGGAAAATTAAGGTAAGTTATGAAGCTTATCTAATCAAAATAGAATAATATTACATGCAATATATAACAATATTATAATTTAAAAAAACACAATTTAAATGTATTATAGGTACAACTTGTAAACAAAAGTAATAATAAAAAATATTTCCTTATATACTTGAATCAACTAGATAACTAGAGTTAACCCTATTTTTCATTCATCAATTGATTGTGAATGTAATCTATAAATAATTAAATATATATACTTAATTAAAATAATTAAAAATAATTTATTATTTAAAAAGTCTCAATCTTAAAATATTTAATGGGTTGTAGTATAGTAGTAAGTTATCTTCCCTCTTACCTTGAAAACCTGGGTTAAACCCATAATGTGATTGTTTTTTTCTTTTTTTTCTTTATAAAATATATATCCTTAATTAAAATAGAAAAATATAAATTTTAATTAGAAAACCTCAATTTTATAACATGAGCGGTTGTACAACAGTGGTTAGGCTTTCTTTATTATTCCCAGAAGACCTTGGTTCGAACCCTATTAGGAGCATCTCTTTTGCCCTTTTGAAAAAACACAAGTTTTAAATAGAAAAACTCAATTTTTAACACATAAGCGGTTGTAGAACAGCGGTTGGGCTTTTTTCATCGTGCACAGGAGACTTGGGTTCCATCTCTGCTAAGAATGGCTTTTTTTGCCCTTTTTCTAAATATGGCAATTTTCAAATATTTTCATACATGCAAATTTTTATACTTGATATTTACGTTCCATTTATCTCGTATTTAATAATAAATCACCCCTATTTATGTGGTTGTTATATTTAAAATACTTCATTTTCAAAACATATACATTAATTTATATTAAATACATACTCCATAATTTATAAATTTATACTCTCTTTTATCCTTTTTAAATATCATTAATAACCCGACGTACTACGTCTACACGAAATTGAAAATAAATTTTAAATTAAATACTTTAAACATTTAATTAGTTTGATTAATTTAATTATAAACACAATTTTTTTCTAATATTAGATATGCATATTTTCATTCATTTCTTATTTTAAATTACTCACTCCCATTCTTCTTTTAGTCTTTTAGAATATTTATATAATAAATATCGTTATGATATTTTCTCCCCTTATTATATCATATTTACCCATAATAATTAATTTTCATGATCATTTAAATTTTTTTATGCCAACATTAACCTTAATTTTTTTAATTAAATATTGATAACAATAAATACTATTGGCTGAAAAAATTAGTCACACAACATATTTGTAAAAAAATTAAAAATTTTAATAACCATGAAAAGTAATCATTAGGGGTATATCTGAGATAATCATGGGTGAAAATGTCAAAATATGTATTATGTAAATAATATATAAGACTGAAATGAGTATGACATTTGATTTTAATGAGAGGAAGTAATTTAGAATAAGAAATGAATGAAAATATGCATAAATAATATTAAAATATAAAAATTATACTAGTAATTTAATTAAGTAAATATTTAAAATATTTCAATTAAAATTTATTAAAAAAATTATTTAAAATTATGTTTAAGTATGTGGGGTTACGTGTTAGTTTCATTATAAAGATGAATCTTGAGAATAATATTTTCGGACCTTCGAGTTGCAAGTTCCTATTCAACATTGTTATGTTGTCCGCATGGACGGATTTAGGATTTTATAGTAGGTGTAGACTGCAACACTTAAAACATATTAAATTTCATACATGACAAAATATTGTGACGTTCACATAACTATCTTGACGATTATGTTTTTTTAAAAAAGATGCTATAAGTCATTTTCTTTCACTTATCTATATAGTATTTTTTTTTATTTTTTAGATATAAAATATTAGATCATTTTCAAGAAAATCATCTTCACCTTGTTATGTAGTGTCGTTTTCACATATTTCATATTCAAAGGAAAAGATGTATATTTAATATTCAAATTAACAAAAAAATTAATTATTTTAAAAAATAATACTTTGAAAGTTGAGTTGGGGAAAAATGATATTGACAAGTGGTTTTAAAAAAATAAAAATAAATAATAATTTAACTATTAGAAATTAATTTAACTATGCCAAATTAGTAATTATAACTTAAAATTTACGATGTTCAAACTGCAACTGCTACAAAATTAATTTTTAACAACTTAAAATTCAAAATTTACAAATTAAATAAAAGGGGAGGGAATAAAGAAATTGGATTTGAGTCGAACTTTAAAAAATAAACTTAGAAATTCTAAGTTTAAAGTTTAAATTTAAGTTGTCTACGTATTCATTAGAAATCAAAGCTCACATAATTATCCTACCTCAAACTTATCTCTCGTTGGCTTGGATCGAACAAAGACTAATATATCAAAAATGGCACCACAAAAATAACTGATGTCATGAGTCCATCTCTAAAATTACATTACATTCCTCTTGATCAATAGCATGCAGCAGGTCTCTCCTTGCTGTAAGTGCTTCTCCAACATCAATTTCCACCATCTGAGCATCATGCGGTCGGAATACCTAATCACCTCACACTTTCACAGTCCTTCAAAACATGCTCTATAGTCTCAATTTCTTTTTTCTTTTTTCTTTTTTTAAATAAGGGAGAGACGAGAAACTCTTCCACCCGTACTGTTGGCCCCTTAACCGAATGTGTTATAAATCATGGGATATGCCAACATAATTCAAGTCCTTCAAAACAGACACTTGTGGAAGAGAACCAACATGATTTAATGCTCAGGATCCCAATACAAACCTCAATAATATATTAATAAGATAATGAGAATTTATCACAGGGGGTTTGAACTCGCGTTGCTGGAAAATTTATTCGCACATCATCACAAGTTTTTAATGTGATTCAATACCTTGTATCTTGGGCAATATTATTAGTTACATGACGATTGATAAGATTTAATACGGAGAATCGGTGTGCAAGTGCGTCTTGTTTGATTTGTCCCCTTGGGAGACTCAGAAGTTTTATCATACTAAATCTTGCAAGTGGAATTAGTTTCCGGTATGGATAATAATGTTGAGTCGTTCCTGAACCAAGGAAAAAGATATTGATTAATGAGAAGTTATTTCAGTGGCTTAAATTAATTAATGGACTGGATAATCTTAAACACGGAAAATAATAACCAGGAGTCATATTAACTATAATATGGGTTAAGATGGATAGTGCAATATTAATTATGTAGTGGGATTAATTAATATTTATGGGCTTGAATAATATTGTGGCTCAATATTGGAAATTCAAGGTCCATTAGAAGGTCCAATCTTAATTCTTCTAAAGGCCCCTTAAGTAGCCCAAAGATAAAGTCCAATAACTGAAAAAAGTGTTTAAAATAAAATTAATTATTGTTGCCTAATTTTCCTATTATTTTTTAAAATAGTAAATAAAAGAGGGAGAAAAATTTTCTTTGAATTTTGTTATGGAATGAAGATAAGTATTCTTGGAATACAAGATTATCTCATTAAATTCAAGAAGTCTTCCACTTGGTTATTTATTAAGTAAATTTTCGAAAATCTCAAGATAATAAGGAGGAGAAGATTTTATTGGGATTTATTTTGAGAAATAGAATATATTGGATATATTCAAGATTGTTTCTTGGAGAAGAAGCAAGGAAATTTCCATGACCCATAAACCCTAGAATTTTCGTCCCCCCCTCATTATAAATAGGGGATGAATTTTTCATCTCAATAATAACACAGAAATTGATTTTTTTGGAAAAATATCAGCGTCGATAAAATATCAAATATTTTGAAACGTCGACAGATTGTGTATTTTTGAAAAACTTCAATTGTGAGTGTGCAATTCCATGTGTTGGAAAAATTAGAAATCCACAAAGGTGGTGCAACATAATTTTATTTTTCCTTTTGTTAATTGTTAGCGAGTATCCTTCCACCGGATTGTTGAACAAGGACGAGGGAGTACTTGAGAAGGCTCTTTGGGTTTGTTCGTATGAACGGGATATCCATATTCTCAACGGTTGTCACCCCGAGAGGTTAGTTCACGTAAACTCCTAGCAATTCCGCATGCGTAGGATTTATGTGACGAATTTGTATGCATGATTTGTTGTTGAATTATTATTTGAATTAATATAGGATTAATTCATGCTAGTAATAATTGTTAGAATTAAATTTGTATTTAAATATTCACCCCGAATAGATCCGGACAATTAATTCCCCAACAGTTTAGACCCAATAAATCGACTCGATTTCCTTTTTCTTTTAATATATAATTTTCTTTAAATCGACCAAAATTATTAGGATTAAAAAAGTTCAAGTGACAATTTGAAATTAAAGAGAAAACAAAATAGTTTCACATGGTGTGGTTACCTGCTTGGTAACCTACTGTAGTAGGTTAAAGATCCAATTTGAAATTTTTTGAAAACTTACAGGATCAAGTTAAAGCAATCGGAATTAATTTCAAAACTATGCAAAGTTATTGGACTACAAAAAAATTAATCCATTTTGTAAACTTTTATGTATAAAGTAAAGAAATGAGTTGGATTGTGTATATATGTTGGCTCAAAAGTAATGATATTTTGTGTAAAATTGTGGATATTGTGAGGGTAGAGTTTAAATAAAGGATTTTTTTTTTAATTTTGGAGTGTGCAAATTATTTTGAGACATAAAAATAAGTAAAGTGTCCAAATTATTATGGAAAGGAGTGGGAGTATTTTATTATAATATTACTAATTAATAATAATATCATTTAATATAAATAATATTTCCAACCATTAATAATAATATTTGTTAGTGTTAAATTTTAAACTCTAATAATTTCTTTTATTTTATTTTTATTTATTCACATTTAACTTAATTAATTAAGATTTGGACGCTTGTTGTGGACTGTTTATTTTCTCATCTTAAACAAGTGGAAGAAGGCAAGAAGCATGCTTATCTAATTTAGAGCGTGTTTGTTTAGTAATATAAAATTAGAAAATATGAAATAATGTGATATATTTTACATATTTAATTTTTTCGCATGTTTGTTAAGATGTATTATAATATGAAAATTCAGAAAATAGTTCTTGGTATTAGCAATACTACATAAGAGGTGGTATAAATAATCCAATTAAAATGAAAAAATAATGTACAAGCTTCAGGGTCAAATGAAAAATGCATCAATAATAATAAATACTTTAAATGATAAAAAATAATTTATTATTCCTTCTTTTTCAGGGGGTAACAAAACGGGCTCTTAAACAAATATAACAAGAAGTGGACTTCGTTCATATCTTTAGAGATGCATTGAAAAGAGATAGAACGTGTGATGGAAGATCGAATGAGGCGCCGTTATGAACATGAGAACTCAAAGTATCTATAAGATACACGAAGCATTGTGAATTTGAGAGAAAAAAAGGACGAAACCCCAATTTTTAGTCAGTTCTAATTATAAAAGGTTAGAGTTTTGTATGAAAATTTTCATACATGAAAAAATTTTAATTTATAATTAAATTCTGTAATTGGTGAATGAAAGACAAAATTGAGTGGTTCTTGGTTCACTCGATCCAAGTAATTCATGGTTCACCCGGCCCGAATGTGTCATAATTTAGGGTTCATTATTTAATGTTTAGGGTGTAGATGATTGATTTAGGGCAATTTTATAGATTTTCATACATGAAAATTTTCACACTAGACCTACTCTTATAAAAGATGTTTTTAGTCAAAAGTTTTAATTTTATTCTTTTCTAGCCAAGAGAATATTTTGTTTACCAACTCTACTCTTATTCTTCTTTTCTCACATTGATCGGTCTTTTTCTTGTCCCCCTTCCCTTTTTTTTTCTGCGCTAATTTCCTACTATTTCTCCTCCAATATTTTTTTTTTGACTTTACCTAATATATCTCCTCCAAATCTTATTCATCTATTTTTTTCCTTCATCCAACGCTAATTTTTTTTGATGCCTCCTTCATCTCTCTCATATCTCTCAATTTCTCTATCTTCAATAACATGTGCGACCGTCTTCCTCCTTCATCAACAGACACTCATTCTCTTTTTTTTTTTTTTTAAGTTTTAGTTTTAAAATATAAGGTGGTACAGGCTTAAAAATATAATTATACAAGAGTTAATATGGTGGTACTTGGCTAAAAAATATGATTATACGCTATTTAAAATTGTGGTACATACATAATATATGGTGGTACGTACTCAATAAGATGTAGTACATGGTGAATTCATGGTGGTCCAAGCTTGACATATGGTGGTATGAACTTAAATAATATGATACATGGTGGTACGAGCTAAATAAAGTGTGATATGTCATTAATTAATGGTGGTACGAGGTGAATTAGTGGTGGTACATGAATAAATAAATTATAGTACGGTATGAATTAATGGTGGTACGGACTTAATAAAGTGTGGTACTGAATATATTAATGGTGGCACGGGCTTAATAAAGTGTGATATGTCATTAATTAATGTTGGTGCAGGGGTGAATTAGTGGCGATGCGTGCATAAATAAATTATGGTACGGGCTTAATAAAGTGTGGTACGGAATAAATTAATGGTGGTACGAATTTATTAAAGTTTAATTAATTTATTAAGGTGGTATGTGCATAAATAAATTGTGGTACGATGTGAATTAATGATGGTACAAGTTTAATAAAGTGTGGTACATAATAAATTAATGGTGGTATGGACTTATAAGGGTAGGATGGTCCAAATAATTATTCTTTTGGCTAAAAAAGAACAATTTAAAATTTAATGACACAAAAAAAAAGTGAGAAGTCACTATTTATTTTTACATTAGGCTATTTATAACTCTACCCCGAAAAAAAACATCAAACTGATTGTTGTCTTATTTTTATTTCCGTTGCCTTTTTTTTTTTTTTATGTTGGTCAAGGTGTGATCACATCACTCCCAACATTCTTATACTTATTTTTTTTATTTGTGCGATCCATAGCATACACTTTCAATATTATTATTAGTTTAAAGTTCTAACAATTATTAATAACAATTAAAATAGATACATACAATACTCGGATTTCATTTTGTATATCTCAAAGTGGTTAGAGCACCACCATTTATACCATGAGGTCATGAGTTCGAGTTATCATTTGACTGATAAAAAAAAAAGGGGATTTAGTAGCTTAATCTGTTGGAGATGGCGTTTAGGACCCTAAATGGACTCAAATCCCCACATTGGTATGATATTGTCCGCTTTGGGCTGAGCTCATACGGATTTATTTTTTAGCATCTCTCAAAAGGTCTCATACTAATGGAGATGTTCATCATAATAAATTTCATGATCCTCCCATATTATTTCGATGTGGGATATTATTTGATACCCAAACAATCCTCCCCTCAAACGAAGACCACCGGACCTTCTCTCAAACGACCCGTTCTATCTAGATCAACTACTTGAATTATTCAAATAATTTTTTTTTAGAGTTTAATTAAATTGAAATGTTAAGTGGGAGATCTTTGAGCTATACTTTTTCTGGGCTTCACCGCTTGATTTTTTGTGTTTTTGAGTTCGTCATGTAGTGAGTTGCGCAAGCTTCGTGATGATGTATAACACGTGAATAACCAATTATCAATGTAAATGACAAATTAGCTAAAAATGATGAGGTTGGATAATTAAAAAATTGTATTCTTGATTTTTCCTCCAACTTATTAGTTTTTAGGATGACTAATTAAGAGAGACTCTCCAAACTCCATGTATTTATGTGGAGACTTGTTGTTTACTTCTCCACCCCTATTTAAGGGTCTTCCCTCCACTTTCATACACACTAAATCATCATCCTCCTCATCGTGCATTATCATTTAGAGTTTTAAGCAAGAGGTTCTATCTATAAAAAGTTCGAAAGAACTGCTTCTTGTTGCTTCCAAAAACGTGTGAGGCCTTGTACCTTGGAAGTTTATTGCTCTTTTGAGACTTGAGGAGTAATAGACGAACAAATTAAGCTTAAGGCAAATAGTTTACCACTGCCTCACCAAAGATTGACATCCGAAATTATTGTTATTCTTCTTAGTCTCAAAATAAACCAACCGTGTTTTGATCACAATTTTCTTGAAAGTTTAAACTAATCTACTGCTATAAAAGTTCCAATAATCTGATTTAGTTTATTGTTTGATTATTTCTGAAGCAAGTATATACATGTACATGGTGGATCAATAATAAGGCTACAGTAAGGAAGTTCCACAGTCCATTATCTACTAATTGACAATTGGCATCTATTTCTCTAATTATTTTATTTAAGATGATAAAAATTTATGTGGACTCAAAGTTCACAGTGAAATTTATTTTATAATTAATATGCTTTATTTTTAAATAGTAATAATTTTTTTGCATGGTTAAAGTTCATATATAAATTTGGTTCATAATAGTGTTACTCTTTCAAATTACTCAATTTCAATGCAATGTGTTATTTATAAATTTTTTTTGTATTATTCAATTTTTTATTTGAATTATTAGTTTTATTAGAATTGATATTGACCTTCCATCAAAAATTTTAAAGGAGAAAATTACCTTGTAGTGTTATATTCTAGTACGGATATATTTATAAGTTTATGTCTGGGGTACATGAGACTCTATTATGAGAGCATCAAATAATGTTTTAGAGACATAATATATTATATTTGTTGTGGCCACGTTGCAACCGACCTGCCACGCGGCAAAGGAGCCGACAGGTCACTACCCAGATGAAGCCCGGGGCAACAGTAATCGACCTGTGACGACCCGTGACACACTTGTCACAAGTCGGAGCCTCGCCGAAGGAAAAGAAAGAGAAGAAGATCTACCGACTTTGTCCGCAACTTGGAGGTCGCACCACAGTTCGGACGCAGGACAAGGCGCCAAATCCGCACAAGATGCTCGCCCCACAAATGGCACCCAATGACGGGAACAACCATTGACCTGACAATGCGGGATTCACGCTCGGCGGATTTGAAGCCTTAGTAATAGCGGACTTTAATTCCCTTGGCCGCCTAGAAGTGGGAAAACATGTATAAATAGGCCTCAAGGGCCACACTTGTAAAGGATCGAATCTTAATCATTTGAGCCAAAACTACAGTGAAATTTACCTGGCTTGGATCGCCCCCAGACGTAATCTATTTCAAAGACGAACTAGGTAATCAAACTGTTTGTTATTTATATTTTCGTTCAGTACTTTTCACCGTTTAAATACTTGTTGGTCGGAATCTTTATCTGGGCACAACAATTGGCGTCGTCTGTGGGAAATATTCTACTGATTTTCCAGAATTCTATAGAGATCCAACCCCTCACCATTCGAAATGGCAAATGTGATCAACAATCATCCGAAATTTGACCAAGCGGATGCGATTGATCGATTAAAAAGGATCATAGAAATTTCATATCATCCGACAATTGACATATCGAGATCGACGCGAACATTAATCGATGGGGTGTATCCAAAAGAATTAATGATGAGGTCGACCAAATCGAAGCCTCCCATTAAAAACCCTACCCATTTAAGGTGGATTGCCACAAGTTGTCTTATTGTACCCTCGTCCAAGCACGAAGTTTACCAATCGAGGGGACCCTCATCCTAACCCCCAGATGAAAAAACATTGTTTTTCAAAAGTTGTTTTTAGGTTCTCTTGTTCTTTATTTATTTATCGGATGCGGTATTGATAAATATTATGCACAAATCCTCCTGAAGAGGACCAGGACTTGGCAAACATTTAATCTTGGGCTTTTGGCCTTGACGTTTTTTCCAACCTATGGATCAAAACAACTTAATCTGGATAAGAGGGTTGCCCCATGAGGAGAAACCTCCAAAGATTCATCAAAAAAACCGAGCCCCTCGCCCTTTTAAGGGATGATCCACATGCCATCGTTTCTTCGCCATCTGTCTTTTAAGAAAACACCAACTTTTCAGCTTAAAAACAGTTTTTCGTTGTTTTTGGGAAATCATTTAGCCCGTGGAAAGGAAGCTAGGTCCAAATTTATGTTCGGGTTGATTTTGAAAAGCCTTTCTTGATGGACTTGGAAACAATGAATCCGAAGATCCGGAATCTTTGGATGAAAGGCACCGAACAATCACGTAAGATGAGGCTAAATCCCATCCCCATCATGGAGAAGGAGAGCTCGATCATGATCTCACACTTGCCCTAGCACTACACCATGAAGAGGTACCAAGGGCTTCCACAGCTGGCCACCTCGACAGGCAGGGTGCCCCCCGTCCACCAATCCGCGTGATGCGCAGGTCGCCACGTTGGCCCGCACCGTCCAGGCCTTGCTAGAACACATAGATAATCAAGGCGGACAGGCGGGAGTGGACACCAGCCTCATCGTCTCAGGCACACCTCTGGGAACATTAGTCACGTTGGCTCCGACCCAGAGGAAGATCAACATGGCGACCATAGATCACTACAATGGGAACTCGGATCCTAGGGTTCATGTAGCTAAATATAATTCCTACATGGCATCCATGAGTGCAACCGACGATACCAAGTATCGAATCTTCTCTCTATCTTTGAGCGACCAGGCTCACATGTGGTTTACCTCGCTACCTCCGTACTCGGTAGATACCTTCGAACAGCTCGCTAGGCTCTTCTTGAGCCACTTCTCAGTAATGGCTCCCCGTCCTACCACCAAGCAACGCCTGATGAATACTCAACAGGGTGAAACCAAATCTGATCGGTCCTATGTCGAAAGGATTGACAAACTCATCCTCTAGGGGGATCCTTTAGGGGGATGAAGCCAAATTACTAGGGGTCGTTAGCGGCCTCAGGAAGGGAACCAAGATGTGGCAACGCATGACCGCCGATTATCCAACGAGCTACGCCGACTTCCAAAGGCGAGCAAGTAACATGATACACACTGCAGAACTCTTAGAGTCCCAAATTTCCAAAACAAAGGAGGTCGCGGAACCCAAAAAGAGTTCCAAGAAAATCAGGGGTCAATACAAGGCACCCGGCAACTTCAAGCCGTTCGAAGAGTCGATACCGGTGAAGTAAATGAAAGCTCTGAAGATGACACCTGTTCACATCTTTACATAGATCAAAGGTCGAGAACTGCTCCTCCCTCCTTGCCCGATCAAAGACAAAAGCAAGCAGAACCCGAACAAGTTCTACCACTACCATGATCATGCTGGCTACTACACGAGCGAATGTAAAGACCTACTAAAGCAACTCTGGAGGCTCTACGAAGATGGGCTGCTAGACGAGTTCATAAAGCAACCTATAGCGAATGATGAGCCGAGGCCAAAAGGTCGCTAACAAGATAATAATCGCAAACAAGAAGGTCCGTCGGCTGAACAGAACCCCAACCAGGGGGGAAGACGGAACAAGCGACCTATCCCTCCCATTCCAGAAAATGCTGGAGGTTGCACCATACACACCCTAAATCCTCTTGGATCGGTGGGCGGCCTCCTAGCGTCAGCCACCTTGTCCAAGTGACACATGAAAGCCGAAATAAGGGAGATGGATAATGCGAGAAAGATGGTGCTACCCGTACTCTCCATGGCACCAGAGACCGACAAAATCAAGTTCGGAGAACATGACAGGGTGGGGATAGTTTATCCCAATACCGACCCTCTGGTCATTAAGGCAAACATCATGGGGGCCACGGTGTGCAGCGTACTAGTAGATGGAGGAGCTTTCTGCAACATCCTCTTTAAGAAGACATTGGATCAACTCGGTGACTTCGAGGACTACATTGAGCCGTGCGAGCATGTTGTCAAAGGGTTCGGGGATGCAACCATCAAGCCGCATGGCATCATCCGCCTAGCCGTTGAACTAGTTTCCACTTTAGACGAAAAGGTTAGGATCACTAAGTTCTGCGACTTTCTTGTAATCGACCTACCGAGCTCTTTCAATGGGTTTCTCGGTAGGCCCTTTGAGCACGAGTTTGAGGTTGCGTCCTCCACTTATTTTTTATGTGTAAAATTCATCCCTTCGTCTGACAGGTAGTTCAAAAATTCATCGCTGAGGTATTCGCCTCCACGATCAGATCGTAGAAACTTGATACCCTTTTCCTTATGATTCTCTGCTTGAGCCTTAAATTCTTTGAATTTATCAAATGTCTCATATTTATGCTTCTTTAGAAAATGTTGGGGAATTAATTGCACGGATCTATTCGGGATGAATATTTAAATTCAAATTTAATTCTAAAAATTATTACTAGCATGAATTAATCCTATATTAATTCAAATAATAATTCAACAACAAATCATGCATATAAACAGTTCACATAAATCCTACGCATGCGGAATTGCTACGGGTTTACGTGAACTAACCTCTTGGAGTGGCAATGGTCTCGTCGATAAAAACACACCAAAAAGCCTTCCCAAGTATTCCCTAGTCCTTGCTCGTCAATCCGGTGTAAGGAAGCTCGCAAACAATTAACAAAAGGGAAAATAAAAATTTGTTGCACCACCTTTGTGGATTTACTAATTTTTCCAGCACATGGAATTGTACTTGGGAATGAAACATTCATCCCCTATTTATAGAGGGGTGTTGGTCGAAATTTTGTGCATGAATAAGATGGGAAAATATTTTCTTGATCTTCAAGAAATCTTGAATATGTCCAATATATTCTTTTCTCCATATTTAAAATATTCCACAAAAATCCCAACTTCCTTTTGTTATGGTATTTTCGAAAATTTAAGGATAAAGATTCCAAGATTTGGATCTTCTTGAATTTATGAGATATTCTTGTATTCCAAGAATACATATCTTCCATAATATCTTTTCAAGAAAATCAAGAAAATCTTTCTTTTCCTTCTTTTTCTATGTTTTTCGAAATCTTCATATAAATAACCAAGTGGGAGATTTCTTGAATTTAATGAGATAATCTTGTATTCCAAGAATACATATCTTCATTCCATAACAAAATTCAAAGAAAATCTTTCTCCCCTTTTATTCATATTTTTTGCATTTCAAAAAAAGGAAAAAATAGCAACAAGAATTTATTTTATTTTTAAACATCTTTTTTTCAATTATTGGACTTTATGTATGGGGAACTACTTGAGGGGCTTTAGGAGAATTAAGATTGGACCTTCCAATGGATCTTGAATTATCAATATTGAGCCACAATATTATTCAAGCCCATAAATATTAATTAATCCCACTACATAATAAATATTGCACTATCCATCTTAACCCATATTATTTGCCAGTTAATATGGCTCCCCGATTGTTATTATTTCCCGTGTTTAAGATTATCTAGCCCATTAATTAATTAATTCAAGCCATCAAATAACTTTCCATTAATTAATATCTTTTGTCCTTAGTTAAGGAAATCGGTTCAACATTATTATCCATACCTAAACTAGTTCCACTTGCAAGATTTGGTATGATAAAACTTATGAACCTCCCAAGGGGGCAAATCGAACAAGCGTGCTTTAACCGATTCTTCAGATTAAATCTTAGCAATCACATGTGACCAATAATATTGCCCAAGATATAAAGTATTGAAGCTCATTGATTCTCTACCCGTAATAAGTCAAAGCAATAATTACTAACCACACACGATCCTATTTAAGGGGCGAAGATTAAGAAATAACGAACCAATCGAGGTCTAATTCTTCCTAGTTCGGCTCAAGAATTTGTCCTCCTCAGAGGTCATATTCAAAGCACTAAACATGCACTAGTGTAATCTCTTGGTCAAGACAAGCCAATCCGAGGCCTTACACTTCAACCTTTCACGATGGATTGTTCATTTCCATCTAGGTCGTGAATGGTGTACTTTTTTTATTACAAGGGGACCTAATTTTAATTTAATCTTCCGTGATCCGGTATCACTAAATTAACTACAAGGTAACACATACTATTTATTGAAACAGTTATGCAAGAAATATATGTAACATTCGATGATATTTAAAAGCATCGATGATAAACAATTTATTTCAAAGAAATAAGACCGAAATTCATTTGATTATACAAAGTAAAAGCATACTTTCCAAAGATAATCCCAACAATCTCCCACTTATACTCAAAGTCCGCTTTTAAGTATACTACAACATATCTCGTGTAGTTCTAATCGTGACATATAATGTCACCTACACGAACCTAATAATGCCTCCCACTTATACTCAAAGCAGATTAGCAAAATCTTCTTGACACCCATTCCTTCCACATGTCTCTCGAATGTATTATTTCGAAGAGGCGCCCTTTGTGAATGGATCTCGCTGGGTTGTCTTCCTCGACGCGATCTTTTCCACCTCTATATCTCTCTCTAACGATTTCTCGTATAAGATGGTATTTTCTTTCAATGTGTTTCTTTGGCCTTGTGGGCTCTTGGTTCCCTTGAATTTGCAACTTCTCCCAAGCATTGTCACAATAAATGTTGATTGTCTTTGGGCAAATTCGAACTACATCCAAGTCCACTAGGAAGTTCTTGAGCCAAACCGCTTTTTTCACGCCTTTCTAAAATTATTACAAGCATGCAAGCGTCCTGGCTACATATTCGGCTTCCATGGTAGAATCTGCGATGCATTTCTGCTTAACGCTTCTCCATGTCATGGCTCCTCCCCCCATGCAAAACACACTACCGGAGGTAGATTTTCTGGAATATAAGTCTGATTGGAAATCCGAGTCCGTGTGGAATAAGATGGGGATTAGACTATCTGACTGATAAACCAACATTCTATCTCGAGTTCTTTTCAGATACTTCAGAATGTTTTTAACTGCCATCCAATGTTCTTTCCCCGGGTTACTTTGATATCTTACCACCATGCCAACGACAAAGCAGATATCCGGTCTCGTGCACAACATTGTATACATAAGGCTTCCAATAGCCGAAGCATAAGGAATGTCTTTCATGTCATCTATCTCCTTTTGTGTCTTAGGTCACATTTCCTTGGATAGATGGATTCCATGCCTGAAAGGTACGAAGCCTTTCTTGGAATCCTGCATGCTGAATCGTTTCAAGACATTGTCTATGTATGAAGCTTACGATAAGCCTATCATCCTTTTCTTGCGATCTCGAGTGATCTTGATCCCAAGGATGTGCCCGGTTTCCCCTAAGTCCTTCTTATCAAACTGTTTTGAAAGCCATGCCCTTACGTCTGATAACACCTTTACATCATTCCCGTTGAGCAGAATGTCCTCTACGTATAGTACTAAGAATACCAATGCAGTTCCGACACGCTTTTTGTACAAACAACTTTCGAACCCATTTTGATCAAACCCATAAGACTTTATAACATGATCAAAACAATGGTTCCAAGCTCTGGATGCCTGTTTGAGTCCGTAAATGGATTTCATGAGCTTACAAACTAGGTGTTCTTGGCCCTTTTCAATGAAGCGTTGCATATAGATTTCTTCATCAAAACTTCCGTTAAGGAAAGCTGTCTTGACATCCATTTGCCAGATTTCAAAATCGAGATGCGCAGCAATCGATAAGAGAATTCGGATGGACTTGAGCATTGCTCAGGTGAAAAAGTTTCCTCATAGTCGATCCCTTCTTTCTGAGTATAACCTTTCGCCACAAGCCTTGCCTTGAAGGTTTCTACCTTCCAGTCCGGTCCTCTTTTTCTCTTGTATACCCACTTGCAACCAATGGGTTTGATCCCATGTTGGGAAATTTATAGTTTTGATGAAAGTTCTAAAACATATGTAATAGGACCAAATTTTAACTGTTAAATTTTGAATCGATATTTATTACCCTTTATAGGATACCATCCCTTGATAATTCTTTGTATAGAACAACCGATGTAATAGATAGGTCGATATTGAGGGAACCTCAATATGTATAAGTCGATCTCCAAGATCTAAAGAACAAATTGATATCCGGATGGACTGAAGGCAAGAGAAGAACAGAAGATCAGATCGATCTGATCTAGTCAGATGTTTCAGCTGAAGTCATGAAGTTCAAACGCAGAATATTTGAAGATCAGGTGGCTTCCAGAAGATCAGACCAGAAGACCTACATCGGCCGAGTCAGCTAGTTGAAGCTAAGACAATGGCGGTGAAGACTTATCGGAGTAGACCGATCGGGTTGGATGATCGATCGAAAATCACCACCAGTGAAAATCGATGTTTCACCAAATCATACGATGATGATCTGAACAAAAAGAATGTCAACCTTAGTTGGTAGAACAACACCGAAAAAGTGCCTCTGTTAACCAATATGGACAAGACCGTGATGATCGGAGCTTCGCAATTACGGGGATTTGGTGTCGCTCTCTCTAACGGCTATAAAAGTCACTATTCATGCTTTTCACGCCACGTTTAAAGAAGCGCCACATCAATCCTGCAAGTCTACCAATTATAGCCCGAAATTTGAATTGCTCTCCAACGGCTCTTTGAAATCGAGGTCTATAAATATGGGATTACACTTTAGAGTGAAGACACGGAAACTATCAAGAAGCTCAAGCTATATTCAAATTTCCGCACGAAGAACACTAACTTGAAGATTATTTTATTAAGTGTTCAACCCATAAGTTCTTAGCACAGAAATCTTTTCATCTAGCTGATAGGCTACTTGTAAACTAGAAAAGATTTCATAGTTGGAACCAAAACAATCTTACCCAAACCCAAAGTTAGGTTAAGTTGTTTAGCAAGATTTCAGACTAGGGTTTCTAGTTCTGATTTCTGGGATCGGTTGAGTGAGAACTCCTTAAATATTTGTTGGTGTACTGTGTTGGACTAACACAAAAATCTAAGTCCAGTTGGTTAAGTTGGTGCCCCTTGTGATAAGGGAAGAGTGGACGTAGGACTGGTTTGTCCGAACCACTATAAATCTTGTGTGCCTTTACTTGCTTTGATTAACTGTTTACACAATCGCACACAACTATTAAAGCGGCATACATATTCTAAGTTAAGATCAGTTAGCACCAAGCTTCTGATCTGATCAAGTTCGACACTTTGGTCAATTGGTTAAAAGACTGACTTTGGAATCTGATTTACTAAAACTGGTTTTTCACACGGGTTAAACTTAGCTTCCGCACAATCAGTTAAACTGATAGATACCGAACTGATCTGCCTTCAGGCGATTAGTAAGTTAGATATCAGTCCAAACTGATTCACTTGCACTCTGATCAGGCTAACTGCCATCACACCTGATCTGCACAAAAAATTTTTCAGAAGTCTATTCACCCCTCCCCTCTAGACTTCTACCCTCACAAAACCCATTCGGGACCTACAAGTGGTATCAGAGCAGTTGGTTCTACAGACCACTGGCTTTGTGTATCATCGATTCTTTAGAAAGAATCTTTGTGGTCATCTGAACAGATCTTGAAAAACCTATTTTAAAACTCATTCGTTTTTCAAAAATCACTCAGCATGGATAATACCTCTGGTATGTATCATGATCTGCCGAAGTTCTCAATTGATGAGTATGCAGATTGAGCCATTTATATGTGCAACCATCTAGGTTCGATAAGCGGCAGAATGATGGAGGTCATTGAAAGAGGACCCATCATCATATATTACGATAACCCTGTAGTTGGAGGAGATCCAGACTTTGCCCCGGGAAGTCTTGTGCGAAAAAGCCCAGCCTTGATGGATGCAGAGGAAAGAAAGCTGTATACCCTAGATACAATCGCCAGACATATAATCATGACGACGATGGATAAAGTCACCGAAGAGAAGATTAAATATCTCAAAACTGCGAAAGCAATGTGGGATACTCTAGCTGAGATATGCGAAGGAAATGACCAGATTAAAGACAGCCGACTACAAGCCGAACTGGTGAAGTTCGAAAAACTGAAGATGCTGCCCAACGAGACCATCAACGAGCTCGATGGAAGGATTACTATGTCAGTGAATAAGCTACGAGAACTTGGTAGAGAGATGTCAGACAAAGATATCAACTACAAGATCTTAAGATCTCTCACCAAGAAATGGGACATGAAAGTCACGGTAATCAAGGATTGCCAAGACATTTCAAAAATGAAGCCGAGTAGCTTGTTCCTAAACCTTAAAGCTCACGAGTTCGATTCAATCGAAAGAGGACAAGCTGATGAAGACGAGGCGCCCGCTGAAGCCTCAACGTCTAAATCAGTTGCGTTTAAAGCAACCAGCAGCAGATCGAAAGCTGCTGAACCTGTTGGAAACATAATAAGTCAGGCAGAACAGATCGCTCTGCTTACCAGGAAACTTGAAAAATCAAATATTCAACTTGGTAAGTATCGAAGATTCTATAAAGATTATCAACATAGCCGAGGAAGAGATATGAGATCAGCTAACAGATCTCCAGAAAGAACCAGAACTGATGATCGAAGAGATCACAGAGAAGAAATGAAAAGAGATAATCTGACTGATGAGAGAGGAGATAACAGATCTGACAGAAGGAGCTCAGATTACTATCAGAAAGGAAAGTCACCTAATAGATCCTACAGACGGAGTGATTCACCTGGAAGAAAAGGTTCCGTGGATCAAGGAGCGTGCTTCAACTGTGAGAAGCCAGGTCACTACAGCGCAGACTGCCCAGACCTGACGCCAAAAGAAAGGGAAGAAAAGAGGAATAGAAGAGAGCAACGTTATAGGGACAGAAGAGCCATGGTTGCTGACACATCTGGAATAGATGATTCCTATCTGCCCTCTGAGGATTCAGGATACTCCTCTATAGAAGATTTCTGTCTGATAAGCAGTGTTGTCGACTTCTATGAAAATGAAGATCTGATATTCTCTTCAGATGACGATGAGATCTGCCTGATGGCCAAGGAGGACCAATCTGAGGTAACCTCCAAACCTTCTGCTTTGTCTGCTTTCACACCTGCTATCATTAGCACACCTGCTGGGGAGATTGACCTGCAGCTCTACTCTGAGCAATTGCTTGATGATCTCTCCAATGCAGTAGACACTTATGCTATAGTGGAAGCTGAGAATGACAAGCTAAGGATCATAAATAATCAGCTTGTTAAAGAGAACGATCTCAATAAAGCTACTGAACTGAAATCTGCTGAAACTGCTCAGAAGGTAACTGAGGAACTTAACATTCTGAAAGTTAAATCTTCTGATCAGGAGAAGCAGATCAAAGATCAGCTAGCAGTCAACAAACAACAAACTGATGACTTCAAAATCCTTCAAGCTAAATTTGATGAGCTATTCCGACTTCATGAGAGTCTAAAATCTTCTGAGGATAATTTGCGCAAGAAAATAGAGGTTTTTACAAAGTCATCTAAAACCGTTCAAGATATGAACGCCTATTTTCGAACAACGATTACTAAGAAGGGACTTGGGTATGAGAACCCTTCAACATCCTCAAAAGCCCCGTTTGATTCACTTCAAAAAGGTGTAATCAAACGAATTTCTGACAAAGATACACTGAAAGCCAAACTTGTATCTAATAAGGGAAAAAGACCCGTTGAGCAGGTAAGGCAGGTGCCTAACCAGAAGGGGAACATAAATGGACCACAACTGGTAAAGCATCATCCGAGGAATCAACAGAAGAACCCAGTTCTTCTGAAGAGACCTCAACCTGATCAACAGATCAGGTATCAGAAAAGACAACCTGTAAAAGGGAAGTCTAATCTAAGACCCAATTAAGGTCAGCTGCCGAATAAGCAAGCTATAGGTAAACTGCAAAAACCACCTATGCCAAAAAGATATGAATCTTTTGATGGTAGCAGTCGTACCTACCCCTATAATCAGAAATCCAGGGCTGCTGCACCTGAACCACACTGGATGAAAAGAAGACAAACAGAAAAGATAAATCCCAAGTCTTCTAAGTCACCCAAGGTTCACACTAATAATCATACTAATCAGAAAGCATATAAAGAGACGTATGATTATGTTGATAGGTATGGGAGACAAATCAGGCCTTCTGATCTAACTGATCTCAATAGAAGTGCCCTGTTTGTATGGATCCCCAAAACCAATCCTAACCCCTCAGGACCCAATCCAAAAGGGGTACCTAAAGCCTGATTTGATTGCAGGTTCGCGTGGGTCTGGCCAACAAAGGAGGTGTGCAAGCAACTATCTGGTACATCGATAGTGGATGCTCAAGGCACATGACTGGAAGTAAACATCTCCTCAGCTCTTACATAGAACAGAAAGGCCCGCGTGTACTCTTCGGTGATGATAACTTTGGTTTTACCAGAGGATTCAGAACCTTAGAGAATGATGATGTACAAATAACTGGAGTCTCGTATGTCAAAGGTCTAAAGCACAACCTATTATCGGTTTCACAATTCTGCGACAACGGATTCAGTGTTGAGTTCTCGACTGATCAATGTACTATCAAAAATCGAGCCACTCAACAGATCTTGCTAACTGGTTCAAGGAAAGGAAAGATCTACACAGCAGATTGGAACAATTGCCCAAGAAATACATGCCTGATTGTTAAGAGTTCCAAAAGTAGCAGTTGGCTCTGGCACAAAAGAATGAGTCATCTAAACTTTAAAACTCTTAATAAGATAGCAAGGATGTCTTTAGTGGAAGGTCTTCCGAATGAAGTATTTTCTAAGGATCAGACATGTGTCGCATGTCAGAAGGGAAAACAGGTCAAAGCTTCATTCAAGGGAATTCCTGGACAGGCATCCAGTAGAGTATTGCAGCTGCTTCATATGGATCTATTTGGACCAGTTACACCAGTCAGTCTCAACGAACGCAAATATACTCTAGTAATCGTGGATGACTATTCCAAGTTTACCTGGGTTATATTCTTACATAAGAAGAATGAGACGACAACGAAGATACCCGAGCTGCTCAAAAGATTACAAAACGAGAAGGGTGTCAGCGTAGTAAAAATCAGATCAGATAAAGGTACAGAATTTCTGAACTCTTTTATCACTGATTTTTGCTCTAAGTTTGGTATACAGCATGAGACATCAGCTGCAAGAACGCCACAACAGAATGGAGTAGCAGAACGGAGAAACAGAACACTCAAAGAAGCTGCTCTCACGATGTTAGCTGAATATGCAATACCAAGCCGTTTCTGGGCAGAAGCTATCAACACTGCATGCCACACTCAGAACAGATGTCTTCTGACTAAGGCTCACTACAATACACCCTATGAACTGTGGAAGGGCAGAAAACCTCGTGTTTCTTACTTCCATGTTTTTGGGTGTAAGTGTTTCATACACAACAATGGGAAGAGTCAGTTGAAGACCTTTGAGGCCAAGTCAGATGAGGGTATATTCTTAGGATATTCCTCATCTAGCAAGGCTTTCAGGGTTTACAACAGGCGAACCCTAGTTGTGGAAGAAACACCCCATGTAGTCTTTGATGAAGCATCTTCTGATCAAGAGAAATCTGCCTCAGAACAAGAAGTACCTGATCAACAAGAACCTGATGTTCAGAAAATGGATCAGCTGACGATCAAGGAAAAAGAATCAGAAATCGTAACAGTATACATTCCAGATCTAGCTGATTCACCAGGACAATCAGATCCTAAGGTACGAACAACTGTCCATGAAGAAGCTGGTACAGCTGAGACAGTATCAACTGAACCATCCGGTTCAGGGGGAACACCTGAAGTTCCCACGAACAGACATCAGCACATGATGAGTCCAACATCAGCTGAGACTTGTTCTTATCAAGTGGATCATAACTCAGCACCACTCCCAATCGCTAGTAATGAACTATTATCAGAAATGGATGATGTTCTCCAAACTGACGCAAATCAGAACAGAAGGACTTGGATAACTAGTCATCCAACTGATCTGATAATCGGAGACCTATCTGATAAAGTTAAAACTAGACATCAGATTGGTGAAAGTGCCATGTATTGCTGTTATCTGTCTATGAAGGAACCAACAGCAGTCGAGGAAGCTCTACAGGACGCAAGCTGGATTCTAGCCATGCAGGAGGAGCTGGAACAGTTCGAGAGAAATCAAGTTTGGGATCTGGTGGACAGACCAACTCATCAAGACTTAATTGGCACAAAGTGGGTTTTCAAGAACAAGAGAGATGAGAAAAACGTAATAACTAGGAATAAGGCAAGACTTGTTGCTAAGGGGTATTCACAATCAGAAGGAATTGATTATGATGAGACCTTTGCACCAGTCGCTCGCTTAGAAGCCATTCGGCTGTTTCTGGCATATGCTGCCCACAGAGGGTTCACTGTGCATCAGATGGACGTAAAAAGTGCATTCTTAAACGGGGTACTAGCAGAGGAAGTTTTTGTCGAACAACCTCCAGGCTTTGAAAAGGGCAACCAAGTGTACCGTTTAAGAAAAGCTCTTTATGGCCTGAAACAAGCTCCTCGAGCTTGGTATGATACACTCTCTCAGTTCTTGATAGACAACGGATTCACTAAAGGAACAGTGGACAGAACCTTATTCAGAATAGAAGATGGAGAAGATATTCTGATGGTTCAGATTTACGTGGACGACATCATCTTCGGATCTCCCAACAAGAGTCTATGTGAAAGATTCAGCAAGCTGATGCAAGGGAAGTTCGAGATGTCCATGATGGGTCAGATGAGTTAATTTCTGGGTCTACAAGTTAAACAAAATACAGAAGGAATATTCATCTGCCAACAAAGTACACTAGGAGTTTATTGGCTAAGTTTGGAATTCAAAACTGTAAGGAAGCCAAAATTCCTATGATGACTGGATTCAAGATGGATCCAGATGAGGATGGTCAGAAAACAAATCAGAAAGAATATAGGGCTCTCATTGGATCTCTACTATACCTGACTGCCAGCAGACCAGATATCACCTTCGCAGTAGGTGTATGTGCCAGATTTCAAGCAAATCCAATGCAAAGCCACCTAGAATCAGCTAAGCGGATTTTTAAGTATCTGAAGGGAACAGTAAACCTTGGTTTATTTTACCTATCAGATGATAATCTAGAGCTTAGTGGGTATTCTGATTCTGATTATGGAGGTTGCAAAATTGACAAAAAAATCAACCTCGGGAACATGTCGGTTCTTAGGAAGTAAAAAGCGATCTCGTGGTTTTCAAAAAGCGGACATCGATTCATGACATCTACTACTTGAAAGCGAGAATATATGGTCTGCGGGGAAGTTTGTTGCTCCCAATTGCTCTGGCTTAGTCAGCAGCTGAGGGATTATAACATTGTAGCTAAGAATGTACCTATATTTTGTGACAGTAATAGTGCTATTGCAATCACTCAGAATTCTGTTCTACATACAAGATGCAAGCATGTGGATGTCAGACACCATTTTATAAGAGATCATGTTGAAAAGAAGAATATCAGAATGGAAAAGATTCATACTGATATACAGAAAGCTGATATTCTAACCAAGCCACTAGCTGAGATCAGATTCAGAGAATTATGCAATGAGCTAGGGCTTCTGGATCTTGGAGAAAATGCACCTAAAATGTTTGAAGGACTAATCTCCAGAACCAGCTAGTTAAGAGACTAACCAGTTTAAGAGGAATCAGTTGAGTTTGGAATCTCAACTGATCAGAAGATCAGTCAAGGAACTGATATGAGAAGGTACTGATCAGATTTAAAGTTTATCAGATTAAAGGAACTAATCATTTTTAAAAGACTATCTGATTAAATCTGTTCGGTTATACTTTGTAAGTCGATTAAGCTGATATTCAACAAGCAAGATTCACAAAGATTAAAGCTTACATCGCATAAGAAAACAGGAAATTTACACAACAATGGAATAACAGAAATTTTCATTGATAAAGACCCGAAGGTCAGATTTACATTACAAGATACAAGTACAAAAGGACCCGGAGGTCAGTACATATGCCATAAACCCTAAACCCTAAACCCTAAACCCTAAACCCTAAGCCTAACCCTAGAAGGGGGGGGAGAGAGAGAGATTTTAAATCTGATACTCCCATTTTCCCCCACTTAACAGGGGTGAAAAAGGCTTTAAAATAATCCTAAAGCCTCTCGCTGAAGCTAAAACCAATGGAGCGAGAGAGGCCTTGATAGGATTTATAAGCCAGGAGCCCTTAGACCTGAAATCAATGGACTCTCCAGCTGTTAAATGGGACACAAGTGCCAAGAAAGTGATGCTAAAATCATATGGGCACATGTGTCGCATGAAAAAATAGAGTTGATATACGAAGATCAGTTGTTGTCTGATCCAGACCGTATATCAAACTCATGTTTTATATCAGACTGAGTCTGTTGATGCTAATTCCGTCATCTCGATAGACACACAAGGTGCATACGGTTAGGAGAAGTGTCTTCTCAGTTGCGATAGCAGATCCGCCGCCTTGGTGGTAGAGAAGCTTTGCAAGGATTGTATGTGAAATCTTTGATGACGACGAAAGCAGAAATAAGGGACTCACAGGGTTGATTTGAGAAGCTGAAATCATTGAAAAAGGGGTAAAGGTGTTTGCCGGAAGTTTCACCGGAAATAAGGGCTCACCAGAACGCATGATTTTACAAAGAAGATAAGTATGGTGAATGGGTTATGTTGTGTAAAACATTGGTCCAATTTATAGAGGCCAAGCAGGGGTGCAAATGCAAATCTGATTTCTCAAAGCCTCTTAAAGAAATTTGCATCAAAAGGACAGCGTGTAGGAAACACGCGACTGATAATTGGATAAATTTACGGCGATTTGACATTCCGAAGTATCAAGACCATCATTACAAATGTCAAATCGTGCCGACTTAGGGAATCGAGACTACTATTCAATTCTTCAAGAACTAAGTTTTGGCGGTAACACTTATCCCAAGAATTGGCTTGGTCTGAGTAGATTCAGATTAGGTCAACTGGAATCTGATTAAATAAGAGACTGATCAAGATGAGGAAGATCAGTTGAGTATGATATCTCAACAAATCAGAAATATCAGTCAATAAGAAATCAAAAATAACAGTTGAAGGGGGGACTTCAACTGATCAAGGAGGATCAGAAGAGGAAAAATCAGACGCAAAGTGAAGCGGATCAGTTGAAAAGAACAGTTGGGAAATTATAAGGATTAGGCAGAAAACTAAGATCAACAATTGGTATCAGTTGGGAAACTACAAGTGGTACAAGTGGTATTGACTGATTACAACATCAGTCAACCAGATACGCATTTCTGTTTCCTTATTTACTGCTTAATTATCTGAACTTATCTGATAATATTTGCCTTTACTGTACACACTACTTTCGTGACGTATTTCCTGCAAAATATTTAATGCGGACGTGGGGTACATGTATTAAATGCCACTATATGTGCTTTTAAATCCAAAAGGCAATCGTGCAAGTATTTCCTAACCACACGATCAAAACTGATCAATCTGAATCATTTAATCTTTCAAACGATTGATCTTCCAATCTCGATTTTCCCTCCCTCTCCTTATAAGTTTCATCAAAAACCCTACCAGAGTTCTCTTCTTCTCAAAATTCTTGCGATTTATTCTCTGAAAACTCAAAATTACCTTTCTGTGATTCAAAGTATTTTCTTGCGATTCAAACTTATCCTTCGAAAAACTGAAACTGGTAATTTATGGTTATTTGATGATTTTCTTTTTCAAGATCCTTTGATCATATTGTTTTTGTCTACATTCGTTATCCTGCGATTTGCCTTATCTTTATGTTTATGCACAATTATAATTGAGTCTATCTTGTGTAGATGGCCACTCACGGAATGGGAAAGATAATGTGCAACTATGCTGAACTAGCAACAAAAATTGTCGATGACAAATTCGTACAATTTGGTGCTACGCGGGATCCAGAATCCATGGAAGTAGAGTAAATTCTGAAGAAAGGAGGTCTAGAAAGATATTGTGCCGCAAACTGCAATCCAGTGATGCAATATGAAGCACTCGAATTCTTAAGGAATTTGAAGGTGGATACGGACAATCCTGGAGATGAACTGATTTTGTCAGTTAACGGAGAAGAGATCAGACTGACGAATGCTGACATAACTCGTCTGTTCAGCTTGCCAAAAGGAAGAATCTCACCTGCACACTACAGGGAGAATGAAGATGAGCTGATCAGAAACGAACTCTTCAGAGAGGCTGACAAACATCAGACCGCAGGCTTTGTCAGACCGATGTTAAAAAGAAAATACCGACTGTTGTTTGACATACTGTCAAAAACAATCATGGGTATTTCATTCAGCCCAGATGGACTAACATCTGTAAAACTATACAGCATGGCTGCGATAATCGATGGAGCCAAGAATATCAATTGGCATGGCTTCCTGAAGGCCATTTTGCTCCAAGAACATGAAAAATTTGGAGTTAATGAATGGAGGCAGGTCTATCTGAAGAAGAGGATCAGCAATCTCAACAAGGTTGTAGTTATTCTGAAAGACAAATTGCCAAATGCTGAATGGGACCAGAATGGACTGAAGTCCTACAAGGCCTTCCTCACAACCACTTCAGCTATATATGGGCCACCTGATGATGATATGCGGCCCGCCCCTCCAAAAGTGAAGAAAGGAAAAACCAAGGAGGCAACCACATCTACACCAGATGCTCCCCAAAAGAAAAAGAGAAAACTGGTGAAGGCTCAGGACAAGAGGCCGAAGAAGGTAAAGCAGGCCTCAATGACTCTGGTTCTAGAAGATGAGTCAGATGAAGGAGTTCCAGAGAAACCTGATGAGCCACAGAAATCAGCCGAAAAATCAGACAGGCAAGCTTCTCAAATTGAGAACTCGCCAGAACATTCTGAGGGAAGAGCCAGAGATGAACGATCTCCTTCTCCTCAATCTCGAGCTGATTCGCCACTCCGGATTATGGCTACTGAGCATGTTTCTCCTTCTCTTCCACCTACCCGCGAACCTGACAGTTCATCAGTTCACGAACCAGAAAAATCACCTGCTGCAGAGCCGAACTTAATTGCTTCAACAACAGAAGAACCTCTGCAGATTCAGCCAATCAGCGAACTTCCGCCTACTCAGACACAACCAGAACCCTCTACTTCTCATCAACCAGAATCTGGACGAACTGAACAAATAATTCCTGAGTCCAGATCATCCAAGACCATCACTGGGAAAATGGTCAGGATGCAAATTGAACGAGATATTGATGAGATGTATCCAGAGCTGGTAGCCCATCCTGTTATTAGAGAGGAAGTTATGGAGATCCTCACCTGGAAAGATCTACGATTAAAGAGCTTCTCAGATTTTATGATGATTATAGAACAGATGGGAGGTGCTGATGAATTTGCAGATTTTGATTTCGATATGAAGAAATCTGCTCAAGTAGGATCACCAGCTGAGCTGATAACTGCTGAATCAATCAAAGCTCTGATCCACAGGAAGCTGGGGTTGACTGAACAAGGTATACTGGAGACTGTTGAAGAAGCTCCTGAAGCAGATGTTCCTATGAAGGATGCGGGAGCTGCCGATGATAGTGGAACTGGTGCTGCAGTTCATGACCAACCACTGGAGGCGCAAACAACTGAAGAAGATCAGGTGACTCAAAACATTCCTACAGCTTACATCACCGCTGATCAACTTCAGGAGATCAGATCATGTTTCAAAGATCTCCTGAAAGAAGAAGTCGAGGGAGTGTTGGCTAATCAACTTAGCAACACAATAACTGATCAGAGGCAGATTGGCCTCAAAGAAATAACAGATCAACGGGAATTGGCTATTTCCCAGATTGAGGCAATCAAAGATCAGTTCTCCCGAACTATGACCAACCTGACTGCTGAGTTTAAAAAATCAGTTGATGATAAGCTAATTCAGGTTGATCAACAACAAGTTTCTTTTCTGATGCTCACTGAAAAGCTAGAAATGACTGAAGAGAAACTTGACAAACTAATTCTTACCCTCTCTACTGCCTTGGAATCTGTCAAGATTGAGCTGATCTCAAAGGTTCAAAGTCTAACTGCTCAAGCTCAAGGTCTATCTGTTGCAGATCTCAACAAAGCAATATCAGTCAGCTTTGGATCACTGACTTCCCACCTCACTGCTCTTTTAGATCAATCCAAAAAGGGGGAAGGACAGATTGAGAAACCAGCTGACACTATCAGAACAACAGAAGATCTGATTCAGACAGTTGAATCCCATGGACAGAGACTACACCATCTGGATCGTTTTGCTAAAGAAGTTTATGAAAAGATGGAAAAGTCAAGAGCAAGAAAGATAGCTGCTGCGGATGCTGGGACATCACAACTTGTACCAGACACTCAGACTACTGCGGGTGCTGCGACATCACAACCGGTACCAGTCACAGTCACTCAGACTGAGAAAGTCACAAGCACAGCTAGCCAAATTCAGGCTGATAAGGAACTGGCAGAAAAACTGTCCAAAGAGCAGATTGCTGAAGAAGCCCGTAAAAGTGAAGAAGAAAGAAGGGCAGAAAAATTGACTGAGGCAGAAGATCTGAAGAAGAAATACAGATCGAGGGCGAAGAAAGGAAAAGTAGGAAAATCTGGACCAGAACCTCAGCTGCCAGCAAGAGTTGATGAGATCATTCCAAAAGCTGCTGCACACGTTGATAGGTTTGAGGAATGGAATAAGATCAGAAGTGAATGGCTCCTGGATGCTTTTGTTCTAGATCTTGTTCCACACGAAGAATCTCCTGATGAAGAATTCCTCAACTGGTTGGAAAACAAATATCCAGATTTTCTGAAATATCTGGAAAATGAGGCCAAAATTATCAATGTAAAAATATCTCGCCAAGAGTATGATGTGTTGAATTACTCGAAGAAGGCAGATGACTCATTTGACAGACTGGCATTTTAGAGGTTCTATTTTGACATCCTGAGTAAAACGCGCACAACTGATCCTCAGCAGATCAATGATGTCAAATGGAAATTATATCGGATTTTCAACGTCCCTCAAGATCAGAGAGAAATGCCAGAAGGGTACAAACCTAAAGAGTGAAGAATCAGAAGACTTCTCAGGATCAGCTGCTTTTAAATTCAAACTTTTCTGATGTAATATGTAATCGTCAAATCTAATGAAAGAAAAGTTTATTTTTCTGATGCTAAGACAAAGTCTCATTGTCTTCTGATTATGTGCTCTTTACTGTTCTATATTTATCAACTGTGTTTGGTTTCTCAAAGTGTTTTGGTTTCATCAAAAAGGGGGAAATTGTTGGGAAATTTATAGTTTTGATGAAAGATCTAAAACACATGTAATAGGACCAGTCAGACCTGTTAGCTGACTGATGTTTATTACCGTTTATAGGATACCAGTTGATAATTACTGTATAGAACAACTGATGTAATAGATAGGTCGATATTGATGGGGAACCTCAATATGTATAAGTCGATCCAAGATCTAAAGAACAAATGATATCAAAGCCATGACACTGAAAGGCAAGAGAAGAACGAAGATCGGATCGATCCGATCTAGTCGATGTTTAAATTTGAAGTTATGAAGTTCAAACGCCTTATATTTGAAGATCGATGGCTTCCAGAAGATCAGACGGAAGACCTACATTGGCCGAGTCAGCTAGTTGAAGCTAAGACAACCGGCAAATGAAGACTTATCGGTAGACCCGATCGGGCCAGATCGATCGGTCACCACCAGTGAAAAATCGATGTTTCACCAAATCATACGATGATGATCTGAACAAAAAAGAATGTCAACCTTAGTTGGTAGAACAACACTGAAAAGTGCCTCTGTTAACCAATAGGGACAAAACACGATGATCGGAGCCGGCAATTACGGGATTTGGTTCTGCTCTCTCTAACGGCTATAAAAGTCACTATTCACGCTTTCGCCACGCCGTTTCAAGCACGTCACATCAATCTCTGCAAGTCTACCAATTATAGCCCGAAATTTGAATTGCTCTCCAACGGCTCTTTGAAATCGAGGTCTATAAATATGGGATTACACTTTAGAGTGAAGACACGGAAACTATCAAGAAGCTCAAGCTATATTCAAATTTCCGCACGAAGAACACGAACTTGAAGATTATTTTATTAAGTGTTCAACCCATAAGTTCTTAGCACATAAATCTTTTCATCTTCATTGATAGGCTACTTGTAAACTAGAAAAGATTTCATAGTTGGAACCAAAACAATCTTACCCAAACCCAAAGTTAGGTTAAGTTGTTTAGCAAGATTTCGCATAGGGTTTCTAGTTACGATTTACGGGATCGGTTGGGAGAACTCCTTAAATATCTCATTGGTGTCTTGTGTTGGACTAACACAAAAATCTAAGTCCAGTTGGTTAAGTTGGTGCCCTTGTGATAAGGGAAGAGTGGGCGTGGGGACTGGTTTGTCCGAACCACTTGTAAATCTTTACTTTGCTTTGATTAATTGTTTTACACAATCGCACACAACTATTAAAGCGGCATACATATTCTAAGTTAAGATCAGTTAGCACCAAGCTTCTGATTTGATCAAGTTCGACACTTTGGTCAACTGGTTAAAAGACTGACTTTGGAATCTGATTTACTAAAATTGGTTTTTCACACGGGTTAAACTTAGCTTCCGCACAATCAGTTAAACTGATAGATACCGAACTGATCTGCCTTCAGGCGATTAGTAAGTTAGATATCGATCAAACCGATTCATTTTGCACTCGATCAAAGCTAATCGTCATCACACCTGATCTGCACAAAAAAGTTTTCAGAAGTCTATTCACCCCTCCCCTCTAGACTTCTGCCCTCACAAAACCCGTTCGGGACCTACACCCCATTAAGTGGTTCAACTAGCTCCCACACTCTGTTATGATCCATAGAACCTATTTCGGCTTTCATTGTTGTTTGCCAAGAAACCGCATCCTTGGCTTGGATTGCCTCGTCATATGTCCATGGGTCTGATTCGTCTTGTCCGGAAATCAAGTCCGAGGACTCTCCTATCCCCATGAATCTCTCGGTCTGTCTCACAACCCTCCCACTACGATGAGGTTCCTAAGCAGAAAGTGTGTCGCTTTGGTATGTCATCTTGTGCAAATTGGCAATGAGGTTAGCCCCCTTAGCTCATTTAAGGTAATCTCACTTCTGGGTCTTCTTTCGTTCATATAGTCTTCTTCCAAAAATCTAAAGTGGGTGCTTATTACCACCTTTTGATCTTCGGGACCATAAAACATACACCCTTTTGTTCCCTCGGGGTATCATATAAACAACCTTAATTCTAATCGAGGATCCAATTTTCCGAACTTCCTTGTCCAACACGTGGGCGGGACACCCCAAATTCTCATGTGTCTCAAACCGGGCTTCATACCGGTCCACAATTCTTTGGGAGTTTTGGGAACCGATTTGGATGACACCAAGTTCGTAATGTAAGCCATTGTTTCCAAGGCATGGCCCCGAATCGACTTGGGAAGATCCGCATAACTCATCATTGATCTAACCATTTCCAAAAGAGTTTTGTTTTCTTCGCTCTCTGCAACCCCGCTTTGTTGAGGGGTTCCGGTCTGCGATTAAGTTGGATACAATCCTTCATCCGACAAGTCGTTCAAAAACTCATCGCCGAGGTACTTTCGCCTCCACGATCGGATCGTAGAGACTTGATACATTTTTCCCTATGATTCTCTCGCTGAGCCTTACATTCTTTGAATTTCTCAAAGGTCTCGATTTATGCTTCATAAGGAAAATATAACCGTACCTTGAGTAGTCATCAATAAAAGTGACGAAAATACTCGTAACCTCCTCTTGCTTTGGTTGACATTGGACCACATACGCCCGTAGAACGATTTCTAACACTTCTTTGGCTCTATTCCCCTTGGTTCCGAATGCCCTCTTGGTCATTTTACCCTCCAAACATGATTCGCAGGTTGGAATTGGTTCAACTTGGAGAGACTCCAGTGAACTCTTCTACCAACCTTTGGATCCTCTTTGGATTAATATGTCCCAATCTTAGATCCCATAGAAGTGTTTCGTTCACGTCGATGAACGCTTTTCTTTTATCGGAAACAATTGATGTGTTATAGGATGCATTTAAATGAGTGGTGTCACGATTAATTGTATAGAGACTATTCAACAACGTTCCATGACAGATAAATTTATCATAAAGAGAAATGGTAACAACTTTATCAAAAGTAACCGAATATCCATCAAGGTAAAGTTTAGAAACCGAAATTAAATTCTTTCTAAAATTCAGAACGTAAAGAACATCTCTTAAAATTAAAACTCTGTCTTCAAAAGACAGGTGCACTTCTCCCATCGCTTGGTTTGCCACTCTCGTGAAGATCGCCCAAAGGTGATGAGGATCTCACTCCCACTAAGTTGTCGGTCCGGCTTGAACCCCTCAGAAAGTGAAACAAACATGATCAGTGGATCCCGTATCCACCACCCATAAATGGGAGGCATACGCCGCTAAGCAAATTTCAACAACTAGTGCGTGAGAATTACATTTCTTTCCATTCCTTTTGGGTTTGGAACAGGCTGACCTCCAATGTCCTTTTTCACCGCATTTGAAGCACCCCCTTAGCTGGCTTGCTCACTCCTCCACCTCCTTCACCTTTTCTTTACCTTTGGCAACACTTGAGTTCACTTGCTTGTGGCTTTTGTCTTTTTTCTTGTTCTTACCACCCCTTGGCCTAGAAGAAGAAGAAGGTCCATTTGCCACCAAGGCTTGGCTCTTTTGCCCCAATATCGCCTCTGCCGAGACCAAAGCTTGCAATAGATCAGGCATCGAGAACTTCTGATTGTTCATCTGGTAGTTCAGCCTGAACTGTTCAAAACTTTTCGGCAGAGAGTGGAGCACTAAATCGATTTGGGTCTTGATGTCGTATTCAGCGCCAAGTACCTCAAGTTTGTTAAGGTGAGCCATCATCTGGAGAACGTGCTCCCTTACGGGCGTTCCCTCCACCATTTTCATAGAGAGCAAGTCCCTCATGGTGATCTGACGAGCCACACGATTCCGATGTTGAAATATCGCTTTAAGACTAGTCATGATGTCTGCAGCGGTCTCAACGTTCTGGTGTTGGTGTTGCAACACATCTGACATTGAAGCCAAGATGGTACACTTTGCCATTTTGTTGGAACGCTCCCAGTCAGCATACTCTTTCTTAACCGATTTAATTAACTCATCATTTGGCTTTTCTGGTTTAGGTGTAGTGAGAACCCAGTTATGGCTTTGTGCAGTGAGGACAATAGTAAGTTTACGACTCCAATCAACGAAGTTTTCACCAGTAAGCAAATTATCTTTAAGTATATTGAACAGTGGATTAAAAGGTTGCGACATGATGAACTGAAATAAATAATAATATGCATAAGCACAAATATATCACAAAATTCGATCACATGTTTCATATTAAAATCTCAAAAATATGAACATGCATCAGCCAACATCTCAAAACAGTTTAAATAAGCCACGTTGAGTGGGTCATTATTTAAACACATTCAAGCAGGTTACAAACAAGACCGGTTACAAACCTTTAATAACTAGATTAATAGTTGGCTCCCACTTGACCAATATAAAATTGACAGGGACTTCGGGGAAGTATATGCATATCAATTTTATACCTAAGTAATAACCATGATTAAATACAGAATTATTATTTCGCTTTGAACGAGCCTCGTGGGGAGGGTCATCGTCGCCACTAGTAACAATCCACAATCATCCATCTGGAATTTATTCATGTGAAAGATATCTTTTGATCGTCCCGTAGGGGGAATTTCTCCAAAAGAATTCACAAATAAATAAATCATGGAGGTCAAAATTAATTCAATTTTATTATCCATAAAATTGTCAATTAATTGTTTAAGCATACTTAGTAATTTTCAAAAGTGAGATTTTTCAAAACATTTTCTCATGCATCGCAAATTTAAACACAATTTAAATAAGCATAAAATAATGCATAAACATCAAGAAAAAAAATTAAACATATTGGGCACACATATCCAATTGTCACGGTTAATTTTTGTCATGTCTTGATCTCGAGAAATCGTCTTCTTTGCCTTCATCGTTCATCTAGAAAGGTTCGCCATGTCTAGTGATGTCATCGACCAGCTTGCGGGTCGGAGTGCACATCTTACTCCCGACGTGTCGTCAGCGCCCGTACGTCACGCTAAAGCGCCCGACACACGTCGCCCAGCGGTGCCAGCGTTGCTCAGCGAATCTCGGCGGTGGCGGCTTGTATGAATCGCGCATTACCCTCGCCCGTCTCTGCATCAGCATCGCCCCGCCCACTTTAGCGCCTGGTGATCCACCCCGCCCACAGCGCCTCAGCGATGTCGCCCGCCCGCGTCTCATTTGTCGCCTTGCGCCCGCCAACGCCTCGCCCCGATCCGTTCGCGCTTTCGGCCAACCCGGCCTACTTCCTGCGTCACGGCGTTGTGTAAATGGCGTGCCTCCCTTTAACACGTTCACCTTTGACGACGCCGCTTACTACTCGATTCCGATCCCGCCTTTTTAATTCTTTCGCTCTCTCCTTTCGATCCGGTTACAATTTATTTACAAAAATAAATAAACCTAGATCTAGACTAGTCTATTACATTGATCAAATCAAACAAATTCTAATCTACTCGTGGATTTTCTCACGAGGTAAAACGAATTTGAACGAATCGAATTAAAAAACCACAATTTATATGCATGCATAAATAAACACATTAAATTCCATGACAATTGGATACCTGCAAAAAAAGATCTAGCAATTCTACTATCCAATTTCAAATTTAATGAAAATGAACTAAATTACAATTTAAAATTCAGAGCCCGAAACCGAGGCCCTGATACCATTTGTTGGGGAATTAATTACACGGATCTATTCGGGATGAATATTTAAATACAAATTTAATTCTAACAATTATTACTAGCATGAATTAATCCTTTATTGATTCAAATAATAATTCAACAACAAATCATGCATATAAGCAGTTCACATAAATCCTACGCATGCGGAATTGCTACGGGTTTACGTGAACTAACCTTTTGGAGTAGCAATGGTCTCATCGATAAAAACACACCAAAAAGCCTTCCCAAGTATTCCCTAGTCCTTTCTCGTCAATCCGGTGGAAGGAAGCTCGCGAACAATTAACAAAAGGGAAAATAAAAATTTGTTGCACCACCTTTGTGGATTTACTAATTTTTCCAGCACATGGAATTATACTTGGGAATGAAACATTCATCCCCTATTTATAGAGGGGTGTTGGTCGAAATTTTGTGCATGAATAAGATGGGAAAATCTTTTCTTGATCTTCAAGAAATCTTGAATATATCCAATATATTCTTTTCTCCATATTTAAAATATTCCACAAAAATCCCAAATTCCTTTTATTATGGTATTTTCGAAAATTTAAGGATAAAGATTCCAAGATTTGGATCTTCTTGAATTTATGAGATATTCTTGTATTCCAAGAATACATATATTCCATAATATCTTTTCAAGAAAATCAAGAAAATCTTTCTTTTCCTTCTTTTTCTATATTTTTTCGAAATCTTCATATAAATAACCAAGTGGGAGATTTCTTGAATTTAATGAGATAATCTTGTATTCCAAGAATACATATCTTCATTCCATAACAAAATTCAAAGAAAATCTTTCTCCCATTTTATTCATATTTTTCGAAAAAAAAGAGGAAAAATAGCAACAAAAATTTATTTTATTTTTAAACATCTTTTTCAGTTATTGGACTTTATGTATGGGCTACTTGAGGGGCCTTTAGGAGAATTAAGATTGGACCTTCCAATGGATCTTGAATTATCAATATTGAGCCACAATATTATTCAAGCCCATAAATATTAATTAATCCCACTACATAATTAATATTGCACTATCCATCTTAACCCATATTACTGTTAATATGGCTCCCGGTTATTATTTCTCGTGTTTAAGATTATCTAGCCCATTAATTAATTCAAGCCACTGAAATAGCTTTCCATTAATTAATATCTTTTGTCCTTGGTTAAGGAACGGTTCAACATTATTATCCATACCGGAAACTAGTTCCACTTGTAAGATTTGGTATGATAAAACTTATGAACCTCCCAAGGGGGCAAATCGAACAAGCGTACTTGCACACGATTCTCTGTATTAAATCTTAGCAATCGCATGTGACCAATAATATTGCCCAAGATATAAAGTATTGAATCTCGTTGATTCTCTACCCGTAATAAGTCAAAGCAATAATTACTAACCACACGCGATCCTATTTAAGGGACGAAGATTAAGAAATAACGAACCACTGAGGTCTAATTCTTCCTAGTTCAGTTCTGAAGAATTTGCCCTCCTATAGGTCCTATTCAGTGCACTAAACATGCACTAGTGTAATCTCTTGGTCAAGACAAGCCAATCTGAGCCTTACACTTCAACCTTTCACGATGGATTGTTCATTTCCATCTAGGTCGTGAATGGTGTACTTTTGGTTACAAGGGACTGTTAATTTAATCTTCTATGATCTGGTATCACTAAATTAACTACAATGTAACACGTACTATTTATTGAAAAGTTATGCAGTAAATATATGTAACATTCAATGATATTTAAAGCATCAGTGATAAACAATTTATTTCAGTAAATAAGACCGAAATTCAGTTTGATTATACAAAGTAAAAGCATACTTTCCAGTATAATCCCAACAGGAAAATGTACCCATAGCGTGAGTAATCATCGATAAATGTAACGAAATACTTTTAGTCACCTCTAGCTTTGATCTGCATTGGACCACACACGTCAGTGTGAACGATTTCCAACACTTCTTTAGCTCTAAGCCCCTTGGTTCCAAATGCCATCTTGGTCATTTTACCCTCCAAACATGATTCGTAGGTTGGAAATGGTTCAACCCGGAGGGACTCCAATGAACCATCTTGGACCAACCTTTGGATCCTATTTGGATTAATATGACCTAATCTTAGATGCCAAAGAAGTGTCTTGTTCACATTAGTTGAACGTTTTCTTTTAGTGCTCGAAATGGTCGATGTGTTACATGATGCATTTTGTGAGTGGTGTGCACAGTTAATAGTATAGAGATTGTTCCGTAAAGTTCCATGACAGATAAACACATCATTACAAAAAATAGTAACTTGTCTATTAAAACAAACAGAATATCCATTAGAAAATAGATTAGAAACTGAAATAAGGTTTTTCCGAAAAATAGGAACATAAAGAACATCTCTTAAAATTAAACTTTTGTCTTCAAAATACAGATGCACGTCTCCCACTGCTTCAGCTGCCACTCTCGTAGCATCGCCTAGCGTGATGAGGATCTCACTTCCACTAAGTTGCCGGGTCCGTTTGAACCCTTGTAAAGTGAAACAAACATGATCAGTGGATCCCGTATCCACTACCCACGAATGGGTAACATACGCTGCTAAACAAGTTTCGACAACTAGTGCGTGAGAACTACCTTTCTTTCCATTCTGCCTGGGTTTGGAACAAGCCGACCTCCAATGTCCTTTTTTACCGCAGTTGAAATATTTTCCCTTAGCTGACTTCTTCACGCCACCCTCTCCCTTCACATTTCCTTTGCCCTTGGCAACACTTGAGTTAGCTTGACTTTTTGCCTTCTTCTTTTTCTTACCCCCTCTTGGCCTAGAAGAAGAAGATGGACCATTTGTTGCCAAGGCTTGGCCGCTCTCTCCCAATATTCCCTCCGCCGAGACTAAAGTTTGTAGCAGATTAGGTAGTTTAAACTTCTGATTGTTCATTTAGTAGTTGAGCCTGAACTGCTCGAAGCTTTTTGACAGGGAATGGAGTATGAAATCGATTTGGATCTCGATATCATAATCAGCGCTAAGGATCTCAAGTTTGTTTAGGTGAGCCATCATCTGGAGAATGTGCTCCCTTACGGGCGTTCCCTCCACCATCTTCATGGAGAGCATGTCTCTCATGGTGATCTGGCGAGCCACACGGTTCTGATGTTGGAACATCGCTTTAAGATTTACTATCATGTCTGCAGCAATTTCAACGTTTTGGTGTTGGTGTTGCAACACATCTGACATTGAAGCCAAGATGGTACACTTTGCCATTTCGTTGGAACGCTCCAAGTCAGCATAGTCTTTCTTATCCGTTTTGCTGGACTCATTAGTTGATTTTTCTGGTTTGGGTGTAGTAAGAACCCAATTATGATGTTGTGCGGTGAGGACAATAGTAAGTTTTCGATACCAATAAACAAAATTCTCTCCAGTAAGCAAATTGTCTTTTAGTATATTGAACAGTAGATTAAAAGGTTACGACATGATAAAACTGAAATAAAACATACATCTTGTGTCAATATCCGGATCAACACAAAGAAAATCACATAATTCGATCACATGAATCATATTAAAATCTCAAAAAAATATGAACATGCATCAGCCAACATCTTAAAATAGTTTAAATGAGCCACGTGGGTGGGTCATCATTTAAATCACATTTAAGCAGGTTACAAACAAGAACAGTTACAAACCTTTAATTAAAAAAAAGATTAATTAATAGTTGGCTCCCACTTGACCAATATAAAATTGACAGGGACTTCGGAGAAGTATATGCATATCAATTTTATACCTAAGTAATAACCATGATTAAATACAGAATTATTATTTCATTTTGAACGAGCCTCTTGGGAGGGTCATCGTCGCCACTAGTAATAATTCACAATCATCCTTTTGAGAATTTATTCATGTGAAAGCTTTCTTTTGGCCGTCCCTTAGGGGAATTTCTCCAAAAGAATTCACAATTAATAAATCATGGAGGTCAAAATTAATTTGATTCAAAACCAAATTAATTATATAAAACATACTTAGTAATTTTTTGAGTTTGAGATTTTCACAAGCAATTCTCATGCAAACATATTTAAACAAATTAAATAAATCATAAGAAAATACAACAATAAACCAAGCAAAGCAGAAAATAAACATATTGGGCACAAATTATCCAATTGTCACAGTTTGATTTTCCTTGGCTTGATTTTGAAGAACACCTTCTTGAATTTCTCCCACTCGTTCGTCTCGAAAAAAAATTCCATCTCGAATCGCCCTTAGTAGCTTCATAATAAGGATCTTGTCGGCGTCCGGCCCGGCCTTAGTCGGCGGCCGCACCCACGTGCACCTAAAACATGGCGTCGCCAGCGGATCTCAGCAGCCTCGGTAGAGCATCATGACGCCCTTGTGCCGTCGTCGCCTTGCAACCTTATTCACCATCCAGCCACCGCGCGGAACTCGGCAGCGCCGCGTACGCTGCTGCGCCGAAACGTGCTTCGCCCTCGTCCGCCCGGCCAATTGGTGCTAAGCCCGCCGCGTACCCGTGCGTGCGTCCGAGCCTCACCCCTCTGGCTGTGTGCCATGCGCGTCTTGTGGCTGGCGGCGTCACGTCATGGCGTGTCTCCCTTAGCGCGTTTCCGCGATGCCGCGTCGCCCGTGTGCGATTCACAGGTCGTTTTAACTCCTCGTCTCCGTCTTCATTTTCGATTAGGTTACAATTTATTTAACAAGAAAATAACTAAACCTAAATCTAGACTAGTCTATTACATTGAATAAATCAAATAGCCTAATCTACTCGTGAATTTTCTCACGAGAAAAACAAATTCGAACGAGTCGAATTAAAACCAATCATACGCATGAAATAAATAAACACATTAAATACCATGACAATTGGATACCTGCAAAACAGATCTACCAATTCTACTGTCTAATTTTCAATAAAATTTAATGGCCAACAAATTTAAATAACAATTTAAATATAGAGCTCGAAACCGAGGCTCTGATACCAGTTGTTGGGAAATACGGGGTGCCCGGATCTATTCGAGGTGTATTTAAATACATATTTAAATTATTGAATTAATTACTAACATGAATCAATCCTATATTAATTCAACATAATAATCAAATAAGCAACAACAACATGCATACACGTAATTCACGTAAATCCTAAGCATGCGGAATCTAGGAGTTACGAAATTACATAACTCTTGTAGAGATAACCGTTGAGACGATGGATCAACCCAAAGTGCCTTCTCAAATATGTCCCAAGTTCACAAACGTAATCCGATGAGAGGATTCTCACGAACGATTTTAATAAAGGAGAAAACTAAAAATATTTGCCACCACCTTTGTGGATTTCTAATTTTTCCAACACATGGAATTGCATTGGGGATGAAAAATTCATCCCCTATTTATAGAGCAAGGGGGGACGAAAATTTTAGGTTAAATTGGGCCATTGGGAAATTTCCTTGCTTCTTCCTCAAGATACAATCTAGAATATATCCAATATATTCTATTTCCCAAAATATCTCCCAACAAAATCTTCTCCTCCTTCTTGCCTTCCTAATTTTCGAAAATTCCAATTAAATAGGGAAGGAAAAATATCTTTGACTTTTCTTGAATTTATGGGATAAACTTGTATCTCAAGAATACTTATTCCATAAAATCTTTCCAAGAAAATCAAGAAAATATTTTCTCTCTCCTACTCATAATTTTCGAAAATATCATGGAAAAATAGGCAATAATATTTTCTTCTCTTTTTCATTAATTGAACTTTAATTGGGCTATTTGAGGGGCCCATAGGAGAATTAAGATTGGACCTCCAATGGGCTATGAATTTATAATATTAAGCCAAAATATTATCCAAGCCCATTAATATTAATTTACTCCACTATAAAATTAATATTGAATTATCCATCTTAATCCATATTACGATGCTACAATAATATGGCTTCCGATTATTATTTCCCATGTTTAAGATTATCTAGTCCACTAATTAATTAAGCCACTGAAAAAGTTTTATATTAATTAATATCTTTATCCTTGGAGTAAAGACAACTCAACATTATTATTCATACTGGAAATAAATTTTCACTTGCAAGATTTGGTATGATAAAGCTTCTGAGCCCACATAGGGGACAAATCAAGCAAGACGTGTTTGCACACGATTCTCCGTTGTTGGTCCCGGTGAAAACGAGTCTTACACGTGTATGGGGGGGGAATACACGTGTTCAGTATTTTTAAAACTTTTTTCTTCGAGGTCACTTGGGTCGATAATCCTCAAGGTTAGGTTCGAGAAGCCGCATTGCTCGAGTCAAAGTCTCTTCGAGATGTTGATCCCGAGCCGCTTTTCGAAAACCTCGGATAATCCCAACCGAGTCCTCGTAAGTCGAGATCCTGAGTTGCTTGGATCGATAACTAACTTCATCAATCCTCGGGAAGAGAGTTCGGTTTGGTAACTATCTCTGTTCTAGCTACTTTCGATCGTCTTGGAATGGTTGGCCCTTAGTTTATGCTCGTTTTAAGCTTTCTTTGAAAACTTTCCTTTATGAAATAGTGATTAGGTCGTGATTCACTTATGCAACTTCAAAGGATTGATTCCAACCGAATATCGATTGAAAAGTATGCTTTAAAATCAAGTTAATGCAACAGTTAAAGCACGATAAGGAAAGCAATAAAGAACACAACATTATAGTGGTTCGGAGACTCAAGCTCCTACATCCACTCTCCCGACTCTTGAGAGAAATTCACTATCAACTTCGAGCTTTACGACTACCTCAGTAGTTTACTTACTCAACTTCGCCCCGAGTTTTACGACTACTCCACGTAGTTTACTTACTCAACCCGACCTTGAGTTTTTACGACTACCTCCGTAGTTTACTTACTCAATCACACACAAGCTTTCGGACTACCCACAGAGCTTACTAACTTCTCCTCTAGAGTTTTTACGACTACTCCGCGTAGTTTACTAACTCTTTACAACACTTCTCACCAACAAACACACTCCAACTACCTTCACAAGGGTTTGGGGTTTCTCGGTTGGTTTCCAACTAGGATGAGATACCCTTTACAATGAAGCACAATGCAAAGGGTTAGGATATCTCGACTAAGCTTTGGATAAATCTTATCAAGCTAGGCTTAGTTAAGTGAGCTCTCTTCAATATAGAAGCACTTGGGAAATTCAAGGTATTTCGAGTGCTTTAACTTTTGCAAGAATAAGTTTGAGCTCTTGAAATGCTGTATAAATTTCCGTAACCTTACAATGTAGGGGTCACCAGTATTTATAGGCATACACCAAGGTTACTTTTGAAAACTATCCGTTGGAGAGATAGCTTCGTGAGTTCCCTCTTATGGTGTGTGAGAAACGGCTATGTTTAGAGTTTGGCACTCCCTAACACGTTTTAGGCAATAGCCTTTCATGTAGCCGGTCTTCACTTTTTGCAGTCTGGAACTTTCGTACATCTGACATCTTTTTTTTGGCTTGTCCTTTGTCACCATGTCGATGATGGTAATCGCGGTCGCCTTCCTCTTTTTGACTTTTGTCTCCGCTAAAGGTAGACACCTTCAACGGCTCTTTTTGGTTACAAACTCGAGTTTGATATAACCTTAACAACACTTCCGACTTAGTTCCTTTTATCCGCATTTGAATGTCTTGGCAATATCTAACTTTCTATGGCATCGCGTTTTTTCGAGATTGCATCCTTCGATAGATATATTCAAAGCCTCGGAACATTCAGTTCATATCGAGCATTCAAAGACATTCTTCGAGTCTTGATGAATTCTTGTCTTTCGATAATCTTGATCTTGATTTCTCGATCTTGACCTTGCGATTGCGTATTGTCTTCGAGTCTTGAGTCTTCCGAGTCTTGAGTCTTCGAGTCTTTAGATTTATCTTGACCGATATCTTTGAGTCTTGATTCTCGATTTCATCTTTGAGACTTGATATCTTCGAAAACATCTTGAGTTCTTGAGTCTTCAGAACTTATCCTGAACTATATCTGCTGACTATACATTTTGCAGATAACATCCTGAATACTCTAAAAACTGAATCCTGACTCATTTACCAAGATCATTACTGAACATGTCATACTCAGGGGTTTTGGGATCTTAATCAAAATCATATAATCTTTTATTAAATTCATCTCCCAACAATTTCCCCCTTTTTGATGATGCCAAAACCTATCTTTTTACAGACATATAACCTATACTCAGGTTTCAGTTTATCCTATTACAAGATTGGTTATGTCTCTCAACAATTGCTTCAGCAATGAATCTCTCAACAATTTCATCACCAAACAACAGTAATCAGGCATATCAAATATAAAGTCATGAAAAATAAGATAATGAAATATTATCTTTTGAGCATAATGATAAATCTTCATTGATGATAAGTGTACCATTATAAATTACAATGAATTTATCAGAAAAAATCAAAAAGACAAAAATTTAAAGACTACAAAATCTTCTGAGTCTTCAGTCTTTAGTCTTGATTCGATTCTTGGGTCTTACTTTTCTTTTGCTTCATTTTCGATTTCATCAGTGGGCACTTCCAGATCAAACATTCCGAAGAATCTCTTCTTCAGCTCATTTCTTTCTCTGATGATATCTGGACTGTTTCCAATTAGGCCCAACTGACCAGCGTACTGAGCAATTTCTTGCGTAATGGCCTTTTCATTTACCAAGCCATTACCAAGTCTCGGAGGAGGATAGGAATATGGACCGGGGCTACTATCTCATGCTCCACCTTCATCCGCAAGGTTAATCCAAACTTTGTAGATACTTTGGATAAAAGGTGAAAGATGTTCAATGAAAGCTTCGTTCTGGTCTGAGCCTTCCCCTCTCCATTCCCTGAGAACATCATAATTGAACCAGAAGGTTCTCTTCACTTCTTCCCACATGTCGTTGAGTTTAATGGGCATCCATTTATCAACATGGGGCCACTTCAAGCGCTTTTCGATGTTCCTTCCTCTTGCTCGCAAAACTTTACGAAGTCACTCCTTCGCTTCGCTCTTCGTCTATCTTCTTTTACGATCCTGAAGTTCCCGAGGCCCAAGTAGTAGCTTTCTTAGCTTGTTCTTTTTGGAGTGTCATCGAGCCTCTCGAGTTGAAGACTTTCTTACGAGGTTGAGACTCAGATTCTTCCGCATCTTCCGAATCAATTTTTCTCTGGATTGGCTTGGAAGCCTTCGCATGCTTGCTTACTGAGTTGAACAACGCCCAAGGCTTTCCTCTTCATAGGCGATTCGGCAAACTGGCTTGTTCCAACCTTAGTTCTAGCACTTCGGTTTCTCTCTTGCAACCTCAATCTTGGTTTGCTCGAAACTTCGAATGTAGCGAAACTTCTCCACTTGAGCAAATTTCAACTTCTCGAAGAGCTCAGACTTCTTTAAAGGCTTGGGCTAGATTGTACATTTCAAAGATCTTTTCCGAGCCTTCTTTTCCAAAGTCACGTGCCATGAACTTCCGAGGTCTGCACCTTCCCTTTCCCCCTTCTTGCACCGTAGTTTGGAAGAAGTCCGGAAGAGCGTGTCCATGTGATCTTTTTCTTTGCTTACACAATGGATCTCTCCTCCGCTAGGTGATCTTGCTCATCTTCCATTCTCCTAATGTGGTTTATAGCCCGCAGCAGTTCTTCGATATGTGGGCAAAGCGGCGGAGAGAGCATCTTTAAGCATCTCTGTCATCTTGGTCATGAGCATCGAGCTCATTTCCTCAACAATGAGATGATCGATTCATTTTTTTTCTGTCGGTTTCACCTCTAGAAATTGATCGACTCACGGTGCTTTTGTTTCATTTCAAAGACTTAACTTTCTGCGTTGACTCCTCCGAACTTTCATTGACTTTTTTCTTCCATGGAGGTCATCTGAGTGGTCAAAGTGTTTTGTATCTGCACTAGTTCTGAAGAATGGCTAAGTCCTTCCATTATCTGAGCTTGATTGGCCAACGTTGCTTCTATCTCGAGTAAGTTTGATCGACATTGGCTCAATCTTCTCAAGTTTCTCCATGACGGGGGAGATCAATCTCGGACGCCTTCGCACTTTACTGTCTTTGTTTGATCATCCTGAGCTCCGGTCTCCAATTGAGCCTCAGTCTGATTATCAGACATTTCAGAATTAAAGATAGTACTTTCGATAACTCTGGCATAATTATCAATAGTGCCAAAAGGTACTGAAGAGTCTAACTTCGATCTGAGGTTGATCACCACAAGTCTCTTTTTACGTTTGAGATCGATCCTCGGCATCTCTCCCCTGCTGTCCCCATCTCCATCTTTGGATTTGTCTCCGTTGCTTTCGGGGCACCAACCTCGATTTCTTTCTTCTCGGCTAACCCTCCAGAACCATTTCATCAAAATCGGAATTTTTCATCTGAGCTTTGTCCTTCAACCACGAGAAGTCGGTCGGGAAAAGTGTCTCCTCATTCCACCGGTCTTCCCCTCGAATCTTGGCAATATCAAGCATCTCGGGAAGAGTCGATTGAGGATATACCTTTGTCGTCCTTCGAAGAATATATCTTGCGGATCGGGGTATGAAATTTGAGCTCGAGTGTCGGTCAAGGATGAACCGTTCCCCCTTGCTCCTCCACTCGCCTTCTTGACCTCGCCCTTCTTCCACCTCGGGCTCTCTGGTTCGATAGAAGCTTAATTTAAGGGATCAAGCATTATGTCACTCGGGGAGCTCATCCAGTACATTTTGCTCTGAGCTTGATAGTATCTGAAGCTTGTGCATTCAGTCCTCGGTTTGTATCGAGTGGGTTACGAGGCTGGTGGCAATTCCTCGATATAGTCTGAGTTGGCTCGTCGATCGAGAGCTGCACATCTTGAGTTGACTCTGGTGGCTCTTCGATCTGAGCACGCACATCCGAGGTAGGCATCTCGGAGGTGCGAGCTCCTTTAAAAATTTCTGAGAAATTTTATCTGAACTGAGTGATGTCTCGAGCACCTCAGAGAAGACCTGCTCCTCAGTCTGATCCTGTGTCCTTGAGATAACCTGAGACCGCACTTGTAATGGTGAACTTTGAGCAGTTTGGCCCTCAGGTTGTCTCTCCTCAGAATCACTGCTACCATCGTCGGTGAGAACCACCAATCTTCTGCGCTTTGGAGCGAGGTTCTTCTGCTTCATTATTTTTGCTCCTTGCTCCATTTTTGCCTCCAACAGAACCTTCCCCCTGGTTTGTTGGGTTTCTTTCTCAGATAGGAAGCAGCAGAATAGTGAACTCTCACCATGGAACCTTCTTGTCTTAACTCCTTCAGTTAGATCACCCACAATCTGACTTGTAGGATGACTATCTAACCATTTCCTTCTTGATGTTCCCCCTTCAATAGTATCCTCAACATTTAAAATGTTAGGTTCAATTAAATCAGCAAACTCAGGGAACAACAGAAAAGGAGAAAGTGAATCATCTTCCTCAGGGGAAATTCTATTCAGAACATTGTCAGAGACATTTGTTCCCCTTTGGTTGATAGATTCGAAATTTGCCTCACCGTGTGACCACATCTTCATTGGCATCACATACCGAAGTCCGAATCGTGTCTGTTCAGATTGGTCACCTTTGGAGTGTTGGTTTTCCTGAGTCTCACCATCCTGATTTCCATCCTGAACTTCTTTATCTGAGTCTGAGTCACTCCAATCATAGATAGTGACTGACTTCTTCTTTTCTGGTTCATTGGATGATTTATCTTTTTGTTTCAGGCTGAATCTGGTGATCCTCTTAGTCAGTTCATCTGCATCATGTTCTTGTTTCTTCTGAACACAAATAGTTTCATCAAAAACAACATGAGGTGTTTCTTCCACAATAAGAGTCCTACAGTTGTAAACTCTGAAGGCTTTACTGACTTCAGAATATCCTAAGAATATTCCTTCATCAGCTTTACTACCAAAGGTTTTCAACTGATCTTTACCATTATTGTGTATGAAACACTTGCAACCAAACACACGAAAGAAAGAAAAAAGAGGCTTCCTTTCATTCCAAAGCTCATAAGGTGTTTTGCCTTGACTCTTAGTCAGCATGGATCTATTCTGTGAGTAGCATGCGGTGTTGATTGACTTGATTTCAAAATCTTTTAGGAATATCAGCTTCAGCTATCATTGTCCTTGCAGCTTCTTTTAGAGTCCTGTTCCTTCTTTCAGCAACACTATTTTGTTGAGGGGTCCTTGCAAATTGATGTTTCATGAGAAATTCCATTTCTTTGCACAATAATCGATATAATATGATTTATAAATTGGGCCCTTTGTCGATCGATTTTGACCACACTCGATTCTTCTCAATCTTGAGCCTTTTCAAGAACTCTGGCGACTTTATCTCGAGTCTCTTTCTTCTTGAAAAGAATATGACCCAAGTATATCTCGAGTAGTCATCAACTACTACCAATGTATATTTCCGCCATTAGTGCTCACAGTGTGTTATAGGACCAAAAAGATCCATATGAAGTAATCAAGTATTCTTTTCAAGAAAACCTCAACTTTACTTTTAAATGATGCTCTTATCTGTTTGCCTTTCTGGCATGCATCACAAATATGTTCCTTACTGAACACTTCGTTAGGTAACCCTCTCACAAGAGCTAATCTTGCAAGCTTGTTCAGGGTTTTGAAATTTAGGTGATTCATTCTTTTATGCCATAACCAACTGGTATCTGTGGAACTTTTAACAACTAAACATGTATCTTTAGGAGTTGAACTCCAATCAGCAAGATACACATTCCCTTTTCTTGTACCAGTCAGTAGTACTTTCTGTGATGTATCATCTTTCACAAAGCATAAGTTTTTGGAGTACTCAACATTAAAACCTTTATCACAGAATTGGCTAATTGAAAGCAAGTTATGCTTCAATCCAGATACATATGAAACACCATGGATATGAACTGAGTCGATTTCCAAAGTTCCATATCCTTGATGCATCCTTGAGTTATCTCCAAAAAGTGATCTGTGGACCTCTTTGTTCAACATAGTCACTTGAGTATCTTCTTGTATCCTGTCATATGTCTTGAACATCCACCGTCAAGATACCATATATCGAGGAGCTTTTTTCATCTCTGCTCATCGCTTGCATGTGATCTTTAGTCGATTCGATTGCCCTTGTTTTCCTCCCGAAAAAAATCAATTCTTAGGTACCCATTTTGTGTAGGGTCCTACGAGGTTAAATTTTGTACCTTTCGAATCCAAATCACGACAACTCTAATCACTTTAGAGTGGCTAATTTGTCTTCCATAAACATCAACATACACATCTTCTACTCTAGGTGCCTTAGGAGAACTTTACGTATATGTGTGCTTTAGCTTTAGCATGAACATGGGCTTTTGAATTCTTCTTTGGTTCAGGCCTTTTGTTCCATTGCTTTGGCTTCTGTGCAGCTTGTCTGAATCTTTGTTGACTTGGGTTCAGGTAACCTTTACCCTTAGGTGAGTGGGGTTTAGGTTGCTGTCTTTGAAATATGGGTCTTTCAAGATCTCGATGACTTGGTCTCTTCAGTTGAGAATATCTCTGCTGAGTGTTTCTCTTCTGAAGATTCCTCCGATGGTTCGAAGTAGATCCTTTCAAGTTTGCATTCTTAGCCCGAGGCTTTGAAGTACTTGGCTTGAATTTTTCCAATCGATCGCCAGTTTTCTAGCCTTCACCTGAGGTTTGGGCTTTCTAACCTGATCATTCAGTTTTACTGAAACCATATGTCTTTTTCCCTTGTCTACAACCTTGGGCATTACTTCATATTGAAGTGTAGGTGCCACTGATTTAACAAAGATTGTCTTCTTGCTACTTGATGCAGCATTCAGATGACCTTGTGAGGTTCCCCCGAATGTATCCCAATCCAGTTTTATAGTGGCGGATCTCTCAACTCAATTTCATCTATTACTTTAGATGCATTATTCAATATAGTTAACTTCTTCTCGCATGCACTATCCTCACAGCTTCTGTAGTTTTATGCTTCTCGAGAGAGGTCATTGAACTTAGTTCTGATTAGTGAATTTCTTCATGGATTTCTCTAGCTTTTTTGATTAGGGTCTCTATCAACTTTTCTTTCTCTTGAGAGTTGTACTTTCAGAACATCCAGTTCATCAGTAGCTCCCATAAATTGAGAAGTGATTTGATTTTTTGCTAGAGTCTTTCCATTTTAGATTTTCAAAGATTCGGTTCCTTTATTCTCTCTTTCAAGTTTTTATTTAGCGATCCTTGCAAAACAAAGATAGTCCTTCATCGATTCTCAAAAGAATCCATCAGTCAAAATGACTGCTTTTCGGTGGAACTTGAAAACTCTTGTGCTAGTGTAGGAGCAACTACAGAGACAGAAGAGTTTACCTCCTCAATGGCCATCAGACAGATGTCATCACTTTCACTGTCTGAGAATATTTCATCTGAAGAGCTAGATTCCTCCTCAGGGTGTTCTTCTTCAGCAACCATGGCCTTTGAGAACTTCTGGTCTCTTTTAGCTTGTCTTTCTCTTCTCTCCTTAGCACTCAACTCTGGACAATCATACTGGAAGTGACCTTTCTTCTGACAATTATAGCATCTGTTGGCATCATCATCCTCGATCATTTTCTTCTTTGGACTTGAGTCCTTCTTTTTGGATGAAGATCCTTCGACTTTCGTGTCCTTCTTCTTCTCGGTTTGATCTGTCTTGGGTTTCTTCCGGTACTGTAGTTCTGTAAAAAGCTTTTGTATTTTCCAAATCTATTATTAAGTCTGTCAAACCTTCTTGCCATCAGTGCTAGCTTTTCCTCAAGCTCATCCTGATGTTTGGCATGGGGGTTCTCAGACTCTTTAGTTTTACAGGTTTTATCTTTGGCTTTTAAAGCCACATTTTTACTTGATGAAGAATCATCTTTCTTTGTCACCTTTTTTTGGATTTCTTATCAATTACAAATTCATAGGCTTTCAAATTTTAGAAAAACTTGTTGGTATGGCATTGAACTAATGTTCTTGGTGTTTTCAATCACCACTGCATGAATATCCCATTTCTTAGAAAGACCTCTAAGAATTTTCAATGCCACTTATCTTTGTGGATATTTCTTTCCAAGTGCATTTAGATCATTCATGATGCTAGTGAATTTGACTTCCAATTTGTCTATTGATTCACCATCATCCATTTCAAAACTGTCAAACTTTCCAATTGCCACTGAAAGTTTGTTTTCTTTTATATGATCTCGCGCTTTGCACATAACAATGTAGTGTATCCCATATTTCCTTAGCAAAGATACATGTTGAGAGATCATTCCCATCACACCATCATCAATTGTATCTTTGTATAGTGTGTCTTTTGCAATGTAGTCTAGATTGACTAACTTTCTCTCCTCAGAGTTAGTTGGTCATCGACTTAGGAAATTCTCGCTCTAGGATCAATTCTCTCTTCTTCGTAATTAAGGATTCACCACAAGAAATTTGAATGGTCCTTGAGAAACTACTCTCCACATACGCTCATGTTTGGAATACGAGATGAGCCCTGCATTCTCGATCTCCATAGATCATAGTTCTCTCATCGAGAACATGGGAAGTTTTTAGAAGACATTTTTCTGATCTTTTGAAAAGAAAAAAAATTTCAAAGAAATAAGATCGATTCGGATAGACCACAAGTATTTTTGAAAATAAAACTTTGGTCAACACAAAGTGGTCAAGTTGAACCAACCGCTCGATACCACTTGTTGGTCCCGGTGAAAACGAGTCTTACACGTGTATGGGGGGGGAATACACGTGTTCAGTATTTTTAAAACTTTTTCTTACTGAGGTCAGCTTGGGTCAGATAATCCTGAAGGTTAGGTTCTGAGAAGCACAGATTGCTCTGAGTCAAAGTCTACTGAGACAGTGATCCTGAGCCGCTTTCAGAAACCTCAGATAATCCCAACTGAGTCCTGTGTGTCAGAGATCCTGAGTTGCTTGGATCGATAACTAACTTATGAATCCTCAGAAGAGAGTTCAGTTTGGTAACTATCTGTTCTAGCTACTCAGTCGTGCGGAATGGTTGGCCCTTAGTTTATGCTCGTTTTAAGCTTTGCTGAAAACCTTCCCTTTATGAAATAGTGATTAGGCTGTGATTCACTTATGCAACTTCAAAGGATTGATTCCAACCAATATCGATGAAAAGTATGCTTTAGAAAATCAAGTTAATGCAATGCTTAAGTTAAGCACGATAAGGAAAGCAATAAAGAACACAACAGCTTATAGTGGGTTCGAGACTCAAGCTCCTACATCCACTCTCCCTGACTCTTCAGAGAAATTCACTATCAACTTCTGAGCTTTCTGACTACCTCGTAGTTTACTTACTCAACTCGGCCCTGAGTTTTCTGACTACTCCACGTAGTTTACTTACTCAACCCGACCTTGAGTTTTATGACTACCTCCGTAGTTTACTTACTCAATCACACACAAGCTTTCGGACTACCCTCAGAGCTTACTAACTTCTCCTCTAGAGTTTTCTCGACTACTCCGTAGTTTACTAACTCTTTACAACACTTCTCACCAACAAACACACTCCAACTACCTTCACAAGGGTTTGGGGTTTCTCGGTTGGTTTCCAACTAGGATGAGATACCTTTACAATGAAGCACAATGCAAAGGGTTAGGATATCTCGACTAAGCTTTGGATAAATCTTATCAAGCTAGGCTTAGTTAAGTGAGCTCTCTTCAATATAGAAGCACTTGGGAAATTCAAGGTATATCGAGTGCTTTAACTTTTGCAAGAATAAGTTTGAGCTCTTGAAATCTGCGATAAATTTCCGTAATCTTACAATGTAGGGGTCACCAAAGATTTATAGGCATACACCAAGGTTACTTTTGAAAACTATCCGTTGGAGAGATAGCCGTGAGTTCCCTCTTATGGTGTGTGAGAAACGGCTATGTTTAGAGTTTGGCACTCCCTAACACGTTTTAGGCAATAGCCTTTCATGTAGCCGGTCTTCACTTTTTTTTTTTGATCCGGAACTTTCGTTACATCCGACATCTTTTTTGACTTGTCACCGCAAAGATGTCGATGGGTCTTGTCGTCTTCCTCTTTTTTGACTTTTGTCTCCGCCAAAAGGTAGACACCTTCAACGGCTCTTTTGGTTACAAACTCGAGTTTGATATAACCTTAACAACACTTCCGACTTAGTTCCTTTTGTCTGCATTTGAATGTCTTGGCAATATCTAACTTTCTAAGGCATCGCATTTTTTCTCGATGTGCATCCTTCCGATAGATATATTCAATGCCTCGGAACATTCGGTTCATCTTGAGCATTCAAGACATTACTAAGTCTTGATGAGTTCTTGTGCTTTTCGATAATCTTGATCTTGATTTCTCGATCTTGACCTTGCGTATTCGAGTCTTCGAGTCTTGAGGTCTTCGAGAGTCTTGAGTCTTCGAGTCTTTAGATTTATCTTGACCGATATCTCGAGTCTTCATCTTTGAGTCTTGATTCTCGGTTTCATCTTCGAGACTTCAAAGATCTTCGTAAACATATCGAGTTCTTCAGAGTCTTTAGAACTTATCCTGAACTATATCTGCTGACTATACATTTTGCAGATAACATCCTGAATACTCTAAAAACTGAATCCTGACTCATTTACCAAGATCATTACTGAACATGTCATACTCAGGGGTTTTGGGATCTTAATCAAAATCATATAATCTTTTATTAAATTCATCTCCCAACATCCGTATTAAATCTTAGCAATCGTCGTGTAACTAATAATATTGCCCAAGATATAAGGTATCGAATCACGTTGACTCTCTTCCCATCATAAGTCAAAGCAATAGTTATTAATTTCACACGATCCTATTTAAGGAACGGAGATTAAGAAATAACGAACCACTGAGTTTTTTTTTTAAAGACTAAATGTTAGAATTTTTCTTTCTAATTGGAAGAATTCAGAGACAATATACATAGAGAAGAAAGGCAGACAAAAAAAAAAAACATCTTGCAAGTTATACATTTCAAATCCCCAAGCAAGCCATAATTCTTCTAAAACTGAATTTCATAAACATTATAAATAGAGAGGAAGGGCAACATTGAAAAAAAAAACACAACCATCTTACAAGTTATAACTCTCAAAGCCCCAAGCAAGACTTATCTGCAATAAACATAAGTTCTCCGAAACAACTATTCAAGCCTAGGTTCTAAAGTTTTAGTGTTACTTAATTATTGTTAGATCGCGTATATTTTTTTTATTTATTGATTATAGAAAGTCATTTGAGTAAGACTAGGATTTGAGCAAACTAAGTGTGAACTCTTGCACTAAAAGTTTCACTACTTGTGAGATTTGTCTGAGTGAGGTCTATAAATGAGGGGGAACGAAGTTCCAAATAGAGTATATAATTTTTGTAACCTGTTATAACTCTGATCTAGTGAATTTGACACTGAAAAAGATAACAAAGGACGAAAAATATTAAATAAACTACTGAACCACTATATATTGTTTTTCATTCATTACATTAACAACTTTCATTAGATAAACACTTAGTAGATTTTTTATTGCATAAAGATCCCAATTGTTAATTTCAGAATAGTTCTTAGTTGTTGAGTTTTTTTAAAACTGGTAAGTAGTACACTAAATTGATTTTCAAAGGATATGCATTGTTTTATTATGCTGCATACTTAGAGTTCCAAGTACACTTTCTAGGGACTCTTTGATAACATAAGTCCCAGATTAAAACAAACACCACAATAGGAAATCAAGTTCTCAAGTTCATATGCTCTAGTTATTGACTATGTAGTCTACAATTGTTGAAAAGATTATCTACAAAACCAACATAGTATCTTCAAGTTCACTTGTGTTTGATTATCTTCAAAACCAAAGTTATCTACAAGCTCAAGTTCACTTCTGTTTGATTAGCTTCAAAACCTTTAGAAGGTCTTTTTTTTTTAAAAAAAAGAAAGATTTATTTTATATAAAATGTGAGAGAAAATCAATTCAGCCTCCCCCCCCTCCAAAAAAACCTTCAGTCACTTTAGACCGACATATGACATACAAAATAACAAAATTAAATATACATGTGTTGGAATTTACATGCACGAAATGGAATAATAGATGCAACGGAACATGATTATTCACCAACAATGAACATACACAGATTGCATAATTGAATTACAAAAGATAAATAAAGTTCTTACAATGATTCATAAGCAGATCTCACTACTAAGATATTCACGTAATCCTCGTCTTCGACTTCGCAACGAATTGCCAGCATTGTATTTCCAGTTGAATTTGCTAGAAAAATTATAGTCTAAAAATATTATAGAGAAATTGTTTTCTGTAGTTATTTTGGATCCCCAGAGACCCATATATATAGTTGTGGCTTTTCTTTAGCCCTAAAAAGTTTCCTTATAGGTCTTAAAGCCCTAATCCATATTTAACTTGACCAAGTCAATCCATAGATTTTCTACCATTTATATATTTACATACAATAATATATCTAATATATTATTATAGATTTATATTTTAAATATAATTTAATTAAATAATAACAATTCCATGGAATTATTGTATTTCTCTATAAATTAAATATTTCGATCAAATCAAATATTTAATAAAACCAACTCTAATACGTAAACGTAGGTTACTTGTTGTGTGACTCATAGGCCCTCACATATTAAGCGATTAGTCGAACTAATGGTCTTAATTGAACCCTAGACAATAAATCAGACAATATCAATATATGAAGTACGCTGCGAGGAATTGCAACAACCTGTAATGTGAAGCTTATGGAGATAAGATTCTTTCATTCACGAATACTCCGATTAAGTTTAGAACATGATGATGTATCTATTTAAATAACGTAATCAAATTATCTCATTTTAATAATTGATCACGTATGTCACATTTGAACACCATTCCAAATGTGATGTGCATTGGCCAATGACTAACGATCCAATTAGTTCTGAGAAGATGATAATTCTCTCCAAATTTATTTCGAGGAATGAATCATATTCTTGGCTCAACTACCACGCACATGTTGGTTGGTCATACAAAGTAAAAGCATACTTTTACGTATAACCCCAACAACACATGTACTTCGTGATGTGTCCAACACATGCCATATCTACTATGTTCATAGTGTAAGCATTGGTCATGGTCAAAGTCCATCACTCTGTACATGTCGTGCATATTGACCTCAAGTCGGAGGACTAAAACACTAGTCCACGAACCAATATTCTCATAGACACTTAAATAGAATACATCAAATGATTTTTCGGTCGGGTATTCCAATACCCTCAAAGGTATTGGTGGATCCATCATGAGATACCCAGTATCTCGTAGTTGTGAGAACCACTACATTCTCTAATGATATGATGCAGATCACACACCAATCTCAACTGTATAATATCTCTTTCTTGATGATCCTCGATTGGGGCTACTTTGAGAACCATGTCATGTTCATCTGAGATCTCACATCCTCAATGACGACATGAGTTCATGGAAACACATACATGAATAAATGAAAACACCTAGACAAAATATTCAAATAAGTACAATGCCATATATTATTAAATATAAAAATAACATTAAATATCTGAATATCATCAAGTATTATGTCCTTATAATTGATTGTCTATAGGACATCAATACTAACAACATAAACATAAGAGAGAGTAAAAGAGTAAAATGCCCCATATGGCATCTCATTTAACAATAGAACATAGTTGAAGTAGTTGATAATTTAAACATAAGAACAAGAAATTGAACTTCAAAATTGATCCATGATTGTCACTTGTGATACAAAGGACTTTATCATATCCTTAAAAATATTTCTAAACTCGTAAGATTGACTCGATGATTTCATTAACAGGTGCATACTCACTCTTGTCAATTAACCCAAACTCCTGCATTTGATAGAATCAAATTATCAGTTAACCCATACTCAACTAAATCTTGAAATGTAAACAAGTTTTTATTAAAATAATTTGCATGACAGAGTTTTGACCATTTCACTCATCAAGTACCACCGAGAAGAAAAACAAAAAAAAAACTTAAGACTAGGGACATAACTTTTCTTTAACAAGGAAACAAATAGGTAAAAACTAATGAAGGAAGATCTAATTAAGTCAACAAAAAACAAAAAGTGATACACATCAAACTTATATAAATAAGCTCACCATTGTAAATAACACAAAGTGCTTAAAGCAAGTGTTGAAATGAACTTCTTCATTTAGACTCACAATCTTATGGAAATGTGAGTGATAGATATGTGCATACACACGTAACAATCGTTTCAATATGGTTTTCACCACATCTTTAAAGTTGGGTGGAAATGGTACCCCTACATCAAACAAAGACGATGTTTCAAAATAATTTTGATTAAGGAAGAAATGCCAAATGGATGACAAACCAACACATACCCAATTTTTGGGGGAAAATAGACTCATCATCAAGCTGTTCTCCGACCCAATCCATTAAATATTCGACATACTTTTGAGCAGAAACCACAATTGGTTTCTTTATGGTAACTCCATCAGCCCATCTGTACTCATATCTGCATAAATTTTCTTTATATTTTAGGTTTATTTTTACATATTGATCATTTCAACATGTTGTTAGACAATAGCTAAAAGCTTTCAACTCGGTCCAAATTTACAATGGAAGAAATCAAATCATGTAATTTTATTGAAGTTATAATATATAATGTGATATAAGAAGCTCGATAAATGTAGCAACATTATGTTCATGAGTATACTTAACCATAATGGTCAGCTAACAGTTAGTGCATAGATTACCTAGTTAACAATTATAGATAAAATTTTCTACCGATGTTATAAAAATAGTGAAATGATATCAAAAGAGTGATTTTGTGAGAGAATGAAGTTGGATTTTTGTAGTCCAGTATTTTTTACATTGTTAAGAGAATATTCTTCACTTTGTGTAGACATAATAATACTTTTGAAATATTATAGACATAATTCATCTTTGTATACATGTTATAAATAATCTTTTGTTAGTAAAGAAAATCGTCATTGCATGATCAGATTTAATAGATGGAAAACATATTAATTCATCATAATTTGAATAATAGATTTAATATGGTCATCATATCCATGACATTCCAAACCTAGGTTACGTGCAACAAAAGAACACGTATACATGGATGTACTACATCTCTATATGTCAACTACGCATATGTGTGTTTTATATGAAATTAAGAGCAAAACATCATAGTAGAAATTAGAAGAGCATACTTTGGCCCCGCCGACATTACTGGACAAGTCGATGGTGTGCAAAACTCAGTTATTGTGCTGTACAAAACGTTGACTTGACTAAAAAAGTCAGCAGCTGCACAAAGTAATAGAACAAATGTACGGAATCAGTTACAATAAAACTCACAAGATAATATTATTTTGTATCACGCAATAAAAGTAGATAATCCCATTCAACCATAACTAGAATTGCGGCGTGGGTGAAATTGAGGAGTAACGTGTCAAAATGTTGTATGTATAAGGTAAACGACAACATAAGCGAATCATTTATTTTGTTGCTCATGCTACATCTCATTTATCATTATTGACCAGATATCTCATGTATATACACACGTCACTACAAGTGAGTATTTATTAAAGATGAAGTTATTTCACTATTCCTTTTATTAATCATGTTACTATGTTACTCATTTGTTATTAGAAAACTAAAATTGTTGAAATATAGGCATCAATTTTTTTTTTCTCATTTGCATATTTTTATCCTCAAGTTTTAGTACACCTATTACTATCATTTAAAAAAAAGTATTTTCATGAGTAAATGAACAAATCATTAAATGTAATTCTTACTATTCAAAGCCCACCACTCGTAAGCATCTTCGCCTGGGGGAAGTTTCACTGCGTCCCTCAATTTGCCACTACTCAAGAGAGCATTAATGTGCTTTTTAAGTTCTGGTCCCTGCATCAAATAAAAATGGGGTTGCTATATGATCATTTGGCCTAAGTGAAACACATGAATCCATTGACAACATCAATAAACATTTTCAATTTTATCTAATAAGCCACTTCATGTAATTAATTTTTTTTTTGTTAGTTTGAGCCTTGATTCAATCAGATTCAGGAAAAAATTATAAAATTCAAAGAACTAGTACAACTTCACAACATATAGAACTTGCTAAATTACTCACCGTACTTCCAGAAGGAGAACCCTTTTTTATGCGAAGCGTCCTCTGAACCCTGCATTCATGCAATGTTATGAACCATTAGATTGAAGATACACATATAAAAGATGTCTTGTATATCATAACAACACCATCTTAAAGCCATAAAATGAAAAACTCTTTTTTTGGAAAATTTGTATAAATGTATGCAATTAATGCAAATTTCATAAAATAAATGCATGAAAATATTAACAAAAATTTGTACAGTTGGCTTGCTATATATCATAAAATAGATCTTAATTGTAGTATGAGCAAGAAGAAAAACATTAATTAACCACCCACATACTTAAAATAAATTTGGACAAAAATGTTATAGAAATCAAGAAACAATTTTCAGGAATGCACAAGGAAAACATAAGAATGTGAAGCAATTGAACAAACAAAACATGATTATAAACAGAAAAGTAAGTAATTTCCTGCTTCCACGCCCAAATAGACTCATAATTTCGAACACTGTTTGTTGAAGTTAAAACTCCTTAGTGCAGTAGACTAACTAGGACTTATAAACAAAGAGTTGAATGTTTTTTACATGTTTTATTAGCTGCTTTATATACACACAATGAGGGGACTGGGGTTGGGGTGGTGATGGTGGGGTTAGTAGCTAAGACAGACTGTAAAGGAAGAGTTAAGATAATAGTCAAACTCTTTCACTTTACCCCCCCCACACACACACACACACACATTTTTCTGTCATAAATATGCAGGTAAGGATGAATATGAATTCATATGTAAGCAGTTGGTAAAAAAAAGACAAATTATTTGCCATCTCCAATGCATTTAGATGTATCTCATTCTCACTTTTAAGTGAATTTTGTTAGTTTCCCTGTATTCACTGCCCATTTTCTGCTAAAAGTTAGTTTCAAACATTAATTTTTGCCTTTTCTCTCTTTCATCTCTTTTAGTATTATGTTGAAGACAAATTTTTATGTGTGTGATGAGTTGTAAAACATATCTGAATTATATGTATTTCTAACTTATTCATTTATTCACTAGTTTTTTGTTTAAGTGAGACAATTTATGGAATAAATTTATTGTTGTAAAATAGAGATAAATTAAACTTTACTTAAGCCACATTGGAAAAATTGCTTTAGTTATATTATTTATTAGAAAATTATTGTTGTATTATTACATTAATAAAAGTAGGTGTAATTATATTTTTATATTAAATGGAGTGACAAGTGAGATATTAATTGTTCGTTGGAAGAAAGTAATTGGATGGTGGTACAAAAATAATTTTAAAAAAATGTTTATACACGATGTTGAACTGTGCAATTAGCGTGCATTGAATTGTTTAAATGAAATTAATTGGTTTATTTTTTAGTAAAAATAAATATTAGTTATTTTATTAGCAAAACATTAGTTATGCCCAGCTGCATTGTACAACTAATGCAAATAAAAGTTATTCATTGAAAAATTAAAAAAAAATTGAGAAAAAAATAAATTTTATAGTTCCAGAACAATCAGAGGTTAAATAATTCTTTAAATTAAATTTAAGTTCAAAATTGAAAAGAAGACAAATACTTCCCTAATGTAATAAGTTTATTGAATTAGATTTTTTAAAAACATTTTAAAGAATTTGAGGAATTATTCTTGAAATTTTTGCAAATAAGAAGAATTTGTATATGTTATAAAATTGAGAGAATTTAATTTTAGTTAATCAATTAAGGTCTGAAAAAGTTGGTGCAGTTATAATATTATATTAGAAAAATTATATTTACTGATTTATATATTTTTAAAAAAAGTAGGTGTAATTGTATTATTATATTAAATTTGTTAAAGAATAAGGTTTAATTACGCTTTGGGTGATAGTTGGATGGTGGGATAGAGAGAATTGAGAATGATGAATCATACACAGGTTGCACCTTGCAATTAGTGTGTGTTTTTAAAAATACAAATTTATTTTACAATTAAATATGTTTATTTTTAATAAAACAATACTTGTTTCTTTAATGATTTAAAATTATTTTGTAAAGAGTATTAATAGTGACTAGTTGCAATGTGCAACTTATGTACATGAGACTTTTTGAAAAATTAAAATTTAGAGAATTGAGAAAATCCATATGGTATTGTTTTAGAATAATCATATATAGAAGATTTTTTTTTAAAATAAATTCAAGATAATAGAGAGTGGTCAAATGTGTCCCTAGTGTAACACAATAGGGACATCTTAATTTTTTTGGGAGACTTACTACGCACTACAAAATACACACCTAATAGGCAGAAAGAAAGTTCATTCTTACTAACCCACTACAAAATTGATGTTGATATTAAAAACTAAAACTACAAACAAAGCAATAAATTATACCAACAAAATCATTATGAAAGTAGTAACTCTAATTCTAAGGACAACGTTACTTTATAAAAGTTATTCTAAATTACAATTCAAATTTGTATGGTTCATTTGCTCCCATTTTAGAAGAACATGCAAACAGAAAATGTGAAATAAAGCAACTAATAAAATGTGGTGCGACATACATAAATTATATTCTTTGATTAATGTTAGATACTGATCACATCAAGCATAATAAACTGAACTAGAACATTTAAATCAAACCTTGAGCAAATAAATGAAATTTCATATGCAAAACAACATTATCAATGACTAATTCAACCCCTACCGCAATACTTACAATGTAGAAGTTAATTATCTTCTGAGCACTGAACCATTATCTGAATTCGAATCATCAAACACCCAGGAGTATAACCTCATGAAAATCACTAAATTAAATTGAAGTCAAAATCTCTAACATTATGTCAAATTAACAAATTCATACCTGCTTACCAAAAAAGATGGTGGCAGACCATATGACATAATTATTTCACTTGTTGTGCCCGGATAATAATATCGGCCAACAAGTAATTAATATGAAAATGAATGCTAACGGAAGAGTAAAATGCAAGAGATTTGATGACTTAGATCACCTTTGAATAGGTTATGTCTGGGGGCAATACCAAACCAGAAATTTCACTATAATATCTGCCTAGAGTTCTACGGTTTCAACCCTTTACAATGATGGCCTTATGGCTATTTATAAGACTAGGTTTACATCGTCCCCGGTCCATAGGAGCTGGCCAGGCTTCGATCACTCGGGGTTGATGTGTCCGCATGAAATGTTCTTTACTTGCTTGATATTCAGCATGCAAGATTCCAAGAAGGGTTCTGTACCTTTCAGACCTGGAATCTGTAACGCCCCGGAATTCAGAACGTTGACCTCCGAGGCCATGACGCCCTAAACCCGAGTCATCACTTGTGAACCGTAAAACTGAGCCAGAAAATTTCTTTTAGAAGGTAGGACAAACAAAATTTAGTTGCAGCGGAATAAAACTTAACACAAGTTTAAAAACAGAAGTGTAGGTAAAAACAATACTTTGCATAGAAACATCATTAGTACAAGATCCACGTAGTATTAATTAGACATATTATTCGAATTTTAGAAAAAAAGTTTGTTTATTGGATAAACAATTGGGAAAGCGGTCGCTCATCGCAGCCTCCCTACCAAAGATCATAACTTTGAAAAGGGGTTTAAGGGGCGTGAGATAAAAAATCTCAATGCAACCAGAGATGCAACAATATACGATTGACAGAATCCAAAATGATAGAAGCTTTTACTCGTTCTCTTTATAACACAAAAACTTACTCACGATTTCCTGTTAATAGCTCATACAGTATCCAACATTTATAACATCAATCATATCATTCAACAATCACACATATGGGTGGCACTGGTAGCGTCTACCACGTCCAATCCCGCAACATTCACACAAAATGGGGTGGCACCGGTAAGCGCCCTACCGCGTCCAACCCCCGATAGCTTCCTTATATCCCCTTGCTTCCTTATACCATCGCTTCCTTATCTCCCTGCAAAACCATCAATTCCTCCACACGGGACTCATCCCCAAAATCATTGGCACGAGGCCCAACCGATAAACGACACATACAGTTCATGTTCCAATATTCACAAAACTCATAATCGTACTCACATGAATTTAAGTGCATTGTTTACCAAAACCACAAGTTTCGAAAACATATATATATATTTGCTTTTTAACAGTACTTATTTAGTTTGCTTTGAAAACTGTCAACAGTCCATATAACATTATCTAGCTATACAGACAGTGTCACCCACCTGACAACTTTTCAAGTAAAAGTTTTAACTTCTTGAAGGCTTTTGAACACGGCATGACTTCCAAACTTCCGAGCTAACCCCGAGAACCTAGCATAGTCCGTTCGTTTAGTCATTGATCATCATTTTATTTAATAAACGATTTCACATCGAATTAAGGGTTCTTCGATAAAAAGAACATTTAGTTGTTAAAAGTTATAAGAGTTCATTTCGAGTTCGACGTGGGCGTCGAAACTCGATTATTGGATCGGTACGATTTCTCTATTTTATGAAAAGGGTTCACAGATCGGGGTCGGGTCTAATCAAAAACTTAATAATACAAGTAAAAGTATTCAAAAACTAATCAAAAACTTAATATTCACAAAAGAAAACATTCAACATTCAACAACCTAAAACATGCTTGGTTCTAAAAGTATTACCATTCCTTCTTCCGAGTATTACCCATTCGGCATAAAAACATATAATCATGCATAAATGGAAAAGAGTACTTAGACTTACTGGAAAAATATGAAATTTTAGTATGTTATACATATTTTGAAAAGGAACAGAGTTCATCAAGGGCACAAATTTTTTTGAGCTAAGGAAATAAGGTACATTTGCGATTTAAGGCAGAGTATTGAAAGGTTCATCAAAACAGTGCACACTTTAAACTAAAAATCATAACTCACTGGAAAAACGTCTAAAAATTACGAGATTAAAACATGTTATACAAAACTTAAAAATAAGAAACTTTAATTTAGAAAACTAAGACATTTGAGCTAAGGGTCGGTACCAGGTTTTTGAGTAAAAATGGGTTTGTAACATGGTACGTCATTCAATACATGCTTCATATAACAAATTTTAACCCACTGGAAACTTAAAAAAAATTCACAAAACTTTAATATGCCATTTTTGACTCAAGTAGAAGAACATAAAATTTTTTCCATGATTTTATGCTATGGAAACAAGGATAAATAAATTGTTGAACTCACAGTTTCAAACTTTGTCAATTATTTGTCACATAAATTTTAAATAGGTATATATCATGATTCTATAAACGAAACACTAGAAATTTTGGATATGATTTAAAGGAAAACAAGAGGAACATCCCCAAATTTTCCTAAAATTTTATATTCTTTGTAAATAAGTAAAAAAATACAAAAGACTCACTGCTCCCAGTTTCACATAGTCTCAGACACACAAATTTCCACGAATTTATTCTCCTTGGAGACAGATCAGATGAACACCAATTTTTAGTAGGTTGTTCTATACTTCAAATAACACATCTAAGAATGTTTACACGATTTTAAAACATCATTAAAGCATCGAAATAGGTTTTCCAAAAATTGAGGCAGTAGCATTTCCGAAGTTTCATACACATTTTTGAACTATCACATATATGGCTAAACATGCTCAAATACACAAGATATCACCAATACAAACTTCATACATGATTTTCACAGATTAAACAAGCTTAGGGGAGGTTCTTAGCATGCCATTTCTAAGGGTTTTCATGCTCAAACAAATTATGATCATAACATCAAGATTAAAGGTTTCATTGGTGCTCACCCTTGTAGTTTCCTTCTTTGGGCCCCGTTTGAGGGATCTTGATGGAAACTCCTACTTCTAAAACCTTCCTAGCTTCAAGATGGTGGAGGAAAGACTCCTCCTTGGGGTGGTGATGATCGGCCAAGAGCAAGAAAAGAGGGGAAAGCTCATTCTTCCTTCAAACTCTCAAACTCTCCCAACTCTCTCCATTTTCCTCAATGTGTCTTCTCTTGTGGAACAAAAATGCCAAGACCAAACTTGGAGTGGGGAGAAGGGGTATATATATAGATAAAAGAGGAGGGTGGGCGGCCAAGGGGTGACAAAGAGAGGGGAGGGATGTAATGATGGGGGTTAGTAATATATCATGATTAAAATAGTGTTTTCCTTTTTGGTTAATACCACATTATGATTTTGGATGATTGTTTCTCAGATTTTGGAAGAAAATGGGGGATTTCCTGCAGCTTGTGGGCTGCCAAATATGGTAGCTCTGACCCTAGACGCGATTTCGACTCCGACGGTGTATTTTCGATATTTTTCGGTTCGGTTTTTGGTTCCGAAAATTATTTTAAACGCACCGTTAAACTCGCACAATTTTTAGAATTTCATTTGAGGTTCTCCTTTCTCATTTTGAATTCTTTAAATTTTTTACATTATTAACGGGTCTGTTTTACGGATAAAAACCCGAAAAGTGCTAGTAGGGTTTTTCGGCTCGAAAAGCTCGTCTGTCGCCTGAAAAATTTAGAAACTTGTACAAATATTTTTAAAACAAGTATAACATTTAAACATATTAGGAAAAATAAACAAATAAGTCCTAAAATGGATTCGGGTTGTTACATCCTACACCCCTTAAAAGAAATTTCGTCCTCGAAATTTACTTACTTATCCCGAAGGCATTGGGGTACTTAGCCAGGATCTCATCCTCTCTTTCCCAAGTGGCTCCCTCCTTTCCATGTCTGCTCCACTGTACTAGTACTAGTGGCACTTCTCGGTTTCTTAGAATGTTGACCTTTCTCCCCAAAATAGTCGTCGGTACTTCTTCGTAAGTCAAATCGCGACTCAAACTTAGATCTTTGAAATTGACGATATGGTCCGGGTCGCTTAGATACTTTCTAAGTGTGGACACGTGGAATACGTTATGTACTTGTGATAACTCTGGCGGTAGGGCTACTCGGTAGGCTACGTCTCCGACTCTATCCAAAATGTTGAAGGGCCCTACGAAGCGAGGTTTCAGCTTACAAAAAATAAATGGTAATCACCATTCTCTCACCCCTGTTTTATATGCATTACAATTGGTATTTAACGCACTCATGAGTTTTCAAACGGGACCAACAATTGGTATCAGAGCGGGAGTTCAAAAGTTCACTGATTTCAAATGTGACCTGTTGGTCCCGAAAAACCCGATTTAAAACTCGTAAAATCTCAATGGGAGGTGACTTAAATTTTTTATTATTTTTTTAAATGTGTTATGCAGATTTGCTAAAGTATGTATGACAGTTAATATGAAAGCAAATAAGAACACACGTATTTTTATAGTGGTTCAGACAACTCGTCCTACATCCACTCTTCCCTTCATTGGGCACCAACTTAACCAACAAATGTTTACCGAGTTCTCACTCAAACGGGACTTATCACCCTCTAAGGGATCGCCTACCCTCCCTTTCGGGATTGCTTAGATGTTTACCGAGTTTTCACTCAAACGGGACTTATCACCCTCACGGGATCGCCTACCCTCCCTTTCGGGATTGCTAGATGTTTACCGAGTTCACACTCACCTTCAAACTTAACCGACTGATTTGGGTAAGGTTTGTTTGGTTTCCAACTAGGTTGAGATTTTCCCTTACATTTGTTTAGCCTCAATGCTAAGGATGGGAAAATCTCTCTAAGCTTAGGATATAGCATTTGTGCTTAGATCTAGGGTAGAACACTGTTGGGAGATGAATTTAATAAAAGATTATATGATTTTGATTAAGATCCCAAAACCCCTGAGTGTGACATGTTCATAATGATCTTGATAGTTGAGTCAGGATTCAGTTTTAGAGTATTCAGGATGTTATCTGCAAAATGTATAGTCAGCAGATATAGTTCAGGATAGGTTCTGAAGACTCTGAAGAACTCAGTATGTTTCTGAAGAAACTGAAGTTTCAGTATGAAACTGAAGGCTCTGAAGACTCAGTGTGAAACTGAGAACTGAAGACTCAGCATGAAAACTCAGTATATCAGTCAGTAGAAATCTGAAGACTCAGGAGACCCTGAAGACTCAGAAGACCCTGAAGACTCAGAAGACCCTGAAGACTCAGAAGACTCTGAAGACGCAAGACTGAAGACTGAGAAACTAAAGATCAAGAATACTGAAAGCACAGTAATTACTGAAGACTCAGTAATGTATTGAATGCTCAGTATGAACCTGAATGTTCCGAGGCACTGAATATATCTATCTAAAGGATGCAATACTGAGAAAAATGTGATGCCTTAGAAAGTTAGATATTGCCAAGACATTCAAATGCAGACAAAAGGAACTAAGTCAGAAGTGTTGTTAAGGTTATATCAAACTCAGAGTTTGTAACCAAAAGAGCCATTGAAGATGTCTACCTTTAACTGGAAGACAAAAGTCAAAAAGAGGAAGACGACACTGTGCCATACTGACACTGACAGTGACAGGCCGTTGAAAAAGATGTCAGATGTACGAAAGTTCCAGACTGCAAAAAGTGAAGACCGGCTACATGAAAGGCTATTGCCTAGAACGTGTTAGGGAGTTTCAAACCCTAAATATAGCCGTTGCTCACACACCATAAGTGGGAACTCACAAAGCTATCTCTCCAACGGATAGTTTTCAAGAGTGACCTTGGTATATGCCTATAAATACTGGTGACCCTCTACTTTGTAAGGTTATGGGAAATTTATACGCAACTCAAGAGCTCAAACCTATTCTTGCAAAAGTTAAAGTACTCGAAATACCTTGAATTTCCCAAGTGCTTCTATTGAAGAGAGCTCACTTTACTAAGCCTAGCTTGATAAGAATTATCCAAAGCTTAGTCGAGATATCCTAACCCTTTGCATTGTGCTTCATTGTAAAGGATATCTCATCCTAGTTGGAAACCAACCAAGAAACCCCAAACCCTTGAGAAGGTAGTTGAAGTGTGTTTGTTGGTGAGAAAGAGTTGTAAAGAGTTAGTAAACTACGCGGAGTAGTCAGAAAACTCTAGAGGAGAAGTTAGTAAGCTGTGGGTAGTTTTTGAAAGCTTGTGTGTGATTGAGTAAGTAAACTACTGAGGTAGTCGTAAAAACTCAAGGTCGGGTTGAGTAAGTAAACCACGTGGAGTAGTCGTAAAACTCGTACGAAAGGAGTATCTAAACTACGAGGTAGTCTGAAAGCTCAGAAGTTGATAGTGAATTTCTCTGAAAAGTCAGAGAGAATGGATGTAGGAGCTTGAGTCTCTGAACCACTATAATTGATGTGTTCTTTATTGCTTTCCTTATCTGTGCTTAACTATTGCATTGACTTGATTTTGAAAGCATACTTTTCAATCGATATTCACCGGAATCAATCCAATCGAAGTTGCATAAGTGAATCACATCCTAATCACTATTTTTCATAAAGGGAAGGTTTTTCAGCAAAGCTTAAAACGAGTATAAATCTAAGGGCCAACCATTCCGCACAACTGAGTAGCTAGAACAGATAGTTATCAAACTGAACTCTCTTCTGAGGATTCAGTAAGCTAGTTATCTGATCCAAGCAACTCAGGATCTCTGACACTCAGGACTCAGTTGGGATTATCTGAGGTATCCGAAAGCGGCTTCGGGATCACCGCCTCGATGAGACTTTGACTCGAGCGATCTGTGCTTCTCGAACCTAATCTTCGTGATTATCTCTCCCCCAAGTCGACCTCGCTTAGAAAAAGTTTTTTAAAATCACTGAACACGTGTATTCCCCCCCCATACACGTGTAAGACTCGTTTGCACCGGGATCAACAAGTGGTATCAGAGCAGTGGTTCAACTTGACCACCTGCTGTGTTGACCAAAGTTTTATTTTCAAAAATACTTGTGGTCTATCTGAACTGATCTTACTTGCTGAAAAAAAATTTCTTTTCCAAAAGATCAGATAAAATGTCTTCTAAAAAACTTCCCATGTTCTCAGTGGAGAACTATGATCTATGGAGACTGAGAATGCAGGCTCATCTGTATTCCAAACATGAGTGTATGTGGAGAGTGGTCTCTCAAGGACCATTCCAGTTTACTGTGGTGAATCCCAGAGGAACAAAAGATGAGAGAATTGATCCTAGAGCAGAATTTCCTAAGTCTGATGACCAACTAACTCCTGAGGAGAGAAAGTTAGTCAATCTAGACTACATTGCAAAAGACACACTATACAGTACAATTGATGATGGTGTGATGGGAATGATCTCTCACTGTAATACTGCTAAAGAGATATGGGATACACTAGCTGTTATGTGCCAAGGCACAGATCATATAAAAGAAAACAAACTTTCAAAGGGCAATTGGAAAGTTTGACAGTTTTGGAAATGGATGATGGTGAATCAATAGACAAATTGGAAGTCGATTCACTAGCATCATGAATGATCTAAATGCACTTGGAAAGAAATATCCACAAAGAGAAGTGGCATTGAAAATTCTTAGAGGTCTTTCTAAGAAATGGGATATTCATGCAGTGGTGATTGAAAACACCAAGAACATTAGTTCAATGCCATACCAACAAGTTTTCTCTGAGCTAAAGGCCTATGAATTTGTAATTTATAAGAAATCCAAAAAGGCTGACAGCAAAGATGATTCTTCATCGAGTAAAAATGTGGCTTTAAAAGCCAAAGATAAAACCTGTAAAACTAGAGAGTCTGAGAACCCCCATGCCAAACATCAGGATGAGCTTGAGGAAAAGCTAGCACTGATGGCAAGGAGGTTTGACAGACTTAATAGTAGATTTGGAAAATACAAAAGCTATTACAGGAACCACAGGTACCAGAAGAAACCTGAGGACAAATCAACTGAGAAGAGGAAGGACCTGAAAGCTGAGGGATCTTCATCCAGAAAGAAGGACTCCAAGTCCAAAGAAGAAAATGATCAAGATGATGATGCCAACAGATGCTATAATTGCCAGAAGGTCACTTCCAATATGATTGTCCAGAGTTGAGTGCTAAGGAGAGAAGAGAAAGACAAGCTAAAAGAGACCAGAAGTTCTCAAGCAAAAAGGCCATGGTTGCAGAAGAACACTCTGAGGAGGGATCTAGCACTTCAGATGAGATATTCTCAGACAGTGAAAGTGATGACATCTGTCTGATGGCCATTGAGGAGGTAAACTCTTCTGTCTCTGTTGTTGCTCCTACACTAGCACAAGAGTTTTCAAGTTCCACTGAAAACAGTCATTTTGACCTGATGGATTCTTTTGAGAATCTGATGAAGGACTATGTTGTTTTGCAAGGACTGCTAAATAAAACTCAAGAGCAGAATAAGGAACTGAATGCCGAAAATCTAAAATGGAAAGACTCTAGCAAAACTGAGATCACTTCTCAATTAATGGGAACTACTGATGAACTTGATGTTCTGAAAGTACAACTCTCAGAGAAAGAGAAGTTGATAATGTCCCTAACTGAAAAGCTAGAGAAATCCACTGAAGAGATTCAGCTAATTAGAACTGAGTTCAATGACCTCTCTGAGAAGTATAAAACTCTACAGAATTGTGAGGATAGTGCACAGAAGAAGTTAACTCTATTGAATAAAGCATCTAATGTGATAGATGAAATTCAGAGTTATCAGAGATCTGCCACTATAAAAACTGGATTAGGATTTATTCCGGGGGGAACCTCACAAGGTCATCTAAATGCTGCATCAAGTAGCAAGAAGACTATCTTTGTAAAACCAGTGGCACCTACACTTCAAGCTAAAGTAATGCCCATGGTTGTAGACAAGGGAAAAGGACCTATGGTTTCAAAAAACTCAATAATCAAAGTTAAAAGCCCAAACCTCGGTGAAGGCTAGAAAACCCGAAAGCGGTCGATTGGAAAGTTTCGAGTGCAAGTACTTCAAAGCCTCAAAGGCTAAGAATGCAAATCTGAAAGGCTCCACATCGAACCATCGAGGAATCCTCGATGAGAAAACACTCAAAGAGACATTCTCAACCAAGAGACCAAGTCCTTAGTACAATTGAAAGACCAGATTTCATTCGCATAACCCGAACCTCACTTGCCTAAGGGTAAAGGTTATCTAAACCCGAGTCATCAAAGATTTAGACCGGCTGCACAAAAGCCTAAGCATCCGAACAAAAGGCCTGAACCAAAGAAGAATTCAAAAGCCCATGTTCATGCTAAAGCTAGCACACATACACACGTAAAGTCATTAAGGCACCCAGAGTAGTAGATGTGTATGTTGATGTTTATGGAAGACAAATTAGCCACTCTAAAGTGATTAGAGTTGTCGGCGATTTGGATTCCGAAAGGTACATCTAACCTTGTAGGACCCTACACAAATTGGGTACCTAAGAATTGATCTGCTTTTTCGGAGGAAAACAAGGGCACCGAATCCACTAAAGATCACATGGCACCGATGAAAGAGAGATGAAAAAAAAAAGCTCCTGATATTTGGTATCTTGACAAAGGATGTTCAAGACATATGACAGATACAAGAAGACACTCGATGACTATGTTGAACAAAGAGGCCCACAGATCACTTTTGGAGATAACTCCAAGGATAGATCAAAGGATATGGAACTTTGGAAATCGACTCACCATATCCATGGTGTTTCATATGTATCTGGATTGAAGCATAACTTGCTTTCAATTAGCCAATTTTGTGATAAGGGTTTCAATGTTGAGTTCTCTAAAAACTTATGTTTTGTGAAAGATGATACATCACAGAAAGTTTTACTGACTGGTACAAGAAAAGGAAATGTGTATCTTGCTGATTGGAGTTCAGCTCCTAAAGATACATGTTTAGTTGTTAAAAGCTCCACAGATACCAGTTGGTTATGGCATAAAAGAATGAATCACCTAAATTTCAAAACCCTGAACAAGCTTGCAAGATTAGCTCTTGTGAGAGGGTTGCCTAACGAAGTGTTCAGTAAGGAACATATTTGTGATGCGTGCGGAAAGGAAAAACAGATAAGAGCATCATTTAAAAGTAAAGTTGAGGTTTCTACTGAAAGATTACTTCAGTTACTACATATGGATCTTTTTGGTCCTATAACACCTGTGAGCACTAATGGCAAGAAATACACATTGGTAGTAGTTGATGACTACTCAAGATATACTTGGGTCATATTCTTACTCAGTAAGAAAGAGACTCAGATAAAGCTGCCAGAGTTACTAAAAAGGCTCAGTATTGAGAAGAATCTGAGTGTGGTCAAAATCGATCCGACAAAGGAACCAATTCATAAATCATATCATATCCGATTATTGTGCAGAGAATGGAATTTCACATGAAACATCACCGCAAGGACACCTCAATGTAATGGTGTTCTTTTGAAAGAAGGAACAGGACTAAGAAAGAAGTTCGCAAGGACTATGATAGGTGGTTTATATTCCTAAAAGATTTTGGGTTTGAAGTCATCAACACCGCATGCTACTCACTGAGAATAGATCCATGCCGACCAAGAGTCAAGGCAAAACACCCTATGAGCTTTGGAATGAAAGGAAGCCTCTTGTTTTTTTTTTTTTCGTGTGTTTGGTTGCAAGTGTTTCATACACAATAATGGTAAAGATCGGTTGAAAACTTTTGATAGTAAAGTCGATGAAGGAATATTCTTAGGATATTCTCAAGTCAATAAAAGCTTTCGAGTTTACAAATCAGTAGGACTCTTATTGTGGAGGAAACACCTCATGTTGTTTTTGATGAATCTATTTGTGTTCGGAAGAAACAGAACATGATCTTGAGATGAACCGACTAAGAGGATCACCAGATTAAACTGAATCGAAAGATAAATCATCCAATCGAACACGAAAAAAAGAAGTCACTCACATCCTATGATTGGAGTGACTCAGACTCAGATAAAGAAGTTCAGGATGGTGAGCCTCAGGAAAACCAACACTCCAAAGGTGACCAATCTGAACAGATTACACCGCGGACTGGGTATGTGATGCCAATGAAGATGTGGTCACAAATGAGGCAAATTTTAATCTATCAACCAAAGGGGAACAAATGTCTCTGAAAATGTTCTGAATAGAATTTCCCCTGAGGAAGATGATTCCCTTTCTCCTTTTCTGTTGTTCCCTGAGTTTGCTGATTTAACTGAACCTAACATTTCAAATGTTGAGAATATTATTGAAGGGGGAACATCAAGAAGGAAATTGTTAGATAGTCATCCTACAAGTCGATTGTGGGTGATCTAACCAAAGGTGTTAAGACAAGAAGGTTCCATGGTGAGAGTGCACTATTCTCGCCGCTTCCTATCGAGAAAGAAAGAACTCACTGAGATTGGTGAAGCTCTACAAGATTCTTATTGATTATTTGCTATGCAAGATGAGCTGAATCAATTCTCAAGGAATGAAGTATGGGAGTTGGTAGATAGACCTGAAAGGCACAACGTCATTGGAACCAAGTGGGTTTTCAAGAATAAAAGAGATGAAAACAATAACATTGTAAGAAACAAGGCAAGGCTAGTTGCACAAGGTTATTCCCAAGAAGAAGGCTTGGATTATGATGAAACCTTTGCTTTGTTGCAAGACTAGAAGCCATCGATTGTTTCTTGCATATGCTGCCCACATGAAGTTCATACCTATCAAATGGATGTGAAAAGTGCATTTCTGAATCAGTGTGCTTAAAGAAGAGGTTTATGTGGAACAACCTCCGGCTTCAAAACAGAATGACCAAGTTTACTGGTGCTCGGAAAAAGCTTTGTATGGTCTCAAGCAAGCACCCGAGCATGGTATGATACTCTTTCTCGGTTTCTTCTTCGACCATGGTTTTGTCAAAGGGATCGCTGATAGAACTCTGTTCGGGGATAGAGGATGGGGAAGATATCTTCTTGGTTCGGAGATATATGTTGATGACATCATTTTTGGATCTCAAACCATCACCGTGTGAAAAGTTTTCAACACCGATGAAAGGCAAGTTTGAGATGTCAATGATGGGAGAGATGAATTTCTTTCTAGGTCTTCAAGTGAAACAATCATAGGAAGGAATATTCATCAACCGTGCAAAGTACACCGTAGATCCGATTGCCAAATATGGTGTATGATTGCAACGCAGCTAGATTCCTATGAATACTAACTACAAGATGGATCCCGATTCGGAAGGCAAATCAAATGAGTCATACCGATTATAGAGGAATCATTGGATCATTGCTCTATCTCACAAACAAGTAGGCCAGATATAACATTTGTTTGTTGGGATATGTGCAAGATACCAAGCTAATCCTAAGACTAGTCACATGGAGGTCGCCAAAAAGATACCGAGATATCTTAAAGGCACAAAATGAATAGAGGATTATGGTATCCAAATGATGATAACCTTGAATTAACTCGGTTACTTCGGAATCTCGACTATGGAGGTTGCGTAATTGACAGAAGTCCACAACAGAACTTGTCAATTTCTAGGAAGCAAGTGATATCTTGGTTTTCAAAGAAATGGACCTCGATGTAACCAAGATCATCGAAAATCAATACATGGTCGCAGGAAGTCTGCCGTGCTTTCGATTCTTTGCCTCGCACAACAATTAAGGGATTATAAAGTTATAGCCAATGAAGTACCAATATTTTGTGACAAATAATAGTGCCATTGCTATTTCACAAAATCTCAGATTGCACACCGATGCAAGCATGTGGATATCGACACCACTTCATCGAGATCATGTCGAGAAAAAAGGACATAAGGATGGAGAAAATTCATACTTGATAAGCGGAGAGTCGATATCTTGACTAAACCTTTGGGTCAATCAAGATTTCAGAACTTTCGGTTGAATTAGGGATGTTAGAACCAGTGTATAGAGTAAAATCAAAAATTGAAGGTTTTCGGATGCATGAAGTTTTCTCGAAATTCTACCGAGAAACTCGAGGATAAAATGGAAATACTGAAATCGAAGTCTCGTGAAACTCAGATCTTGAAGGTCAAGATTTCGAGAGAGCATCTTGAACCAATTCAAGATTTTCGGTATTATAATTGACATTTTATCAAGGTCGAGATTCGAAAAAACCGATAGAGGAAATTAGTCCGAAAGAAGTAATGACTCATGCGACTCATTTATTGCTCAAGTAAAACTTCAAAGAATCATTCGCAATAAATACAAAACACCGAGGAATGTGTTTTTTTTAGGATCGCTTTTAAATTCGAAGAAGGTCAATCATCCATTTAATGCTCGCTACATTAATGACCAATGAGGATATTTTGGCGGCTTACTTTTCGGAGATCGTAGGTTCGTATACCCGATTAATCGGAGATTAATCTCAACCGTTGCTTTTCACCTAACAAACACGATTCCCCATGATCTCGAAGCTATATATACCCTAAGAAGCCTTTCAAAGCCAATTTTATCAAATCCTTTGTTCCCAAATCCTCTGCAATTAAAAATCCCTTTGCCCAGAAATCTCCAAACCCTAAAGCTTCAAATTCTTCAATCATACTCTAAAATGGCCCCAACACTGTTCGAGAAATTAGCTATAACCAACAAGCCGTGGTACGAGTTCCCTGTCTCACTTGAAAGCACAACCAACTCAAAGCCAGAAGAAGAGACTCTGCATATGATTCGACTGGCTAAACTCACCCATCTAGTCGCAAGTTTACCCGCACCAGAGTTCGCAAAAGAGGTAATCGAATTCATCTCAGAATTTGAGAATAGATGAAGAAGATGGTATGCATTCTTCGATTATCGTTATCACGCTTAGAGCATTCACCAAAAATACGCCAATTTTGAGAGGGAGTTGTACATAATTCAAAAATCAATGATTTTTTTGAGCTCTGTGATAGAGGAGAGGATCCTGCGATGTATATGTCGGGTAGAGAGCAGGAGTACCTAGATAGGATTGCTGAGAATCCTGTGAAGTTTGAGGCGACATTACATAAAAGGCACCTGAAGCCACAATATCGTGTGCTGATGGATATTGTGAGCAAGTGCATCATGAGTCTTGCGGGGAGTTTTGAGCAAATCAGTACCCCGAAGCTCAGATTGATGGCGGCGATCGAGGCCTCACCCACCACTGATTTCAACTGGTTGAAATTCCTGATTCAGATGGTGAGTGAGCAGACAAAAGTGTTGAGGAAGGTTGATGGGGCGATCTCAATCAAAGGCAAGATCCACCATGCCACCAAAATTGCTTATATTTTGGAAATGTGCAGAGAGGAGGAGGATATCTTCACCAATTCGACCCCATTCCCTAAATCCAAAATTCTCTTCAAGCCTATTGCTGTGAAGAAGCAGGCCATCCGAGGGAAAAGAGAAAAGAAGGTAGAATCATCTTCTGCGGCTGCTGAAAAAGAGACCCAACAAACCAGGGGGAAGGTTTTGTTGGAGGCAAAGATGGAGCAGGGAGCAAAGATGTTGAAATGTATGATCTTGCTCCAAAACGCAAAGATTGGTGGTTCTCACCGATGAAGATGAAAGTGATTCTCGAGGAGATTCAACCCGAGGGCCAAAATGACTTCGAGTTCACCATTACAAGTGTTGGCTCGAGTTATCTCTAGGACACAGATCGATTAAGGAAGCGGTGTCTTCTCCGAGGTGCTCGAGACATCACTTTCGTTCGATAAAATTTCTCAGAAAATTTTTAAAGGAGCTCAGACCTCAGAGATGCCTCACGCCGATGTGCAGTTCGCATGTAAGAGCCACCACTCAAACCGAGGATATGCCACCAGGCCTCGTAACCCACTCGATGCAAACCGAGGACATGACCGCACAAACTTCGATGTCAGCCGAGGCTCGGGAGCGAATATACTTGATGAGCTCCCCGAGTGATCTATCGCTTGATCCCTTAGCGTAAACTTCTTCGAACCGAGAGCCCGAGATGGAAGAAGGGCGAAGGTCAAGAAGGCGAGTGGAGGAGCAAGGGGAACGGTTCATCCTGACCACTACCTCCGAGCTCACCATACTCGATCCGCAAGATGTTTTCTTGATTAAGGACGACAGAAGTATATCCTCAATCGACTCTTCCCCGATGCTTGATATTGCCGCATTCAGAGGGGAAGACTGGTGGAATGAGGAGACAAACCTTCCCGACCGACTTCTCGTGGTTCGGAAGACAAAGCCTCGAGATGAAAAATTCTGATTTTGATGAGTCGTTCAGAGGAAGCTAGCCGAGAAGAAAGCAATCGAAGTTGGTGCCTGAGCGGAGACAAATCTAAAGATGGAGATGGGGACCAACAGGAGATGCCGAGGATCGGGTCTCGGATGGAAAAGGAGACTTCATTGTTTATCAACCTAAAATTGGTCAACCTCGACCGGGCTAGCACTCTTCTTGACCGAGGCTCAATTGAGACGGAGCTCGGGATGAAGTCAAGCTCGGGATTATCAAACAAAGACCTGAAGGTGCGAAAAGTTCCTGAGATTGATCTCACTCCCGTAATGGAGAAACTTGAGAAGATTGAGCCAATGAAGATCAAAATTGCTTAGATGGAAGAATCGTTGGCCAATCAAGCTCAGACAATGGAAGGTCTTAGTCATTCTTCAGAACTGGTGCAGATACAAAACACTCTGACCACTCAGATGACCTCCATGGAAGAAAAGCTGAATGAAAAGCTGGAGGGAGTCAAGGCAAAAGTTAAGTCTTTGAAATGAAACGAAGCACCCGAGTCGATCAATTTCTAGAGGTGAAACCGGCGGGAGAAAAATGAGGTGCTGATCAAATCTGCTGTTGAGGAAATGAGCTCTGTGCTCATGACCAAGATGACAGAGATGCTTAAAGATGCACTCTCTGGCCAGTTTGCCCACTTATCTGAAGAACTTTCTGTGGCTAAGAACCACATCAGGAGAATGGAAGATGAGCAAGATCAGTTAGCAGGAGAGATCCGCTGTGTGAGCAAAGAGCAGTATCACATGGACACAGCTCTCTCCAGACTTCTTCCAAATTACGGTGCCAAGAAGGGGGAAAAGGAAGGTGAAGACCTCAGGAAGTTCATGGCACGTACTTTGGAGAAGAAGGCTCAGAAAGATGCTGAAATGTACAATCTAGCCAAAGCCTTAAAAGAAGTTGAAGCTACTGAGAAATTGAAATTCGCTCAGGTGGAGAAGCCCATCTACACTGGAGTTTCTGAGCAAACCATGCTTGAGGTTGCAAGAGAGAAACTGAGTGCTAGAACTAAGGTTGGAACAAGCCAGGCTGGTGTTGAACTGCCTATGAAGAGGAAAGTCGTGGGCGTTGTTCAACCTATAAGCAAGCGTGCGAAGGCTTCTAAGCCAATCCAGAGAAAGCTGATTCTGGATGATGTAGATGCAGAAGAATCTGAGTCTCAACCTCAGAAGAAAGTCTTCAACACCAGAGAAGCTCTGAAGACACTCCAAAAAGAACAAGCTAAGAAAGCTGCTGCTTCGGTCTCAGGAGCGTCTGTGATCAGAAAGAAGATAGACGAAGAGCAGAAGCGAAGGAGTGATTTCAGGAAGTTTGCGAGCAAGAGGAAAGGAACATCGAAAGCGCTAAAGTGGCCCCACGTTGATAAATGGATGCCCATTAAACTCAACGACATGTGGGAAGAAGTAAAGAGAACCTTCTGGTTCAATTATGATGTTCTCAGGGAATGGAAAGGGGAAAGCTCAGATCAGAATGAAGCATTCGTTGAATATCTTCTCACCTTCTATCCAAAGTATCTACAAGGCTGGATTAACCTTGCGGATGAAGGAGAGGTACAGATAGTAGCCCCTGGTCCATATTCCTATCCTCCTCCAAAACTTGGTAATGGCTTGGTAAATGAGAAGGCCATTACGCAAGAAATTGCTCAGTATGCTGGTCAGTTGGGATTAACAGGGAACAGTCCGGACATCATCAAGGAGAGAAATGAGCTGAAGAAAAGATTTTTCGGAATGTTCAACCTGGAGGTGCCAGCTGATGAAGTCGAGAATGAAGCAAACTGAAGAGCAGAAGACTGAAGAGCCAAAATCTGAAGACTGAAGACTGAAGACTCGGAAGATTCTGTAATCTTTAAATTTTTGTCTTTTTGATTTTGTTGATAAGATCTCATTGTAATCTGTAATGGTATATTTATCATCAATGAAGATTTATCATTATGCTCAAAAGATAATATCTCATTATCTTATTTACATGTCTTTTATTTTGATATGCTGAATGAATGTCTCTGAACTGAGTGTATGTTGATTGTTTAAAGTATTTAGTAATGAACTACTTAAAGAGATTCATTACTGAAGAAATTACTGAATGTTTTAAATTGTTGGGAAACTCTGAAATTGTTAGGAGTTTTTCTCTGATTTAGAAAATTGTTGAGAGACAATCAATCTTGTGATAGGATAAACTGAAACCTGAGTATAGGCTATATGTTTGTAACAAGATAGGTTTTGGCATCATCAAAAAGGGGGAAATTGTTGGGAGATGAATTTAATAAAAGATTATATGATTTTGATTAAGATCCCAAAACCCCTGAGTATGACATGTTCAGAATGATCTTGATAGTTGAGCCAGGATTCAGTTTTAGAGTATTCAGGATGTTATCTGCAAAATGTATAGTCAGCAGATATAGTTCAGGATAGGTTCTGAAGACTCTGAAGAACTCAGTATGTTTCTGAAAAAACTGAAGTTTCAGTATGAAACTGAAGGCTCTGAAGACTCGGTGTGAAACTGAGAACTGAAGACTCAGCATGAAAACTCAGTATATCAGTCAGTAGAAATCTGAAGACTCAGGAGACCCTGAAGACTCAGAAGACCCTGAAGACTCAGAAGACCCTGAAGACTCAGAAGACTCTGAAGACGCAAGACTGAAGACTGAGAAACTAAAGATCAAGAATACTGAAAGCACAGTAATTACTGAAGACTCAGTAATGTACTGAATGCTCAGTATGAACCTGAATGTTCCGAGGCACTGAATATATCTATCTGAAGGATGCAATACTGAGAAAAACGCAATGCCTTAGAAAGTTAGATATTGCCAAGACATTCAAATGCAGACAAAAGGAACTAAGTCAGAAGTGTTGTTAAGGTTATATCAAACTCAGAGTTTGTAACCAAAAGAGCCGTTGAAGATGTCTACCTTTAACTGGAAGACAAAAGTCAAAAAGAGGAAGACGACACTGTGCCATACTGACACTGACAGTGACAGGCCGCTGAAAAATATGTCAGATGTACGAAAGTTCCAGACTGCAAAAAGTGAAGACCGGCTACATGAAAGGTTATTGCCTAGAACGTGTTAGGGAGTTTCAAACCCTAAATATAGCCGTTGCTCACACACCATAAGAGGGAACTCACTAAGCTATCTCTCCAACGGATAGTTTTCAAGAGTGACCTTGGTATATGCCTATAAATACTGGTGACCCTCTACTTTGTAAGGTTACGGGAAATTTATACGCAACTCAAGAGCTCAAACCTATTCTTGCAAAAGTTAAAGTACTCGAAATACCTTGAATTTCCCAAGTGCTTCTATTGAAGAGAGCTCACTTTACTAAGCCTAGCTTGATAAGAATTATCCAAAGCTTAGTCGAGATATCCTAACCCTTTGCATTGTGCTTCATTGTAAAGGATATCTCATCCTAGTTGGAAACCAACCAAGAAACCCCAAACCCTTGAGAAGGTAGTTGAAGTGTGTTTGTTGGTGAGAAAGAGTTGTAAAGAGTTAGTAAACTACGCGGAGTAGTCAGAAAACTCTAGAGGAGAAGTTAGTAAGCTACAGGGGTAGTATGAAAGCTTGTGTGTGATTGAGTAAGTAAACTACGGAGGTAGTCAGAAAACTCAAGGTCGGGTTGAGTAAGTAAACTCGTGAGTAGTCGAAAACTCGTACGAAGTTGAGTAAGTAAACTACGAGGTAGTCAGAAAGCTCAGAAGTTGATAGTGAATTTCTCTGAAAAGTCAGAGAGAGTGGATGTAGGAGCTTGAGTCTTTGAACCACTATAATTGCTGTGTTCTTTATTGCTTTCCTTATCTGTGCTTAACTATTGCATTGACTTGATTTTGAAAGCATACTTTTCACTGATATTCAGTTGGAATCAATCCACTGAAGTTGCATAAGTGAATCACATCCTAATCACTATTTCATAAAGGGAAGGTTTTTCAGCAAAGCTTAAAACGAGTATAAATCTAAGGGCCAACCATTCCGCACAACTGAGTAGCTAGAACAGATAGTTATCAAACTGAACTCTCTTCTGAGGATTCAGTAAGCTAGTTATCTCGATCCAAGCAACTCAGATCTCTCGACACTCGGGACTCGGTTGGGATTATCTCGAGGTATCTGAAAGCGAACAGATCACTTTGTCTCGAGAACTTTGACTCGAGAGCGATCTGTGCTTCTCGAACCTAATCTTCAGGATTATCTGTCCCAAGCTGACCTCAGTTAGAAAAAGTTTTTTAAAATCACTGAACACGTGTATTCCCCCCCCATACACGTGTAAGACTCGTTTGCACCGGGACCAACAAACACTTTTGAATATATGTGTGTATTTCTTGCTCTGTGTTCTATGAATGGAGTTGCTTGAATATTTGGCTTTAATTTCACTTTGCGGATCCTCCATTTTCTTCTTTTGAAGATAGTCTGATGTATTTATAGTGTGGATTTAAATATTACCGTTGGAAAGTAATATTCAAATCCATACTAATAACTTCCAAATTTTTCTTTTTCCTTTTGCACTTTTCCTCGCGAACTTTATGTCACATCAATACGTGTGTTGTCATCTTCTCATTGGTCACTTTTTGTGTGTCTAATCTGACCGATTTCACTTCGCCTTATTACCGTTCAAATTTTCCGATTCGGGTCGCTTTGATTCGCATGCGATTTCCGGTCCGGCAGAATCCGGTTCCAGAAAATCGGGTCCGCAGATTTTCGTGTCCCGATCTGACAAGACAAAGAGACGATCGACAAGACAACATCGTCAAGAAAGATCTCGTCAATCGTGATCCGTCAAGAAGATCGTCAAGAAGACGTCACCAGACTGGGTCAAGAATATCGTCACCAGATCCGGGTCACCAGATCCGGTCAAGAAGACGTCACCAGACCGTCACCAAGATCAGTCACCAGATCTGGATCCGTCACCAGATCCGTCAAGAAGATCGTCACCAGATTCGTCAAGAAGATCGATCACCAGATCCGTCAAGAAGATCGTCACCAGATCCGGTCAAGAAGATCGTCACCAGATCTGGTCAAGAAGATCGGTCACCAGACTGGTCAAGAACATCAGTCAATCAGATTCGGTCAAGAACATCAAGATCGATCTTTCAAAGATCGATTCGATCAATCGATCTTGAAAGATATCAAGATCGATCTTGCATCAAAGATCAAGATCAATCGATTCAAAGATATCGATTCGAAACCGATTTCTTCTTCTTTCGATTTCGATTTACGATTTACGATTTCTTCTTCTTCCGATTTCGATTTCTTCTTCTTAACTTGTTCTCTCGTTCCCCCTCAACTTGTTATCTCAGAGATTAATTTAAATAACACAAGTTGATAATGTTTTCAGCATAATTAATCAAAACTAAAATATCCCAACATGACCATCTAAACCGATCTATTTGAAAAACCCCGCTTTACGTAAAAATGCATATATTTTAATGTTTTAAGGCATTATCAAAAAAGGGGAAATTGTTGATATTTTAGTTTTGATGAATTATGTCAAAACGTTATCAACTTCAGGTTTTTGAAGTTAATCTACGATAACAAGTTTCGAGGGGGAACGAGAAACAATGCTTTTAACCTGCGAAATCGTAAGTAGATGATCGAGATCGATTTAGGTCAGCAGGCGAGAGACCGATCGAGATCGATGAGTAAGATGAGTTCCGAGTTAATCGATGAACCGAAAAAAATCAAGAAAAGAAAAGCTAAGCCACCGATCGTAAGATCGATGACCGATCGTAAGAGGAGGTTGCAGATCGTAAGAGGATCGATGAGACCGACGAGATCGACGTGATCAAGATAAGATAAGATAAGATAACCCGATATACTAACCTCGATGTAATTAACTGATGCGATAAACCGATATGCCGACTGATGCTCACCGACCGATCGTGAGCCGATCGATCACAAAGCAGAAGAAATCGTGAGAGAAGTCATCGTAAGACAAGTCATCCAAGTCATGTTCACTGAGAATCGAACGCTATCGATGATCGCTTAGCGAAAAGCTAGTGACTGAGGGTCGATGTCCGAAGTCGAAGAGCCAACTCGATGAAGCTTTGAAAGTGTCAAGATGCTTTGATCGATATAAGGTCCAAGAGAAGTCTGAATCAAGAATCCTGAAGACTCAGAAGGATCCTGAAGACTCAGAAGAATCCTGAAGACTCAGAGAATCCTGAAGACTCGGAAGGATCCTGAAGAATATTGTCGTTAGATTCAGCTGACGTGGACCAATGAGAGGAAGACAAAAAGCTGCAAAAAGCTACAGAATAATATGGATTTGAATGTGACTCCATCCAACGGTAACATTCAAATCCACACTATAAATACAAGTTCTTCCATCAAATTAAGTGTGGAAGTGTGAAATGCGTGAAAACACCATTGAGCTACAGAGCCAAATCATCTAGCATCTCCACCATAGAACACTGAGCAAGAAATGCACGCATATATTCAAGAGTGTTCTACCCTAGATCTAAGCACAAATGTAATATCCTAAGCTTAGAGAGATTTTTCCATCCTTAGCATTGAGGCTAAACAAATGTAAGGGAAAATCTCAACCTAGTTGGAAACCAAACAAACCTTACCCAAATTAGTTTGATAGGTTAAGTTCGTAGGTGAGTGAGAACTCGTTAAACATCTATAGGCAATCCCGTGAGGGAGATAAGTCCCGTTTGAGTGAGAACTCGGTAAACATCTAAGCAATCCCGAAAGGGAGGGTAAGCAATCCCGTGAGGGAGATAAGTCCCGTGAGAGTGAGAACTCATTAAACATCTGTATTGTATTGGACTAACACGTTAAACTAAGTCCAGTTGGTTAAGTTGGTGCCCCTGCTGATAGGGAAAAGTGGATGTAGGAGTTGGACTCCGAACCACTATAAATCGTGTGTTCTTTACTGCTTTATGTTCTTACTTACCATATGCATTTGATTATAAGCACATCACATAGATTTAAAAAAAAAATTGGTATTACTGTTCCCTCACCCCTGTTTTATATGCATTACAATTGGTATTTAACGCACTAATGGATTTTCAAACGGGACCAACAAATATCATCTTATATAATTTTATATTTAATTGAAGGTCCGAACTCAAAAATTAAAAAATGATTATGTAAGAAAATTTCTTAGTTATCTACCCTGTTTTTAAAATCCTAAGTCCGTCGTTGGAAGCTTTAATTAAAATATTATTTTTATTAAATGTCTATTTATTTATTTTTTGGTGGTGTGAACGTGTATTCCGTGCAATAAAGGAAAACATATTAGTACCTCTTCACTTCAAATATTTGAATTTCCACCAACGTAAACTGCATCAATGAGATATTCCTATCCTAAATTGATTGATAAATGCAAATATCTGGTAGAAAAGAGTAGATTTTTTGTGAAATTTATGCACCGTGAAATTGGTTTCATATTTACAGATCTAACTCTTCAATTATCACGGTTAATGTATTTTGTAATGTAAGTTATACCCTTTAATTATCACTACGTACCAATACACCTATTGTCAAATCCATAAGTATCACGAATAATACTCCTTTTGTAATAATAAGTCATACCTTTCAATTATCATGATTAATATCTTTAATAACATGGACAATTTGGGGGGGAGGGGCCCGGTGGTGGTCGCCTCCCCTGGGATCAAATTGTTTTGTACTATATATGTCGAAATTTTATATTTTTGTTTTATTATCGTAAAATTTTGTCATTTCGTCACCCTTCACTACAAAACAATGGTCATTAAAATTTTGTCACTCAATGGAAAATTCCGCCCCTTTGAGACGAATTTCAGGATTCATCCTTATTTAATAATATAAATCACATCCATTAACTAAATTCACGAATTCTTTTTATGAAACTTGTTCACCCTATACCTCGCCGATAGAAAATAAAGGATGTCATGTCCATTATTACAAAGAAATAGACTTCCACAGAAGGCCTGAAATTTGTCAAGGCCAAATCAAGCCCTAAAACAAACAAAACTCAACACACCCTTAAGCTTCTTAATCTGCTTCACGTCCGAGGAAACAAATGTGAACAAAGCAAACAAAATCAAAGATAACCAAACTCAACACTCATAAAGCCCTAAAACTGAGAGAATTCAAGAATGCAGATTATAAAACAAACAAACTAATTAGTGCCCCCAAGCACACCCTTAAGCTTCTTAATCTGCTTCACGTCCAAGAAAGTCGTCTCCGCCACCAGCTCCGTCGGGAAATCGTTCTTGAAAAGCGCGAAAGTGGTAATCTGTAGCCCCGGGTTCTGCGTGCTGAAGCTGACGTACGCCAGCGCCGCTGTCTTGCCTGAGTTTATCTGGAAATGGAGAAGCCCCTGTGGGAAAACCATGACGTCACCCTTGTAGAGTGTCTTGAAGTAGATGGTGTTGGCGAAGGATGATATGAAGCCGGCGGATATCGTCCCTTCGATCACCACGAGGATTTCCGAGCCCCCGGGGTGGGTGTGGAGTGGGATGATGCCCCCGGGCGCCATGTCCAGAAGGGCTAGGGAAATCCTAGCCCGTTCACCCCGGGAACTGGCCATCGAAGGCCGGGGTCACGGCCGCGTTGATGATGTTGGTTGTGTTCCCGGGGGCGGCCAGGCCGTGGAAGACGAAGTCCGTCTCCGTGACGGACTTCTTGCACGGGTACCCAGCGGGCCCCAAGGATTGGTTCAGGTCAGCGACGCAGAAGTCGCTGACCAGGGAGTCACTGACGCGCAATAGGAGGAGGGAGAAGAGGAAGAAATAGGGGAAATACATAGTGGGATTTTTTTAATAATATGTAAAGAGGATTATATAAATTTTGGTGTGAGGTATTGGGGTTGTTGGTAGGGTTTATATAGAGTGGGAGTGGATATTGTTTGCAGGAATTGATTGGTTGTTAAAGATGATTGCCAATGCCATGCAAGGATGGATGAGGCCATGCACTGTGGGCTGGCCTGAGAAATGGACGGATATGATACTTATGGGCTGTGATGCATCATGTGATACTATTTTTATCTTTTTCTACAACAATACATACAAAAGCCTTCTTTTGATCACATGCATTTAGGGCCCCCAACAAATATCTTACAGTAATAATTAAGTTTACATATTATAACTGTTTGTTCTCCCACTTCTTTGGTGGAGATAGACCAATATTGAATGAGCAACGTATCAGTTGCAGTGTGTTATTGATGAAATTTTTACTTAATTTTGATTGAAAATTTCAACCAAATCATAGAAAATTTTAAAATGATCCAAAAGTGTTAGTTCATGTGATGAAAAGTATCGGCTCATAAGATGAAAGATACTAGTTATAATATTGAAAAGGTACTAATATTATTCACCCTACATACGAACTAATATTGTATTTTGTATGAACTACTTATAATACTTTTATTCATTTGAGCAGCTTATAGAACTTTTCATTATTTGTTTCAGGTTTTTTATAAAAAAAATCATACTTTAGAAAAAATTATTGAATAAAAAAATACATCAGTTGTACTGAACATCTTCGTGTAGGAGTTTCTGTCATATTGTAAACCACATTGTATTCCTTTTAATTTAAACTCTCAGATCTAGATCTCTAGCTAGTTCCATTTTATTTTATCTTGTAATTTCATAATTATTATTTTGAGTCTTGATGCACTGCGCCAAGATCGCAAGATTCATTCATAGTGTATTTTATAAAATATAACTTTTTATACTGAAACATGTAATTTGTTTACAATAAAATGTCCAACTATTAATATGGAATCCAAATTACACGTTTCAATATAAATAAGTTGTTTATTTCAGTGCAGCATATTGTATATGTGCAAGGTACATCTAGTGCACTAGAGACCAATTCAAAATACATTCCAATTAAAGTAGAGCATTTTGATACCAATTAAAGTAGCGGTTTGATTCTCTTATTCCACTTTTCGTGTTTTATTTTTTTATTTCATCCTCGCGAATTTTTAATACATGGATGCAAAATATATTGGTTTGTTGATTTTTTTTTTTTTCAGTGTCATTCATCTATATTATAAAATATAAAATGAAACGCTAATGAATTTCTATATTGGAATTCTTGATTCATTGATGACAGCATGCAAATAACGTGTGGAATTTTTCAAATCAACTCTATACATGAATCATATTTTTATGCATAAACTCTATCACCATTATATACATATAAATATTATTATTATTTAAAAACAATCACATTATATATATAAACATTATTATTATTTAAAAACAATGATAGTAGGTGCGGTTTAATTTGATGAAATAGAATCACTGTTAACTTGATTTCACAGAAGTTTTTATCTATCAATTGGCCGGCTTAGGTGCGCTTAATTTGCACATATAGAGATGAAATAAATAGAAATCATCAAGTCACCACATATATATTACCCTTAACTACATTTGATTAAGTTACGAGAAATCATTCAATTTAAATAATGCAACCTACTTAATATTTCTACTCAAATACTTTATATACGACCGTAACACATGCGATAAGCTAAAATTTATCAATTAATTAATATAAACAGGTGAGATACATTTAATATAAAGTCATATCATAATTTATCAAACATTACACATTATGACACAAGAATTTGTTACCCTGTTGTTTAATTTAAGGTTAACTAGGTAGGTCGATAGTGCCAAACAAATTCTAGAGATATTTTTAACAAATATCAAAAGCATGTGTCTGTGGTCCAATATATTCATGTGTGGGCCACGAAATTTGAAAAAGAATTATTTGGACATATATATGTAGGGGGTATAATAGGCAATTTGATATCTGAAAGTCAAGCTTTTTGTTTCGAGAAGGTTAATCATGAGTACAATGTGTGGTGATTATTACTCCCCTATCTTCTACGGCATTTCGTATTAATTCTTTTATATAATCGGAACAGATTCATTACAATCAAGATGTATTAAATTATGAAATCATATAACTTATATATACACTACTTCTCATGGCTCTGATACCATATTAACATAAGGATCGTGCAAATATCTATATCAATAAGATTATCGTGATGGATTTTTCAAACACGTATATGAAATTATTGGTAAATTTATACCCATGAAGTTAACCTCGAAAAAAGTTTTTTACACCTGACACGCTGCGCCTATTCATCGGCAAAAAATTCAAAAAAAAATTTGCCGCATGGTTAACTTCATGAATATCACCTGGAAAATAAACCTCGCATTAAACCAACTCTACATTTGATATATCAAATTACAGATCAATATAGGAATATAATTCCAAATGCGCATACGATAAGAGAAATAGTTAAGTCGGTCATAATTCAATACAAGTAATTTAAATTTAATTATTGAGGCGGCAATCATCGAAAATAAAAATTTAAAATCTGTAATTTAAATAACAATATACCTTTTAAAAGCCACAAGCAAAAAAAACCGGTTTATGAACAATAATATTACAAGGTTCTGAGTTGCACACTAGAGAGGATTTAGAGAGAAAAAAAGGCAGAAGTCTAAACTCGAAATAAGGTCTGAAAAAAAAAAATACAAGCCTATTTATAGATGAAAAAGAATGGACATCAAACCCCGAATTTCAAAATAAAAAAATAAATAGTCTGAGAAAAAAAACAAAGCCACAAAAAGATAAAAAAAAAATTGAATAAGAATTACTATTCATGAACAAATTTTTGTCTGTTGATCTCAAAGAATGATTTAAATTCGATTTTATCGATATCAGAAATTACATCTTGTTGGAATGTCTTCGTCAAAGTCTTCTAAATCGCCATTAATGAAGCTTGTTTCTTCGGAAGAATTAGAGTCTTCTTAAATCCTTTTTAAGGAATGAGGATAATGTCTTCCTTCATCCATATCATTCCTGTATCTCATTTTCTCCAGTACAGGAATACATATTTCAAGAATCTTAATTCTCTTCTTCAGAACTTTGAGATATTTTTTTATCTCGGATTTCATTATTATTTTCATCAAAAATAACATGAAAAGGGACCTTCCAGATATTAGAAACTGGCATTAGTTTGGAGCTATTTAGATATAATCTCCAATCTTCCATTAACACTTTTCTTTCTTTAAGTTTCTCTTTAGAGAATTTCTCAAAAGATCAAAACTTTCTTGAAGAAAAAGTCTTGATAATCTTCATTTGGGTCCCAGGCATCTTGTAATTGAACCTAAATCATAGAGACATCCGATTTTGAATCGAAAAAAATCAATATCATTGAATAAATCTTTCTTGATATGATCCATATAAAGATCCATAATTTTTTCCTTGGGAAATAAACCAACATATTTCTTAGAATATTCAGAAAATGAAGAAAGACTATTTGAAGTCTTTTCACCAGAAGACTTTTTATATTCTTCTATTTTGGATTTAATCCTATTGATATTTTCCTGCAGGACTCATGGGAGCCGGGAGTAATAACATTTAAGTTATTCCAAAATCTCGTAGTATGGATCCTCCATAAACTTGGTATACCATCTTCAAAGATAACCAATTACGGTCTCCATTTCGGCACCCATGGGATTCCTAATCAACAAAAAACATACAAATAGTTTTACTACTTGTATTATGAGTTTTTAATGAAGAAAAATTAATAATATTCTTTCAATAGAGATTTAATCTCTTCAGGTAAAATATCTGTCATAGTACCAAAATTTTCCCACCAGGAGAAAAGTCAATTAGGAATTTGATTCCTACTGATATTATCACAAATTTTTATCCGTCAATTGTGAGAATGCTTAGCATTCTGATAAAATAAAGTTTTATAAAAACTTTGTAGATAATCTCAATAATTGTATTGGTAAATTGTTTTAGTGACTTCATTAGTCATGCTTCTCTCAGCAAAAGGAGAAGTACCCCATTTTTGGATGGAGATGATTTTTTTAATGATAAATTTAGAGTAATTTATCACTTTACTCTTAGGAGGAAAATGTTGAATATCTACACTTCAAATGCTGATGAGGATATTCTCATAAAATCCTCTCGTCTTATAAGTTTCCACATTCCAATTATTAGCTGGAAAATACTTATCCGTAAGAATCCATGGGGACTCTTTGAATTTTTCATCATCATTTTTTATGACAAGAATCAATTCTCTCTTAGGAGAATCAAAGAATTTATATTCTTTCTGAGCGACTGAAGAGTATGACTCCTCATCATCGTTTTTGAGGATTGTCCCGAACTCCTAATATTCCTTCTCCGTTGTTTGAGGAATTCTTGAAATTCCTTATCAAAATTTTCTCCTTTTTGAAGAAGAACCAATACCGAAATGTTACGGTTGTAAAGGGATTTATTCCCTTTTTTTTTGTAAAATAGAGATCCTCTCCTCCTCTTCCTCTATAAGAGGAATAACTTCTTCCGTGATCGCTCATAACCACCATGAAGAAATAAATTCACGAAGTTAAAAATTTTGGGAGATGATTATCTTTCCTCGCTTATAAACAATATCAAAATCAAAATAAGCAAGATGAGATTGTCATCGGGCAAACATTTGTTTAAAACATTATGTTCAAAATCTTTGAAGAGCATAAAAGTAGCGACCTTTCAATCATCGGTTTTAATAGTAAATTTACGATTATATAAATCATCCCGAAATTTAAGGACACATTTGACAATAGCAAGAATTTCTTTAGTTGTGGCAGAATAATTTTTCTGACTATTATTCAATTCTACCTAATAAAATCTAATGATATAATCCTTTTTATTATCGATTAATTTGTTTTAAAATACCTCCATACCCCAAATCTGAGGCATCGGTTTCAACAATTTTTCCCAAGAGGGATTAGCCAAAGATAAGACAAGGAATATTTTTAACCTTTTCTTTTATCCCGATAATGTGACCTTAGTATGATCATCATTCCAGGAGAAAAGATTCTTTTTAAGTCTATCATATAAGATAATCGGAATCTTGAAAGAAGATTCTTAATATAAGAAGACACATAATTAAGGCTTCCTAAGAATCTCTGTAACTGAGTTTTATCAGTTATAACATCAGGGAATTTATTACCAAATTCAATACTTCTTTGAATTGGAATAATATTACATTCATCAATAATATGACCAAGAAATTTTACTTTAGTCTAGAATAAAACCATTTTAGGTTTTCAAATAACTAAACCATTTTTAATGACTAAGTTTTTAAACATATCAAGATGTTTAAAATGTATGTCAATATCTTTAGAAAATACAAGGATGTCATCAATATAGACAATAATAAAATCACTATAAGGATTAAAAATATCATTCATAATTTGTTGAAATTCTGAAGGAGCATTTTTAAGACCAAAAGGCATAACAATCCATTCACAATGACCAAATGGAACATTAAAGACAGTTTTATACCTATCAGGTTGATTAATATGAATTTGCCAAAAACCTGATTTTAAATCAAATTTAGAGAAAATAAGAGCATTGACTAATCTGTCAAGAAGATCTTTTTTATTAGGAATAGGATGTCTAATCAATTTTAAAACCTTATTGAGAGGTATATAATTAATAATCAATCGAGGAACTCCACGTTCCTGCTCAGAATGTTTATTAACATAGAAAGCAGTACAAGACCAAGGAGATTTAGAAGGAGTTATAAGCTTCTTCTGTAATAAGGAAAATATTTCATTTTTACATAACTCTAAGTATTCAGAGTTCATTTGACAAGGTCTAGACTTAGTCGGAATTTTATTTTCTTTAAAATCTTCTTCATAAGGAAGAGAAACTATATGTTTCTTTCTGTCCCAAAAAGCATTAGGAAAATCATTACAAATTTCAATAGAAAATTTGTTTATTAAAAATTTGATTTTATCCTGTAGTTTAGGATTATTTAATCTATCACTTATAGTAATAGAATTAAGCTCATCTTTAAGAAAATTGATTTGACAATTTTTATTATTAATTTGATCTTGAATCAAATTAAGCACCTTATGAATAGGTTTAGTGATAAACTTGAAAGTAATAGATTTACCATTATAAGTACCTGTAATACCTTTTTCACCAACAAAGGTAAGAGGATATATTTTAAATAGAAAAGGAAGACCAACAATCATTTGACTAGTGATGTCTTCAGCAATAAGAAAGTCGTTAGAAATACAACAACCATCTACACAAACATAAGCATTTTTAAGTTTATAATTAATCTTTAAAGATCCTCCACCTGCATGAGAAAGTGAATGAGTAGTTTTTTCAAAAAACTTAGTAGGAATTATTCCTAACTGTATGACACTTAAATCAGCACCACTATCAATCATAGCAATAAAATCTTTCTTATAAGAATTATTTATAAGAAGAGAAATCTTAGTATATCATTTCTTTGATATAATCATATTGATGGTAGATAAATGATTTTTCTCAATATTAACATTGTCATCAATTTCAAAGTATTGTGAAAGAGCTTTATAGTTAGTTTCACTATCTTCAATTTTTTCTTTACCTTTCTCAATAAAAGAAAGACGAACATAAAGATCTGTATTCTATTTTTGAAGAATCTTCACATCAGTTTTGAGATTATTAATCTCATGAACTAAATCATTTATAGTCAATTGGATTATTTTTTATATTTTTTTAAGCGAAGAAGTCTTTCTAATTCACCCATATTATAATAATTACCATCAATCTTTTTAGAAAGACTAGTTTTATCATTGTCTTCATTCTTAGAAGAATAATGAAATTGTTCAATGATTTTATCTCTTAAACTAGAATCTTTTATATGTTTAAGAAATCCTAAAATATTATTATTAGTTAAGACACTAATATTCATATCTTGAAATTGACTCGTGAGTTTATAAAACTCATTATCAATATTATTAGTATTATCAGTATTACTGATACAATTAAGACAAGGTTTTTCAAGTACACATTCATTGCACTTTTCTTTATCTGATTTAACAGAATTATCATCATCCGAAGAGGATTCAACAGAAGAACAGTCATTATAAGACTTCTCTGATTCGGTATCAATATTAGGACTCATATCAATTTTAAAAAGAGTTTCTTTTAACTCTTCATCAATATCAAGATTTTTAATCTTGTCTTTTTGATAAAGACTCGATTAGCATAATGACCCGGACCTATTACATTTTTTACAAATAATTGTATCATATCTTCTTTTTTTAAAAGATTTTCTTTTTACTTTTATCATTTTCATGATCTTTTTTTTCTTTCTGCTTTTGAAGAATTATGTTTTCTTCTTTTTTATAAGTAGATTTACTTTTATAATCTCTCTTATTATTTTTAGTCAAATTATTTTTATTTTTAGAATTAGGATTATCTAATCCAAATTGATCACAAAATTGACCTAATTGTTTTCTTTCCATAAGATTATCCTTTTTAATTTGATTTTTTAATTTGAGTTCATTACAAAGATTTAATCCTTCCTGAACACAAACACTAATGGTTTGACCAAAAGTATAAGACCCATAATGGATTGAATCAGAATCCTTTCTAAGAGTTTTCTTAACTCTTTCAGCAAATAGGTTAGGATGACCATCTACAAATTTATTCTTCCAAATATCCTGATTACAATCAGGAATCTCATAAATACAAGACAAAAAAGTATCTTTGTACCATCTGAAATCAGTAAGAGTTTTACACTTCATATTTAAAAGAAGAGTTACGGTATTTTCATATTTATTGGTATATTGACCAAAGAAATGATCCAAAATAGTAAGAATCAAAGAGTAAACCGCATTGGTTTTAGTCTCACCATTTTCAATTTTAATAGAATTAAAATTTTCCATTCTATTTTGGGGAGTCAAATAATTATCCCACCAACCTTTAAGTTGACCAATAAAACCAGCAGTAATAGCTTGTGCAGTACTAATATCACTATTACCACAAGTTTGACAAGTAGAACTATACATAAGCATGCGATGAAATTGAGTGAAAATATGATTATCACTTCCACCATCAATATTCCATTCATAAATACCTTTTCCAGAATAAGAATTATTGAAAAAGTTTTTCTGTTCTTCATTAAGAACATCCATAGAAAGGGGTCTCTTATAATAATAAGTAGACATGGTAGGTCTATCAGCCCATTTAACTTTATTAATACTATCAGTATTACTAGGACTACCAATATTATTGGGTTGAATAGCATGATTATCATCTAAGTCATCATCTAAAGCTGAAATATTCAGATTACTAAATTTATCATTAATAATTTTTTCAAGATCTGAAATAGAAGTTTCAGATTTAAAATCTTTTATCTCAATAGGAGATTGAATAGATGAAGCTGTTTTAATAATAACATTATTATTATTATCAATTTTTTCAGAATTTTTAGAATCAATTTTAGAGATAATTTTATCAACTTTATCATGTAAAGAAATAATTTCTTCTCCGATAATAGACAGATAAAGATTACAAAAATTATTTTGCTCAATCATTTGATTAACATATTTAACAGTAATTTGTAAGACATCATTTTCAATGATTCTGGAGAATTGAAGAGAATTAAATATCCTCCCACCTTTCTCTATTTGAAAAGGAACATGAGGAGGGCAAATAAATTTTTGTATTCCTCCAAAAATTATTTTATAATCTCTTTCAATAACTGAAATATAATTAATATAAAAAGTTTTAATAAACCAAGGAACATAATAAGTAATTTCATTATGTTTTTTTACAGAATTTATAAAAATTGTCAACAAAGTAATCTAAATCATCTTTTGAGAATGATTTAAAATACAAAATTCTAAACTTATCCCATTTAGGATTATTAAACCCATCATTAATATGAGCTCTAGTAGAACAACCTTTAGAAAAATCTAAAAAGTTTGTAAAATTCATAAAATTATATTTTAAAGTTCTGAGTATACTTGTAAAACCATTGGGGCATTTTTCTGTTCTGAGTATACTTGTAAAAATGCCCCAATGGTTTTTCACGCACCCTTGTAATCAGATTCTCTTCATAGCCTTTGAAAGTAACGTCTGTCTTTATCGCTGTGACAGCGTCCAAGGAATCGGAAAAGATAGAGACAGAGCCTTGTGTATTATTAAGCCAGAAGGAGATTCCGTCGATGATAGCAACTAACTCCGCTGCCATCACTGAACCCGGAGGATGAATTTTGTGGAAGCCTGCCACCCAGGTTTTGCCATCCGGATTATATATGCAGAAGCCAACAACAAAGTCACTAGTAGCGTCTTTATAGGCAACATCCACCTTTAATATGAAGGATCTCTCGTGAGTATAGCCTTGAGGAGGTTGTCGTGTTGGGAATTCGATGAGGCTTTCCTGTAGTAATCTGGTTCTTTCATTTTGATATTGATCTAGGAAAGTATTTGTCCACAAGGCGAGAATATAGTTCTTATTTACAGGGAGATGGTTATTGCTTGATTTTTTGTGGACGAGTTCGCATCTTTCTTTCCAGATTCCCCAGAGTTTGGTTGCCAATCTTTCAAGGTCCTTCATTCGCATGGATTGTAGGAAGAAAATCGTGAGGCTTTCTGAGGAACCACCTCTAGTCTTGTCAATAATTGGCCACCACTCTGTGTTCTTCCATGCTTTTTTAGTCATCTGGCAATAAAATAACACATGGTTAGTATCCGACCAATAATAATTACAAAGCACACACCTGGGGGAACAGGGGACATGGTGAGAGGCCAGGTTAGCTTCGGCTGCGATTGCTTCATTAGTCGTTTTCCACAAGAAGATTTTAACTTTAGGTGGGATATCGAGTTTCCAAATTCTATTCCAGAATGTTGGTGTAGCACTGGTTGAGGCAGAATTTGATTTTTCTGAGGAAAATTTGCTGCTCAGAGCAATCCAGTAAGTTGATTTAACAGTATAAACCCCCTTTTTAGTGGGTTGCCAAAACCGCGTGTCCCTGGTACCATAGTGATCGATAGGAACTTTTTCAATTGCCTCCTCTTCATAGCTTAAGAACAGATTATTGACTTTAGGCAGGTCCCAGTGGTTAGTGTTGGATATGAGCTTATCGACCGTAGTATTGTTGTCATATGTCATGCACGAGGTGATTTTTCCTTTATTCAGAGTAGGGATCCATCTGTCCTTCCTAATGTGTACATCCTTTCCATTGGCAATTTTCCAGTATAGGCCGTTTTCGATTACCGATCACTCCAAAGAATAGATCTCCAGATATAAGAGGTATTAGAGCCAAGAGTAGAATCCATGATATCCGTATGTTTAAAATATCTAGCTTTGAGAACTCTGGCAACAAGGGACTCCGGATTCCGGATAATTCTCCAAATTTGTTTGGCCAGGAGGGCTTTATTGAAGGTGACAAGATCTCTAAACCCCATGCCCCCTTCTTCCTTTGGCTTAGTGAGGGATTTCCAGTCTTTCCAATGTATTTTTATCTCGTCTGGAGTCCCTCCCCACCAGAACCGCGCGCATAAAGATTCAATGTCTCCACATAAAGTCGTGGGGATTCTGAAGCAGGACATAACATAAGTAGGTATAGCTGAATAACTGATTTGAGGAGCACCTCTCTTCCTCCATCAGAGAAGAATTTGTTTTTCCAATTTGCCATTCTTTTCGCCACTCTGTCTCTTAAGTAACTGAACTGTAGTCTCTTGTTGTGTAAGGAAAAGGTAGGAAGGCCCAGATAGAGATCATGACCTTGACTGACTTGGATGAGTAGACTATTTTTGGTGAGCGCAATATTTTTTTTTGGGCGATTTTTCTTGAAGAATAGAGCTGATTTATCAAAGTTGATAAGTTGTCCCGAAGCTTTTTCATATAACTGAAGGCTTTCTTTGATGCTTTGGACATTGTCTTTGTTGGTTTTGAAGAACAGGAGGCTATCATCGGCAAAAAACAGGTGGGTAATAATCGGACTTCCTCGTGCAACTCTGATCCCTGAGATTTTCCCTTCGGAAGAACGAGTGTTAATGATTGTCGATTGACCTTGAGAGACTAAGACAAAGAGGAAGGGGGGAAGCAGGTCTCCTTGACGCAATCCTCTCGTTGGAACAACCTTGCCTCGGATATTATTATTGATTTTGAAAGAATAGGTAGGGGTGGAGACACAGCCCATAATTAAGTTAATCCATCTGACGTTAAAGCCCATTTTTAGCATGATATTCTGGAGGTACATCCATTCCACCCGGTCATAGGCTTTGCTCACGTCGAGTTTTAAGGCTGCATAACCCTGCTTACTTTTATTATTTCTAAGCCAGTGCATGCATTCAAAGCCCAGTAAGATATTATCCGAAAATAAGCGACCAGGAATGAAGGCACTTTGGTTGGGGTCGATGATTTGGCCTAGAACCTTCCTGAAGCGGTTAGTAATTTCCCTTGCCACAATTTTGTAGGTCACATTGCAAAGGCTGATCGGGCGGTATTCTTTCAAGGTTTTAGGATCTTTTATTTTGGGGACAAGGGTGATATTGGTGGGGTTATTATTTTTGAGATCCTTCTTTCCATTAAGAATAAGCTGAATTTCCTTCGTAATATCCTTTCCAATTTCTTCCCACGCATTCTGGAAGAAGAGGGTTGTGAAACCATCCGGGCCTAGAGCTTTGGAGGGATTGAGATCAAAAAGTGCTTTGTGAACTTCCTTCTCAGTAAAAGGTTGCAGCAGGTGTCTGTTCATCTCATCTGTAACAGAAGGAGTAATGCAATTAGTAATACAGTCAATATCTTCGGGGAGGGGGGAGAGGGTAGAGAAAAGATTATTGTAATAGTTAACAATGGTGTCCTCAATCTCATTTTGATTTGTAATGAGTGAACCGTCGTTCTTGGTAAGAAAAGCAATTTGATTCCGTCTTCTTCTCTCAGAGGCCGATTAATGGAAGAACGTCGTGTTTCTGTCACCGGAGTTAAGCCAATTGACCCTAGAACGTTGCTTCCAATGGTTCTCCTTGTGATTAAGTAACTTTTCGAGTCTCCCTTCCAGGGACTTTATGTAGGAGGGATCAAAGTTCCGGCTCTCATCATTCAAGTGGTCGTTAATGAGTTTCCTTGTAAATTTTAATGCGTTTTTCGACGTTCCCCACTTTAATACAGGACCACGACCTTAAAATTTCGGCCATCCTCAAGAGCCTGCCATTCAAATCAGTAAGTTGAGCATTGTTATTCCATGCCGCTGATAACATATCCTTGTAGTCCTCCTCTAAAAGCTATTTGTGCTCAAATTTGAAGCCTGGGGTGATATGGAAGGAGGGGATTGGCGATTGTAATCCGAGATTGAGGGCGATAGGTCGATGATCGGAGCCATAGTAGTCTAGGTTTGTAACCGAAGCATCAGGGAAATTGGCGAACCAGCTACTATTGGCAACGAATCGGTCGAGTCGGACTAAGACTTGTTGATTACCACTTCTCATATTGTTCCACGTAAACTTTGGCCCTTTAGTTTCCACTTCATGCATGTTAATTTTTTGGAGTCCCTCATGGAAATCATGCATGTTTCTAAAAGGTCTTGGGGTCCGCCTTGTTTTTTTCATTCTCGTGAGAGAATTACGTTGAAATCACCCCCTACGAGCCAATCATTATCCAAGTTAGTATGAGTCTTAACAATTTTGTGTAAAAGCACCCAAGATAAATATCTAATACTTTGATTGGGATTACCATAAAAACCAGTGAAATACCAACGACGATTATTAAAAGTAATTAAACTATCAATATGGCCAGAAGAAAAAGACAAAACCGAAATACTGAGAATATCATTCCACATCAAAATCAGACCACCACTTTTTCCCACAGGGTCCACACAAAAACAACTACTGAACTATTTGGTAACTAAAGACTTAGGCACTTTGGCCTCTGAAATAAAGAGAAGATCGGGGGATTGATCAAAATGCTATTTGTCTGATATGGTTCCATTTATCAAGTACTTCTTTCATAGTGGCTTTGATGCGGCGGGAAGATTGAGAGGGAAGCTCCTAATTTCTGAGGAACTTATGATGATGAGAGAGCCTTGCAAGCGGTAGATCCTCCCAGCTTCTTCAAGGGCAATACTGCGGGAGACATTGAGGAAAAATGGTGGTTGCCCCACATCAGTGAGGAAGTACAGAAGCTCCAACAAAAAGTACGAGGACTGGAGGATTTAACTCCTTGTCACACTCCCCTTTGCCCTCTCTGGCCCGGTTTACGCTTCTTGTTCTGAGAGAACTTTAAGCATTCCGACCAAGGTGACCACTTCTCAAATACCAGTACCAGGAGCAGCTCCCTCTGACCCTTTCACTTCTACTCAACCCCAGGAGACAGAGGCAACATCGACTGCTCCACCTCCTAATGATCAAGCTCCAATTTCTTAGTTGCTTATTTTCTCAAATCTTTTGTCTGGTACTTTGTTTGGTGGGTTGTGCCCGTCTTTTTCTGAACTTTAATTCCTCTGAACACTTGAAGTTTTACCTGGACCATCCATCCCTGCTTTTGACTAGGGGGATGATCCAGCGGTTTTTTATGAACAGCATTCCAGGCCACTCTTCCCGCCTCTGATAGGGAGAATGGCCCGGGTATCTTTTGTCTTGTAGGACTGACCCCCCTTCCCTTATGATAGTTACACACTTTTTATGTTCTTATTCATGTGTCATGAATCTTTTCATTTTATCTTACTGAAGCTCATATATTTTGATAAGATAGGCAGGAACAGGGATTCAAGAATGTCCTCATACTGCTTAGTTATTCGTAAACAAAGTTACTCATAAATGACATATATACATTCCCTTGATTACACCTTGAAATTTCAAAAAGGAATTTGTACATACTTCTCAATCTTCATATGTAACTTCCAATATGTTAAAAGTTTTTAAGTAGGTACTTAAAAAGGGTTCGCATGAATACCTCTATGTTCCAAAATCTTGTATAGTCAGCTATGTTACTTCCCTTTAGGCAATCTCCCTCAGTCTCCTGAGGTCCCTCCCCGGAGTCATTGTTTCTGCCTTTCCTGGCTAATCTGTTTTTCAAAACTTAGTGTTTCTCAATTCGACACCCTTTAAGGGCCTTAAAATCTCAGAACTTTAATCAACAAAGTTCATTACTCAATTCGACACCCTTTAAGGGCCTTAAAATCTCAGAACTTTAATCAACAAAGTTCAATTCTCAATTTGACACCCTTTAAGGGCCTTAAAATCTCAGAACTTTAATCAACAAAGTTCAATTCTCAATTTGACACACTTTAAGGGCCTTAAAATCTCAGAACTTTAATCAACAAAGTTCAATTCTCAATTCGACACTCTTTAAGGGCCTTAAAATCTCAGAACTTTAATCAACAAAGTTCAATTCTCAATTCGACACCCTTTAAGGGCATTAAAATCTCAGAACTTTAATCAACAAAGTTCATTTCTCCATTAGACACCCTTTAAGGGCCTTAATTTTAATTCAAGTAATTCATTAGTTCTCAAGTTCAGAAACATAAACGCTTCATTGATATAAAAAAGGGTAAATCAACATAGATCATACATCACTTTGATCTACGCCGGCCTAATCAAAACCTCCTTATAGTAAAACCCCGTGGAAAACCTATAAGGAGGGAAAAAAGTACCGGTGAAGCTAAAAATGCAACAAGAAAATAAACTAACTACTCCTCATGCTTCCTCAAGGATGCAAGTCCTCTTTCAAACAAAGAATCTCTTCAGGTTGCACACATTCTAAGGGCGAGCTATCTGCCTCCCCTCCATGTCTTGCAATCTGTATGCTCCTTCCTTCAAGGCTTGCGTGACTTTATAAAGACCCTCCCAATTAGCTTCCAGCTTCCCAGTATGCTTCAAGGCATCAGCCCTTCGAAGGACCAAGTCACCTTCCTCAAACTTCCTCAAAACGACTTTCCTGTTATATGCAACCCTCACTTGACTTTTGTACTTTTCAGCTCTTAGGTGGGCAATTTCTCTCTCCTCATCGAGCATGCCTAAATTCTCCCGCATCAAAGCCTCATTGCGTTCTTCCTCAAAATGCAGAAGTCTATGAGACTCAATTCCTATTTCCGCAGGAATGACTGCAGCCGCTCTATATACCAGGTGAAAAGGTGACTCACTCGTTGCTCTCCTTGGAGTGGTTCGATAAGCCCAGAGGACCGCTTCAAGCTCATCGACCCATCTTCCTCCAGATTTGTCCAGCTGGATCTTGATCCCGTTCACAATAGTTATGTTGGTCACTTACACCTGTCCATTTGCTTGAGGATGGGATACGAAAGTAAATCTTTGGACGATCTCCATCTCTTCGCACCAAGCTTGCACCATGGCTCCATTGAATTGGGTACCATTATCGGATACCAATATCTTCGGTACTCCAAACTTGCAACAAATGTTTCTCCACAGGAATCTAATTACATTATTCTCATCAATCTTGGCCAAGGGAGCGGCCTCTACCCACTTACTGAAGTAGTCAATGGCTACTATCAGGAATTTTCTCTGCCCCGTTGCCCTGGGAAAGGGGCCCACTAAGTCAATCCCCCATCTGGCAAACGGGCACGGCGTGTGCATCGCTGTCATCTCTTCTGCAGGAACATGTATCAAAGGACCATGCTTCTGGCATTTCTCGCATTTTCTCACCAACTCCTTTGCATCTCTACTCATGGTTGGCCAAAAATATCCTGCCCTCAATTCTTTCCTCGTTATTGATCTGGAACCTGCATGATCTGCACAACATCCTTCATGTATCTCCCTCAATATGTACTCCCCCTCATTCACTGACAAGCATCTCAAGTATGGTTGTGTTAATGACCGTTTGTACAAGTATCCTCCAATTATGCAGAATCATGCTCTCCAATTCTGTCCTTTTCTCCATCCTTGGGGAGGGTCTTCCCCAGCTAGGGCCTTTCTGATCTCCGTCCTCCAATCATCTTCCTCCTCAATGGCCACGACTGAAGGTAGGATTGCTTCTCTTTCTGCACTCAAGACCGTGATGGTGGCTCTTCCTTCCATAGCCACCGAACTGGCCAGCTTTGACAAGCTGTCTGCTCTCATGTTCTCCTCTCGAGGAATCTGTCTCACTTCGAAGGTTTGAAATTTGTTCCTTACTTCTACTACTCTTTCCAGATATAGCATCATCCTTTAATCTTTAGCTAAATATTCTCCTTTCACCTGCTGGGCTACTAACTGAGAATCTGTGTAAATGATTACCCATTGACCTCCCATCTCTGCAACCATCTCTGCTCTTCGAATCAAGGCTTCATATTCAGCTCCATTGTTTGAGGTGTGAAACTCAAACTGTACTGCAAATTGCAAATCTCCTCCGCAAGGGTCTAGAATAAGTATACCTGCACCATAACCTGTTATTATAATCGAGCCAAACATACACCGCCACTCCTTTCGTGTTCAGTATGGTAGACTCTCAGATAAAGTCGGAAAAGGCTTGGGCCTTAATTGCTCTCCGTGGCTCAAAGTCCACCTCGTATTCTCCAAGTTCTACAGCCCATTTAACCATCCTTCCTGATAAATTAGCTCGACCTAACACCTATTTAAGAGGATAGCTATTTCGAATAATTATCTTATGCGAAAGAAAATAAGGTCTTAGTCTCCTTGCGGTGACCATGATGGCCAATGCTGCCTTCTCTATCTCAGAGTATCTCATTTCAGCTCCCTGGATCACTTTACTCATATAATAGATTGGCCTATGTGCCGCTCCCTCTTCTTTAATCAACACTGAACTAAGGGAACTCTCCCCCACCAAAAAATAAAGATACAGTACATCTCCAACCATCAGCTTAGTCAACTGGGGCAGTTGATCTAAGTGCTCCTTCAAGTTTTCGAAGGCCCTTTGGCATTCATCATCCCATGCAAACCTCGTTCCCTTTCTCAGCACCCTAAAAAAGTGAAGACTCTTATCCGCAGATTTGGAAATAAACCTGCTCAAAGCCGCAATTCTCCCATTCAGCCTCTGTAGCTCCCTGATATTAGTAGGGGGCTGCATATCCAGTACCACTTGTACTTTCACGGGGTTAACTTCAATACCCCTCTGCGTCACTATGTATCCCAAGAACTTCCCTGATCTCACACCAAAGGAACATTTCGCGGGGTTGAGTTTCATCCCATTGGCCCGAATCACGCCAAAAGTTTCCTCCAAGTCTCCTATATGTCCCTCCGCTTTCATACTTTTAACCAACATATCATCCACATAAACTTCCATATTACGTCCCAACAATTTACGGAACATCTTATCAACCATTCGTTGATAAGTAGCTCCTGCATTAATCAAACCAAAAGGCATTCTAACATACGCAAAAGTACCACACGAAACAATAAAGCTGACCTTAGGTTTGTCTCCAGGGAACAGCAGTATCTGATGATATCCTTGGTATGCGTCCATCATGCTCAGCAACTGGAAGCCCGAGGTTGAATCCACGAGTTGATCAATTCGTGGCAAGGGGTAATGATCTTTAGGACATGCTTTATTCAGGTCCCTAAAATCGATGCACATCCTCCACTTTCCTGCACTTTTTGTGACCAGTACCACATTCGCCAGTCATTCAGGAAAGTCGACTGGTTCAATGTGCCCAGCTTTCAACAGCTTCCTCACTTCCTCCTTGATAATCTCATCCTTCTCTGGTCCGAAGTGCCTCAATCTCTGTTTCACGGGTTTGGCTCCTGGCTTTACATTAAGATAATGCATAACCACATCCGGGGGAATCCCTGTCATGTCCTCTGATGAGAAGGCAAAAATGTCCGCATTTCTCCTTAATACCTCGATCAATTTCTTGGTCAATTCCTCGCTCACCCGTGTCCCAAATCGGGTAGTATATCCTACCTTCCCTAGGTACATCTCAATCGCCATCAGCTCCTCATTTGTCTGCATCTTTGCAGGTTCTCCTTCCTCTAGTAACCTGGCCTTTTTTACTTCAGGATCCTCTCCTTTGATTCTTTCTAGTGTGTCCTGTACATTCTTATCCGCCACCCTTACGGCTTCCACATAGTATTTTCTCGCCAAGGTTTGATCTCCGCTGATTTCCCCTACCTCTTCTCCTACGGGGAATTTCATCTTCATGTGGTAAGTGGACACCACTACCTGAAAAGCATTCAGCATCGGCCTTCCGAAGATAACATTGTACTACGCAGGTGTTTGTACAATGAGAAAATTCAACATCAAGACTCTCCTTCTAGGATACTCCCCCAGTCCCACCTGTAGAGTAACTTGGCCAAGGGGCTGGACAGCACCTCCTGTGAAACCGTAAAGAGATGTCTCCACAGGTTGTAATTTCGCATTTAGCTCCATCCTCTTATAGTAATCCCACATCATGATATCTGTCGAGCTTCCTGTATCCACGAAGATTCTAGCTACATCATATCCTGCAATGTCAGTTGTTATTATCAAAGCATCAGTATGGGGCTCTCTCAATCCTCCACCATCTTCAGGGCCAAATGTGATTCATGGAGTTGCCTCCATTTTTTCCACTTCTTTCATTTCTAGCATCTCTCTCCTGTGACCTGTTTCTAGTTCACGAACACTTTTCTTCCGAGCTCGGAAATAATCCCCCACTACTGGGCCTCCTACTATTATTTGGATCAGATTCCTCTTCTGTGCTGGAGACTTTGCATCCTCTTCTTTCCTCCTCTTGTCTCGATCATCCATTTTTTCCTCTTGTTCTCTCCTCTTACTCCCACGGGAGCTCTGTCTATCCCTATAAACAAATTCCTTCAGGTGACCCGCCTGGATCAACCTTTCAATCTCACCCTTCAAATGAAAACATTGGTTAGTATCATGGCCATAATCATTATGAAAGCGACAAAACCTATCAGATTTAGGTTTTGTTGGTCCTCTTGACCTAGACCATGGAAACTTCATTTATGGGAGGTCTCCTGCCACCTCTAAGACCTCTGCTGGTTAGATTTTCAAGGGGGTGTATTTCTCAAACCTGGGTCGAGGCCCATTGTAGGAACCTACTGAATCTGCCCGGGTCTCCATTTTGAACTCAGTCTTGCTCTCGTTCTTGCCCCTCTTAGAATCTGATTCTCTCCTTTTATCACCGTGTGTTGACCTAGTCTCAGCCTTCTTGGCTTTCCTGATCTCCTCCAAGGTGACGTATTTCTCCGCTCTATTCAGCAGGTCATCGAAGGATGTCACGGGCTTCTTAGCGAGGGATGAAAATAATTCCCCATCCAGTAATCCATTAGTCAGAGCATTGATCTTCACCTCTGGAGTAGCTTTAGGAACCTCCAGAGCAGCCTGATTAAAATGATTCAAAAATTCTCGCAGGCTTTCATTCTCCCCCTGCCTCATGTTTAAAAGAGTCAGGGTTGCCCTCGGCTGCTTTCTGGCACTAGCAAATTGATGCAGGAACATCTGGCTAAAACCTGCAAATGAATGTATACTATTTGGGCCCAACTGGCTAAATCATTGTTGAGCGGCCTTAGACAAAGTGGTTAGGAATACCCTACACTTCACTCCCTCCCCATATCGATGTAGTAAAGCAGCATTCTCAAAACGAACTAAATGTTAATAAGGATCAGTAGTTCCATCATATTCAAATGTTAACGGCTTAAAATTAAAAGGCAATTCATCACTCAGAATATCTTCAGAAAACTGACAACCAGCAACGGGTCTAGCATCACTTACTTGTTTCAACTGCTTTCTCATCGTCTCCATCTCCTTCTGAAGGGACAACAACTGGTGGCTGACTCCTCCCTCATATGTTGGATCAGAACTCTCCTCCATGTCCACTGTTTCTATCTTCCGAGGTGGGCTATCTCGCCCCCCTCCTCTTTCCCTCCCACTCCGTGTTGGTGGAGCTCCTTCCTCCTGAGTATTCTTTCTCTGCGGACCTTCCTGTTCGGTGTTGGACTCCTCTCCTTGCCTTCGTTCATTTTGATCAGAGGGAATTTGTCTTCCCCTCTCCCTCAAATCTGTTTCGTTACCCGACGGGTACTACTTCTTACGGAAAAGGCATTCTCCACCGCCTTGGCCACTAAGTCACCGAGCTGGTCCATGTTAACTGATACCACTGTAGGGTTCGGTGGCATGGTGTGGAGTAACTCCTTGGAAGGGTCTGCTATCGTAAGACCCAGAGGTTGAGGGACTGGTGTTGATCCAGTGTGGGACTCCTCTCCTTGCCTTCGTTCATTTTGATCGGGGGGAATCTGTCTTCCCTCTCCCTCAAATCTGTTTCGTTACCCGGCTGCTTTCGACGGGTACTACTTCTTACGGCAAAGGCATTCTCCACCGCCTTAGCCACTAAGTCACCGAGCTGGTCCATGTTAACTAATACCACTGTAGGGTTCGGCGGCATGGTGTGGAGTACCTCCTTGGAAGGGCCTGCTATTGTAAGACCCTGAGGTTGAGGGACTGGTGTTGATCCTCCTCCCCCTCATCCCAAACTTGAAGGTGGTGGAATCTGCCCACCTCCTCCTCGACCCACACCCATGACGGGGGTAGAGTCGGCTGAAGCCTTCAATGAGGGGGACATAGATGTATTCCCCCTCCCTGTTGCACGGGCATCTCCCATAAATGTCGAAGGAGGTCCTGGTGATGTTTTTCCCCTACCCGTCGATGGCATCCGGAAAAGAGGGTGTCCCGTAGGGGTTGGTTGAGATTCCTTCCCTAGATTTCCGGTAGGATCCTGTTGACTGGGTTGATCACCACCCATGTCGTAACTTCTTCAAAGAAAGTTTATTCCGGAAACAATGGATTCAAGCTCACGTCTTTAGCCCAATGTTCCCACAGACGGCGTCAATTTGATGTGGAAAAGATGATTGAGATATGACTCGGATTCAACAGGAGTCCACGTATCGAATTCTGAGAGACTTCAACCTTTGACCATAGAAAAAATCTTCAGCGCCATGTAATTACCTGAAATGAACACGCCAAGGGGGGGGTCCCGGTGCGGGCTCTCCGACGCTCAAGTCAGTAAAACACTCTAACTCAGGTGAAATGAATGTCAAAGGCTCGAAGCTAAAGGATTTTGTAAAGTATGTGCTTGTGTGTTTCGTGTTACCTGGATGGGATATGTATATCCCCCTTGGCAGTTTCCTTCCTTCTCCCCATAATCCCACGTCCTGATCATGTATTTGTTATTCGCCCCCTCTTCTCTCGCGGTTATACCTTTTCCTCACGTTCTCCACTCCCTCTTCACCGGGATATCTAATCTGAACCCTTAATTCCAATCTAACGGCTCCATTAATTTCAGAACTTCCATCATCCTGCACATAACCTCCCTTGAATATCGAAACTGACCCCTTCATCCCACTTCACAGTTCACGCGGACCAAGGCTTTCTGAACGCTGGTATTCTCTTCTCCTCAACGGTCCAAATTCTCCCTCTTGAGGCCGCCTACCCAGGCCCAATCTACATAGGTCTGTCAGCCCAGCTTGGCTCAATTCCTTAATTGCTAGAATTCTAGGGTCCTGGTTATCCCCCTAAATCCATTTTCTTTAACTTATCTCGCTCCAGTGGGCCTCACTTTCCTCCAGGCCTTTTGGGTCCGAGCCCATCTGATCTTTTCGGACTTCAAGTTCCTGGGCCTTTCAATAAAGTCCAGGATATATGTTCGTGGGTTTGACTCACGTATCTGCTCTTCAATCTCTTTAACTATTGAGAAGACCACCACGTGTCTCTTCTACACTCTATGACACGAATGTCCCCCATCACAAAGGAACTAATACTTTTCAGCAAATTACATAATACTTTATCAGCAACTTGAACTTTGCACGAGCTAATTCTAGAAAATCTTCTTCAAATTTCGCACGAACTAATTCAGGAAAATCTTCAATTTTCGCACGAACTACTTCTGGAAAATCTCGAACCACGCACCTACAAACCAACAACCGCACGAGCAAATAACAAAATAAAGAAAAATAAAAAAACTCACCAAAGTCGAGTCAAGGTGAAACATTTTCCCGCAAAATGAAATACGTCTCGATAGTGCTCTCGATTTGACGTATCGTTTCTAAAGGTAAAAATGACTTTTGTCTTTACACATGCAGCACGGCAACATGTAAAGCTCCGGCGAACTAAATTGGCGCAAGGAGAGGGTTGCACTCTAAAATGCAGAAAATGTATGCAAGGAATGCAGGAAGCTGGATTTTTGCAGTGAACTTAGGATATTTCTTCTGTCTTAAAAACCACATGCATGTTGTCATATTTATAGGAGTATGTCCACCAAGTGAGGAGCCTCCTGAATTCAATCTTCAGGGGTTATGGAATTGTTGGCAAACTTGTAATCGAATCATTATACTTTTCCAGGAGAAACATCCATGAACCTGGGCATCTCAACGTCCAGGATCGTCTGAATTCAAATTCGAATTTTTGCACACAACCAAAGTCCAACACGGCAAGGCTAGACAGGTGGGCGGCGCGCGCGTGTGGGCTATTGAACCAGTCTTTAACCACTATAATTGAATTCTACTAACAAATTCCTATTTATAAGGAGTTGTTAACTTCTCTTATTATTCAATGTGAGATGTATTAATTCCTAATTAAGTTCCCACACTTCCCAACACTATTTAATCCTTGACGTTTCTACTTCGTGATTTAATTTCTCACTCGCCGAAATTGGCTTTTGAGATTATAAATACACTACGGTCATCTACTCCGAAAGTAGGTCGACACTACGCCGTTTAATCTTCCAAAAATTGAACTATGTGCCTTTTATTTAATTTAATTAAAGATGAGTATCTCACACCCACTTAATTATAATTAAATAATATTTAACCAATTTCCCCAACACAATATTCATTGCCTTATTTTGTTGTTAAATCCATTGTTTTTAAGGTTAGTTTTTTTGATAGCAGACATAAGATAATTCATATTACTCCCGTATTGACTTCTTATATTCTTCATCAAAGTAATAGAGTTGGAATTCATGTTACTCCCGTATTCATGTTCTTAAGCTCATAATTCTTTTTTCTCTCCCTCACTCAGTCGCTCACATTTTTATTTGAATATTTATTAAAAATATCAGTCTGAAATTTAATTAAATATTTTTATAAATCGTAATAAAACAATATTTTTCTTTTTATTTATACCCTTAAACATTTCAACATTATATCATGTGATATTACTTTTCCCACATTAAAATTAATTTTTTCTCTGTTAATTTGTATAAATGTCATTACTTTATCATTCAATCTCCATAAAAAGCAGTTTTATCCCTTTTAATACTAATAAATAACTATTACATTAAAACTCGTGCAAATAGCAAATGTTCAAATAATAACAAGACCGGGGGAGTAATTTGAATTAGGGTGAGAAGTTAGTTTTTTTTTACCACGAGAGTCATTTTACAGTTAAAAGAAAATTAATAAATTTAAAAAGACCTATATAATTTTGGACAAACACAACTCTAGTTAAAAAAATTCACAAAAACTAAGCCCGGGTTAGAATCAATTTTTACTAGTATAGGTTGTAATTTAATTTCAAAAATAGTATAAATTGCAATTTATTATTAACTTTTTATAAAAGTAAAATAAGTATATACTTAAGGTAAAAACTTGTATATAAACGGTCCATGAGACGGATCCTTTCGTGACCCATTAATCCACAGCCCACAATGTCTCAGGCCCATACGCATGGGCATATTTAAAAGTTAAAAAAAAAATATATATATATATATATATATATATATAGTGCCTCCAAAACGCCACAATATCATCTATTTCATATATTGTGTTCTACTTTGTGTTCTATAAGGTAGATTAATGACACGTGTAATGAGCAAAAAAATTCAACGAACCACCGTTACACTGGGTCCATGTGTTAAAGATCCAGGAGGTGGAATAATCTTTGAACACAAAAAAATGACACATAAGAATTGAACTACTCCAAAACTCTCGACAATGTAAAATGTCATACATAGAAAACAAAAATGGAGATAAACATCATGCTGATTCATGCATATCATTTTTAGATGAACATATCACTTTTAACTTAAAATTATCACTTTTATATATTATTTGTATAAAATTAATATTTTCGAAATTTACCGTCAAATATTACTTATGTGTTCATTATAATTGTCATGAGTAGGGTTGAGACGAGTGCATGAATCTTAAATCCGTGCACCAATTGCACATGAGACTTGTCTTGTCATTTTTGTGTATTGCAAGTATATATTTTTTATTAAAGATCATCCTTGTTAAGACGTATCACTTCCATATTTAAAAAATCACATTTATGTATTAAAAATATAAAGTAATATATTCTTGATTTTCATGTGAAAATGTAAATGTCTGCTCATTTAAAAAGTCATAATTTTAATTGAAAAACTTTCTCTTAAAAATGATTATCATTTTTCATTTAAAGAAATCACCACATTTTACTTAAAATGCTATCACTTTTAAATTTTCGGTTAATAGGAGGGATTAATTGGAATCTTTGCAAATATGCTATATATTAAGAGCATCTTAAACCTTACTTTATCTTGAAGTTTAACTCGAAAATAAAGTAAGATTTCTCCTCCAACCTTACTATATTTTAAGATTTTGAGATAGATCTTTTATATTATTAATATTTATAAATATAATTATACAATTAATTGATATTATAATTGCAATTAGAGTTACTTGTCGTGTAATTATAATTATATTTAATTAGAGTTACTTTCTTAAATAATTATAATTTTTTTGTTGTGTAATTTGTTTACTTATGAATTTGATACAAAAAATATATTTTAAATTAATTACATAATTTAATTAACTAATCAGGTATTTAATTATACAATTTAATTTGATTAATAAATTTAAATATCAATATTAATATATTTTTAATGATTATATTATATTAAAAATGAATAAAATAATAAAGAGAGTAAAATTTAGAGTTTATGGTTAAAAATGATTTTGAAAATAGAATACATAAAACTTCATTTTTTTAATATAGAGATCTTCATTTTAAAGATTTGGGCGGGAGATGCTCTAAAAAATGTGTGACTTTTCAAAATGTTTCTCTTAAAAGTGACTATCAATTTTCGCTAAATTATATCACTTTTTACTTAAAATAGGCAAAGAAAGATTTATGTGCGACTATGGCGTCTCATAGAATGAGCCCATTCTAGTTCACGAAAAATATTTCATAACCACGATTTCCCCAAAACTGAAAAATAATAATGTTCTTGTAAAAAGTGATAACTTTTAAACGAAAAATGATTGTCACTTCCAATGAAAACATTAATTATCACATTCAGTTAGACGAAGTCTAGTATGAAAATTTGCATACATGAAAAAACTTTTATTTACAAACAAATTTTGTACATGATGAAGGTAAGACAAAGTTGAGTGGTTCATGATTCACTCTGCCCGAGTGGTTCATGGTTCACCAGGCCTGAATAGGTCATGATTTAGGGTTCATTATTTAGTGTTTAGGGTGTAGATGGTTCACCCGGCCCGAATAGGTCATGATTTAGAACGGTTTAATAGTTTTTCATACATGAAAATTTTCACACTGCCTCTACTGCTTCGGTTAAAATGTTATCCCTTTTTCAAAAGTGATATATTTTTTGAGTGAAAATGATTTTTTTAAAATGAAAATAAGAATGTTATTTTAGAAACAAATTTGATGGTAATTAATGAATGTAGAACAATTTTATTATTTACCTGAAAGGCTTAAACCAATATTTTCACACCTATTTTACACCTGTAGTTCTAGTTAAATAAATCACTTTTAACAAGAAAAACACATGATTTCCACTTTAAATATATTTACTTTCCAAAAAGTGATAAAAAATAACAGAAAAGTGATGATGTTTATGTTAAAGTGACAATCACATTTCACTAAAAATCTTATCACTTTTCATGTAAATATGATTCACTTTATAAATGATAATTTTCAAGTGAAAAGTGATAGTATTCAAGCTAAATGTGATACTTATATTTGAACACATTTTTCATTAGTTAAATGAATTACTTTTAACAATTAAAGCATATTAGTTTCCCACTTTAAACATATTTTCTTTCCGAAAAGTGATAAAAATTAATAGAAAATTGATGATGTTTATGTTAAAAGTGACAATCACATTTAACTAAAGTGGTAAAAATTAATTAAAAAAATGATGATGTTGTTGTTAAAATGACTATCATATTTTATTAAAATATTATTACTTATACATAAAATAGGGTATACTTAGAAAAATGATAAGTTTCATGTGAAAAGTGATAGTACGTATTCAAGTTGAACATATTTTTTATTAGTTATATGAATCACTTTTAACCAGAAAAACATATAAATTTTCACTTAAAAATATTCATTTTTGAATTTACTTTATCTTTTTTTTAAAGTGATCAATTTTGAGTAATTTTTTTATACATTATCTTATATATAAAAAAAAAATTACAAAAAAGTAATTTCTAAATGAAAAATGATAATATTCAAATTAAAAGTGATACATATATATCGAGCATATAAGTCAAAAGTGTGAGTTTTAATTTACAAGCTATCATTTCTATATTGCATATTAAGGGGGTGTATTAAAATTGGGATTCTATTGAATTTTTTTTTTACTTTAAAAAGTTTGTGGATTTAGAAAATTCATAGACTCCATGCAGAGTTTGGCTGACTTTTTTTATTAATTTACATGGATTTTCATAGACTTGACAGGATTGTGGAATACATTTTTTTTATTGATTTACATGGATTTCCATAGACTCCGGCGCTAGAACTATTGATGCAAATATATATGGAACACACTTGTATATAAAAAAAAAATCCAAATTATTTAAAAAAAATACCAAAATATATTAGTTCCAGAAAAAATACATTATTATTCATCATTATTATTCTCATCTTCATTCCCATCATCTTTATTTTCATCACTGTTATACCTCGGCCTCATTTCCCACATAGCATTAGCAATACTCGTTCTTCATGCATTAGCTTCCGTTCTTTGTTGTAGTTGGCTTTGACAAAGCAATTTCGTTCTTTGTTGTAGTTAGCTTCCGTACTTGTTTAAATAGAAAAAGATTACTTGTTTAAATAGAAAAATATTGCTTGTATAAATAGAAAAGTATTACTTGTTTAAAAGAAAAGTATTACTTGTTTAAAAGAAAAGATACTTGTTTAAAAGAAAAGTATAACTTGTTTAGATGAAAAGTATAACTTGTTTAAATAGAAAAATATTACTTGTGTAATGAAAAGTATTACTTGTTTAAATAGAAAAATATTACTTGTTTAAATAGAAAAGTATTACTTGTTTAAATACAAAAGTATTACATGTTTAAAAGAAAAGTATTACTTGTTTAAAAGAAAAGTATAACTTGTTTAGATGAAAAGTATAACTTGTTTAAATAGAAAAGTATTACTTGTTTAAATAGAAAAATATTACTTGTTTAAATAGTTGTTTAAATGAAAAGTATAAATTTTTAAATAGAACGGTATTACTTGTTTAAATGAAAAGTATTACGAAGGTTTTTTTCTTCTAACCTTTCGTCTTTAGAGTTCTCTAAGAGAATACGTAGAAATCTCTGGTTGTTAGAAGAGATTTTGGAGATTGAAATATGTTTATATTTTTGAAAGAGAATCAATGAAAATCCATAGAGTATTAAAATCTATAGACTGTTGAATACCTAAAGATTTTTTAAGACTTTTTAAAATCCGTATTGAATACATCAGGATTTTTAAAGACTTTTGAAAATCCGGATTGGATACCCCCAGACTTTGAAAGTAAAAAAAAATCCTACAGACTCCACAACCAATACACCCCTTAAGTTTCATTGATAAGTAAATAAGATATTGTTTCTATTTTCCATTATAGATTTTCTATCCTTTAATTGTATTTTTGTTACTTTTTTAATATTTATATAAATAAATATATTTTTTCATATTTGAGTTAATATTTTTTTAAACTAACCTGGGTTTTAAATAACTGCTTGTGGCTTCAATCCAATAAGCAAGTGGTGTGGGCCGTGAGATACATTGCAAATGCTGATGTGGACTGAGACATGGACACAAGTGTGGGTCGTGGCCTGTGAAGTGTATTTGGGTGGCCGCGGATGTAATACTTTAGCGGGTCAAAAAGGATCCGTCTCACGAAATTGCAATTTGGATCTGATCTAATTTGAACCCGTGCTATTTTGATCGCCTCGTCCCACGATCCGCGGCGGGTCGGGTGGGTTTGAATATCACTTTTGCCCTGATCCAACGTGACCCATTTTTATATTAAAATTTTAATATACATAACATTTATATATATAATTTTATTACTATTTAGTGTTTATTAGTATGTATAGCATAAACATGAATATTTAATTTTATAAATAGTTTTTAAACTAATATATATTGATAAAACGTAATATAAAATATAATATGATTTTTAAATTATAATTTTTTTTTCGTATAAATATATTTTATAAGGTAAAAATAAGTGATAAATATATGTTTAATATTATATATTTATTTTTACTATTCAATTTTAATTATATGTGAAATATTTTAAAATATGCTATATTTTATTATTGCAATGATAAAAATTTAGTTTTGAATGAGTTGGTCCGCCCCCTGTACATAGAGTGGGACGGACATGGGCTTTTAGTATCCGACTAGCCCCATTGCCATCAAGTCTTTTGAACACCACTTGCTACTCTGCAAAAACAACAAATCGATTCGACGCGTTGGATCGCTTGACTTTTGAACCGCCCACAAAGTTAGACCGGTTGAACCAGTCCACTTGCCGCTTTGACATTATTTGGGGAAAAAATAAAAATGAGGGTTATTTTGTAATTTTTTAATACTTATTGAAGGATCCATCATACAATTTTTGAGGGTGATATTTTACCATTTGGAAGAACTATTATGAAAAATAAATTTTGAGGAGCTATTATTTCAAAAATTACTATAATTATATGTAATATATATATATATAATTATATAATTATATGTTACGTAATTATGACGTCATACTGGCTCAACCACTTGAATAGCTGTCAGACCCACTCGAACCCGATTCAATTGAAAGCGCCAAGACTGTTCAAGTCAACATCCCACTTTCTCTTTCTATAACATAGTTCTATCGTTAAAAAAATGCACTTGAATTGCACGGTTCACCTAGTGCATGTAAAACTTTAGACAAAATGGCAAAAAGGTGTTGTCGTTAGGGAAGGGTTTGCTAGATTTGGATCATGTATTGTATTTTTGGGAAATTAGGGGTGCCAGGATCTATTCGAGATTAATTTAAATACATATTTAAATTAATTAATTAATTACTAATATGAATTAATCCTAAATCAATTCAACATAATAATTAAACAAGTAAATAAGCAACATGCGTACACGTAATTCACGTAAATCCTAAGTGTTGGTCCCGGTCTGGCGAAGTCTTACACGCGTGTATGGAATACACGCGTGTTCAAGGATTTTCAAACTTTTTCTTCATCGAGGTCGGATGGGTCAGTTGTCACGATGATTTGCACCGAAAAGCCGCAGATCGCCTCGAGTCAAAGTCTACACGAGATGGTGATCCCGAAGCTACTTTTCAGTAGCCTCAGATAATCCCAACTGAGCCTGAATTTTCAGAGATCCTGAGCTTGCTTGAATAGCTACTCAGATGTGCAGAATGGTTGGCCCTAAGTTTATACTGTTTTATGCTTTCTTTGAAAACCTTCCTTTTAATGAAACAAATGATTAAGGTCGTGAATCGGTTAGATGCAACTTCAAATGATTGATTCCAACCGAGTATCGGTGAAAATATGCTTTCGATTAAAGATATGCAACGGATAATCAATGCGATCTGAAAGCAAATAACACAGCAAGTTATAGTGGTTCAGAGACTCAAGCTCCTACGTCCACTCTCTCTGACCTTCAGAGAAATTCCTTAACCACTTCCTAAGGTTTTCTGACTACCTCAATGTAGTTTACTAACCTTTCTATTTTGAGCTTTCTGACTACCTCTGTAGTTTACTTACTCAAAACACACACAAGCTTTCTGACTATCCAAGATAGTTTACTCACTTCTTCTCTAGAGTTCTCTGACTACCTCAATGTAGTTTACTAACTCTTTACAACTCCAACTCACCAACAATCACACTCAAACTACCTTACAAAGGGTTTGGGGTTTCTTGGTTGGTTTCCAACTAGGATGAGATATCCTTTACAATTAAGAGCAATGCAAAGGCTAGGATATCTCTACTAAGTTTTGGATATATCTTATCAAAACTAGGCTTAGTAAATGAGCTCTCTTCAATGTAAAGCACTTGGGAAATTCTTGGGTTTTCGAGTGCTTCAACTTGCAATAATAAGTTTGAGCTCTTGAGTTGCTTTCAAATTTCCCGTAACCTTCAATGTAGAGGGTCACAAGTATTTATAGGCAGTGACCAAGGTCACTCTTGAAAAACTATTCGTTGGAAGAGATAGCTTCATGAGTTTCCTCTTATGGTGTGTGATGAACGACTATATTTAGGGTTTGACACTCCCTTGCATGTTTTAGGCAATATGTTTTCATGCGACCCGATCCACTTTTTTGCGATGCGGAACATAGTACTCTTGACATATGCTTCAAAGGACTTGTCGCTTTTCGGTGTGATTAAAAAGTACAATCTTTGTCTTTTCCTACGATTGGCTCTTTGTCTTGATAAATGTAGACAAACATAACGGCTCTTTTTTTGGTCAATATATCCGAGTGATATAACCTTAACAACACTTTATTTTTAGTTCCTTTTGTCTGCATGTGTGAATGTCTTGGGCAATATCTATTTTTCTAAATAATCGCGTTTTCTCGATGTTGTATTCTTGGATAGATATTTTGATTGCCTCGGAACATTCGAGGTTATCTTTTGAGCATTGATGATTCTTGAGTCTTGATAACTACTATGCCTTGATATCCTTTGTCTTGATATCTTGATCTTGATCTTACGTGTCTTGAGTCTTACGAGTCTTGATGTCTTCTCGAGTCTTGAGATATATCTTGGTGATATCTTTGAGTCTTCATCTTGAGTCTTGATTTTCTCGGTTTAACACTTGAGTCTTGATTTCTCGATTTCACACTTTGAGTCTTGATTTTCTCGATTTCATCTTTGAAACTTGATTTCTCGATTTCATCTTTTGAAACTTCAGTTTCTTCATAAACTTACTGAGTCTTCAGAATCTTCAGAATCTAACCTGGTCTATATCTGGCGACTATACATAGTGCGAGATAACATCTGAACACTCTAAAAACCCGAATCGACTCATCTATCAAGATTATCCTGAACATGTCATACTCAGGGGTTTTGGGATCTAATCAAAATCTTCTTTATTAAATTCATCTCCCAACAATTTCCCCCTTTTTGATGATGTCAAAACCATCTTTTTACAAAAACACTTAACCTATACTCAGGTTTCAGTTTTTCCTATTACAATCCAAGAATGGTAAATCTTCCAACAATTTCATAATAATTCTCCCAACAATTTCATCACAAAACATCATAAGGCATATCAAATATAAAGACATGTAAAAAGATAATGATATATTCTTTGAGCATAAAGATAAAGTTCCATTGATGTAAGATATCAGTTACAGATTACAATGAACTTATCAAAAGTAAAAAACAAAAACAAAAGAATTATAAGAGTCTTCAGTCTTTGGTCTTCAGTCTTCTTCGATCTTCAGCTTGAGCTCTTCAGTCCTCTTCAACCTCATCCTGAGGCACCTCCAGGTTGAACATCCCATAATACCTCTTCTTCAATGCATATCTCTCCTTGATGATATCTGGGTTGTTTCCTGTCAGGCCTAACTGGATGGCATATTGAGCAATTTCCTGAGATATGGCTGTTTCATTTACCAAGCCATTCTCTAGCCTAGGAGCAAGGTATGTGTATGGACTAGGGGCAGTAATCTGAATATTACCTTCATCTGCAAGATTTATCAAACTCTGCAAGTATTTTGGATAGAAGGTTAACAGATAGTCAATGAAGGCTTCATTTGGATCTGAGCTTTCCCCTCTCCATTCTCTCAACACTTCATAGTAAAACCAGAAGGTTCTTTTAATTTCTTCCCAAGCATCATTGAATTGGATTGGCATCCACTTATCAATGTGCGGCCACTTCTGAGTTTTAGTTGTCCCTCTCCTTTTGCTCAGGAACTTTTTGAAACCACTTCTGCGCTTCTGCTCTTCTTCTTTCTTTTTCCTTATCAAAGGAACTCCTGAAACTGAAGCAGCAGTTTTATTGGCTTGTTCCACCTGAAGTGATCTCAGAGCTCTCCTAGTATTGAAGACTTCCTTCTCTGCTTCCTCTTCAGACTCTTCAAGATCCATGATCAACAAACGCCACAGCCTTCCTCTTGATTGGTTGTTCAGCACCGGCTTGGCTTGTCTCTACCCTTCTTCTAGCACTCAGTTTTTCAGAAATGACTTCTTGCATTGTCTCCTCAGAAACATGAGTGTAGACATGCTTCTCCACTTTCTTGGATTTGAGCTTTTCAGTGGCTTCAACTTCTTTCAAGGCTTCAGCAATATTCTTCTTTTCAGCTTCTTTATTTGCCTTCTCTCCAAGGTGTGTGCCAATAATATCCTCAGGTCGGCTCCTGGCCTTTCCCCCTTCTTGGCACCATACCTTGGAAGAAGTTTGGATAGTGCAGTGTCCATGTGATATTGTTCTTTGCTGACACTTCGCACCTCTCCAGCCAACTGGTCTTGCTCTTCCTCCAGCCTCATCAGGTGGTTCTTAGCCACCGAGAACTCTTCAGACATTGGTGCAAACTGGTTGGAGATCACATCTTTAAGCATCTCTGTCATCTTGGTCATGAGCATGGAGCCCATTTCCTCAACATTCTTGATCAGTTGATCATTCTTCTCCACCAGCTTGGTTTCTAGAAATGAAGTCCTCTCCTGATACATCTGCTTCAGCTCTGTACTCAGCTCAGTCTTGACTCCATCTATCTTCCCTTCCATGGCAGTCATCTTATCATTCAGAGAAGTCTGAAGCTGCATCAGGTCTGAAGTAGAACTCAGAGTCTCTATCTTCTGGGATTGGTTGGCCAATGCTTCTTCAATTTGAGCCACTTTCTCCACGATTGGCACAACCTTGTCCAGCTTTTCCACAATGGGAGTGAGATAAATCTCTGGAGCATAGATAATTTGTTGCTTGTCCTGAGCTGGTTGCTCTGCCTGAGCCTCAGTCTCTATCTGAGCCTCGGTCTCCACCTGAGCTTCGGTTTCCACCTGAGCTTCGGTTTCTACCTGAGCATCGGTTTCCACCTGAGCCTCAGTCTGCATATCAGACATTACAGAATTAAAGATAGAAACTTCAGTAGCCTTGGCATAATGTTTAGTAGTGCCAAAAGTTACATGAAGAGTACTAACTTCAGTCTGAGGACGTGTGACATCAGGCTCTCCAGCATCAGTACTTTCCTTCTCCAATTGAGATTGCTTCTCAGCATTCCCTTGTTGGTCCCCATTTTGATTTTTATCTTTGGAGCTCGGGGCACCAACATCAGCTTCTTTCCTTTCAGCAAGCTTCTTCCTGACCAGCTCATCAAAATCTGACACTTTCATCCTGAGCTTGGTCTTTCTGAACCCGGAGAACTCAGTTAACACTACTGTCTCCTCATTCCACCAGTTCTCTCCTCTGAATGAGGCAATATTGAGTATCTCTGGCAGATTCTGGTTGAGAATGTAGACTGTTGTCCTCAGTCTGAAGAAGAGATCCTGAAGATCAGGATATGAGCTCAGCTCAGGGTACCTGTCCAATATGAACCGTTCCCCCTTGCTTCGCCACTCAGTCTCTTCTGCTTCGCCATTCTTCAGCTTCGGGCTTTCAGGTTCAGTAGGAAGATCCTCAGGTGCTGAGGGATCAAAGAATGGATCACTCAGGAGCTCATCAAGATTCAGCAGCTCCTGAGGCTCAGCTTGGTCTGAGGATTGAGCAGGCAATTCCTCAGTAGGAATCTGAGCTTGTTTTGAGGTCTGAGGTCCCTTGAAAATTTCTTGAGAGAATTTATCTGAGCTCAGTGATGTCTCAAGAACCTCAGAGAAAACTTGCTCCTCAGTTTGCTCTTCTGCCGTAGATACAACTTGAGCCAATACTTGTAATGGCGATTTCTGAGCTTTCTGGCCCTCAGGTTGCACCTCCTCAGGTTCGCTCACCTCCTCCTCAGTAGAAATTAACATTCTTCTGCGCTTGGGAGCCAGGGTTTTCTTCTTCATTGCTTCTCCCTTCTCCCTCTTCACCTCCATCAAAGCCTTCCCCCTGTCTTGATGGGCTTCTTCAGCAGTTCCCTCTGTAGCAGCAGTTGATTCCACTTTCTTCTCTTTCTTACCCTTCAAAGTCTTTCTTGTTGTTGTTTGCTTGAACATGATCTTAGACTTAGGGAAGGGTGAGGAGTTGGCAAAAATGTCCTCTTCTTCACGGCACATCTCCAAAATAAATGCTATTTTGGTTGCATGAAGAATTTTGCCTTTGATTACCACCGAATCATCCTCCTTCTTGATCTACTTCGCTTGGTCACTCACCACTCTGATTAGATACTTCAACCAATTGAAATCAGTGGTGGGTGAGTCCTCTATAGCAGCCATCAATCTAAGCTTCGGCGTGCTGATTTGTTCAAAGCTGCCGGATCTGCTCATAATACATTTACTAACAATATCCAGCAAAACTCTGTATTTCGGCTTCAAATGTCGTTTATTCAGAGTAGCCTCAAACTTAATAGGATGCTCTGTTATCCTATCAAGGTATTCCTGTTCCCTACCCAACATATACGTCGTAGGGTCTTCACCTCTATTACACAACTCAAATACATCATTTAAATTCTTAGGGATTATATACAACTCCCGTACAAAATCAATGTATTTAGAGCTATGTTCTAAGTGGGACACAGTAATCTGGGACTCAAGATAATCATCCTTGTCTATTTTCAAGTTCGAAATAAACTCTATTACCTCCTTAGAGTATTCAGCCTCCAGTTGGCTCGCAACAAGATTTGTGAGCTTCGCAATTTGTATCATATGCAGCGCCTCTTCTTCGTGGGTTGCATTTGATGAACTCTCGAGCGACACCACATATTCGTACCAGGGCTTGTTCGAAATCGTGAGTTTATCATATACAGAAATTTTGAGGTGTAGGGTTTTGAGACGAGAGGGTTTTTCTGGGCAAAGATAGGTTTTATTTGCAGAGAATTTTGGAGACGAAGGTTTGTGAAATGGGGCTTGCGAATGAATTCACAAATGAATATATAGAATGGGTTCGTGGGAAATCGTATCGATTGATTAAAATCAACGGTTGAGATCGATCACTGACTAATCGGGTATATGAAAGGACGATTTCACGAAAAAAATACGCCGCCATGTTAACCTTATTGGTGATTAATTGAATTAGAGCAATTAATGACTGTTGACCTTCTTCGGCATTTCAAAGATCCCGCCCAAAACATTCTCTTCAGGTGTTTTAGTATTTATTGCAAATGATTACTGAGATTCAGTTAAGCAATAAATGAGTTGCATGAGTCATTACTTCTTCAGACTAATTTCCCTCTATCAGTCTTACTGAGTATTGACTTTGATAAAATGTCAGTATGATACTGAGTACTGAAAGGGTTCAGTATGATACTGAGTACTAACCCTCAGTATATCTGAGTTTCCCAAGACTCTGAGTTCAGTATTTCCAATTTTATCCTGAGTTTCTCAGTAGAATCCTGAGAAAACTTCATGCATCTGAAAACCTTCAATTTTTCAGATTTACTCTATACACCTGGATCCAACATCCCTAATTCAACTGATAGTTCCTGAAATCTTGATTCAGCCAAAGGTTTAGTCAAGATATTAGCTCTCTGTTTATCAGTATGAATCTTCTCCATCCTGATGTCCTTTTTCAATATGATCTCTGATGAAGATTCCTTCCTTAGCTTGATTCTCTTGAAGTCCAAGAAGGAAATTCATCTTCCAACAATGACATCTCAGATTCTTTTTCATCAGGGCAGTGATGTCTTCGTTCAGCTCAGTGCCCTTTTCTGTTTACCTGAAAGACAGATTAGTTATGTGGTACCCATTTGGTGTAGGGTCCTATCAGGTTAGCTGTACCTTTTGGAATCCAAATCTGCCTGACAACTCTAATTACTTTAGAGTGGCTGATCTGTCTTCCATAAACATCTACATACACATTCACCACTCTAGGTGCCTTAGCAGTATCCTGTGTATGAGTGCTAGCCTTAGCATGAACATGAGCCTTAGAATTTTTCTTGGGTACAGGCCTTTTGTTCCATTGCTTTGGCTTTTGTGCAGCTGGTCTGTGTCTCTGTTGACTTGGGTTCAGGTAACCTTTACCCTTAGGCAAGTGGGGTTTGGGTTGCCTGTACTGAAATTGGGGTCTTTCAGTTGAGGACTTGGTCTTTTCAGTTGAGAATGTCTCTGCTGAGTGTTTCTCTTCTGAAAATTCCTCTGTTTGGTTAAGTCTTGAGATCTCTTGAGTTTGTATTCTTAGCCTGAGGCTTTGAAGTACTAGCCTGAAAATTTCCTACTGAGTGGTCAGGTTTTCTAGCCTTTTCCTGAGGTTTGGGCTTTCTTACCTGAACATTCAGTTTTTATGGAACCATAGGTCCTTTTCCCTTGTTTAAAACTTTGGGCAATTCTTCAGTTCGAAGATCGGGTGCCACTTGTTTAAAAAGACAGACTTAGTGCTACTAGAAGCAACATTCAGATGACCTTGTGAGGTTCCCCCTGGAATGTATCCCAATCCAGCTTTTATAGTGGCAGGTCTCTGATAACTCTGAATTTCATCTATTACTTTAGATGCAGAATTCAATAGAGCTAGCTTTCTCTGCGCATTATCCTCACATTTTTGTAGAGTTTCATGATTCTCAAAGAGGTAATTGAACTCAGTTCTGATCAGCTGAATCTCCTCAGTGGATTTCTCTAGTTTTCCATTTAGGGTCTCTATCAACTTCTCTTTTTCTGAGAGTTGTACTTTCAGAACATCTAGTTCATCAGTAGTTCCCATCAATTGAGAAGTGATCTCAGCATTACTAGAGTCTTTCCACTTTAGATTCTCAGCAGTCAGTTCTTTGTTCTGCTCTTGAGTTTCATTCAGCAGCTCTTGTAAAACAACATAGTCCTTCATAAGACTCTCAAAAGAATCCATCAGGTCAAATTGACTTTTTACAGTGGAACTTGATAACTCATGTGCTTGTGTAGGAGCAACAACAGAGATAGAAGAATTTACCTCCTCCACAGCCATTAAACATATGTCATCACTGTCACTATCTGAGAACATTTCATCTGAAGAGCTGGAACCTTCTTCAGAGTGTTCTTCCTCTACAACCATGACTTTCTTGCTGGAGAACTTCTTGTCTCTCTTTGCTTGCCTTTCTTTTCTCTCCTTAGCACTTAGCTCTGGACAGTCATACTGAAAATGACCTTTCTTTTGGCAGTTATAGCATCTGTTGGCATCATCATCCTGATCACTTTCCTCCTTAGTCTTGGAGTCCTTCTTTTTGGATGAAGATCCTTCAGCTCTCAGGTTCTTTCTCTTCTCAGTGGATCTGTCCTCAGCTTTAGAGTCTCTCTGGTACCTGTGATTCCTGTAATATTTTTTATATTTTCCATATCTAGTATTAAGCCTTTCAAACCTCCTTGCCATCAGTACTAGCTTATCCTCTAGCTCATCCTGATATTTAGCAACTGAGTTCTCAGACTCTCTAGTTTTACAGGATTTTTCCTTGGCATTGAAAGCCACATTTTTACTAGATGAAGAATCATCTTTGCTGTCAGCTTTCTTTGATTTCTTATCAATAACAAACTCATAAGCTTTCAGCTCAGAGAAGACTTGTTGGTACGACATTGAATCAATGTTCTTGGTGTTTTCAATCACCACTGCATGAATATCCCATTTCTTAGATAAACCTCTAAGAATTTTCAATGCTACTTCTCTTTGTGGATATCTCTTTCCAAGAGCATTCAGATCATTCATTATACTAGTGAATCTGACTTCCAGTTTGTCAATAGATTCACCATCTTCCATTTCAAAACTGTCAAACTTTCCAATTGCAACATAAAGTTTGTTCTCTTTAATGTGATCTGTGCCTTGGCACATCACAGCGAGTGTATCCCATATTTCTTTGGCAGTATTACAATGAGAAATCATCCCGTCACACCTTCATCAATAGTGCTATATAGCGTATCTTTGGCAATATAGTCTAGATTGACTAACTTCCTCTCCTCAGGAGTAAGTTGATCATCAGACTTTGGAAATTCAGTCCTGGGATCATTTCTCTCATTTTCAGTAACTCTGGGATTCACAACAGTGAATTGGAATGGTCCTTCAGAGACCACTCTCCACATTCGTTCATGCTTAGAATACAGGTGAGCCTGCATTCTCAATCTCCACAAATCATAGCTCTCTACTGAGAACATTGGAAGTTTCTTAGAAGGCATTATGTCTGAGCCTTATAAGATTTCAACAAATAGATCTGTTCAGTAGACCACAAGAATCTTTTAGCAAATAAGACTCTGGCAACCAAAGCAAACGGTCAAGCGAACCATTGCTCGATACCACTTGTTGGTCCCGGTGCAAACGAGTCTTACACGTGTATGGGGAGGGAATACACGTGTTCAGTGATTTTAAAACTTTTTCTTCACTGAGGTCAGATGGGTCAGGTTGTCCTGATGATTTGGCCCTGAGAAGCACAGATCGCCCTGAGTCAAAGTCTACCTGAGACAGTGATCCTGAGCTACTTTCAGTAGCCTCAGATAATCCCAACTGAGCCTGAGTTTTCAGAGATCCTGAGCTTGCTTGAATAGCTACTCAGACGTGCGGAATGGTTGGCCCTAAGTTTATACTCGTTTTATGCTTTGCTGAAAACCTTCCTTTTAATGAAACAGTGATTAAGGCTGTGATTCAGTTAGATGCAACTTCAGTGGATTGATTCCAACTGAGTATCAGTGAAAATATGCTTTCAGTTAAAGATATGCAACAGATAATCAATGCAGTACAGAAAGCAAATAACACAGCAAGTTATAGTGGTTCAAAGACTCAAGCTCCTACGCCCACTCTCTCTGACCTTCAGAGAAAATCCTTAACCACTTCCTAAGGTTTTCTGACTACCTCAATGTAGTTTACTAACCTTTCTATTTTGAGCTTTCTGACTACCTCTGTAGTTTACTTACTCAAAACACACACAAGCTTTCTGACTATCCAAGATAGTTTACTCACTTCTTCTCTAGAGTTTTCTGACTACCTCAATGTAGTTTACTAACTCTTTACAACTCCAACTCACCAACAATCACACTCAAACTACCTTACAAAGGGTTTGTGGTTTCTTGGTTGGTTTCCAACTAGGATGAGATATTCTTTACAATTAAGAACAATGCAAAGGCTAGGATATCTCTACTAAGCTTTGGATATATCTTATCAAAACTAGGCTTAGTGAATGAGCTCTCTTCAATGTAAAGCACTTGGGAAATTCTTGGATTTTCGAGTGCTTCAACTTGCAATAATAAGTTTGAGCTCTTGAGTTGCTTACAAATTTCCCGTAACCTTCAATGTAGAGGGTCACAAGTATTTATAGGCAGTCACCAAGGTCACTCTTGAAAAACTATCCGTTGGAAGAGATAGCTTCATGAGTTTCCTCTTATGGTGTGTGATGAATGACTATATTTAGGGTTTGACACTCCCTTGCATGTTTTAGGCAATATGCTTTTCATGCAACGATCCACCACTTTTTTTGCGATGCGAACATAGTACTCTTGACATGCTTCATGACTGGTCGCTTTCGAAGGTCGATAAAATCTGCATCTTTGTCTTCCTCTGATTGGCTCTTTGTCTTCAGTAAATGTAGACAAACATAACGGCTCTTTTTGGTCAATATCTCTGAGTGATATAACCTTAACAACACTTTATTTTAGTTCATTTTGTCTGCATGTGAATGTCTTGGGCAATATCTATTTTTCTAAGTAATCGCGTTTTTCTCAGTATTGTATTCTTTAGATAGATATTTTCAGTGCCTCGGAACATTCAGGTTATACTGAGCATTCAGTAGATTACTGAGTCTTCAGTAACTACTATGCCTTCAGTATCATTTGTCTTCGATCTTACGTGTCTTACGAGTCTTGAGAGATATCTTGGACCGATATCTTGAGTCTTCATCTTGAGTCTTGATTTCTCGATTTCTGCTTGAGTCTTGATTTTTCTCGATTTCATCTTTGAACTTGATTTCTCGATTTCATCTTGAAACTTGAAACTTCGATTTCATCTTTGAAACTTCATTTCTTCGAAAACTCTTCGAGTCTTCGAAATCTAACTTTGATCTATATCTGCTGACTAAACATGGTGCAGATAACATCCTGAACACTCTAAAACTGAATCCTGACTCATCTATCAAGATTATCCTGAACATGTCATACTCAGGGGTTTTGGGATCTAATCAAAATCTTCTTTATTAAATTCATCTCCCAACACTAAGCATGCAGAATCTAGGAGTTACGAGATCACATATCTCTTGTAGAGACAACCGTTGAGACGATGGATCAACCCAAAGAGCCTTCCCAAATATGTCTCACGTCCACGAACGTAATCCGGTGGAAGGATTCTCAACGAACGATTTTAATTTAAAGGAGAAAATAAAAATATTTGTCACCACCTTTGTGAATTTCTAATTTTTCCAACACATGGAATTTCATTGGGGATGAAAAATTCATCCCCTATTTATAGGACTAGGGGGGACAAAAATTTGGGCATGTTGGGCATTGAGAAATTTCCTTGCTTCTTCCTCAAGGTACAATCTAGAATATATCTAATATATTTTATTTCCCAAAATATCTCCCAACAAAATCTTCTCCTCCCTTCTTGTCAATTATGTTCGAAAATATCAAATAAAATAGGGAAGAAATAAGATCTTTTTCCTTTCTTGAATTTATGGGATAAACTTGTATCTCAAGAATACTTATTCCATAAGATATTTCCAAGAAAATCAAGAAAAAAATCATTTCTCTCTCCCTACCTTTTTTTTTTCAAAATAATTAAGAAAATAGGCAATAATATTTTCTTCTCCTTTTCATTAATTGGACTTTAATTTTGGCTATTTGAGGGGCCTTTAGGAGAATTAAGATTGGAGCTCCAATGGGCTATGAAACTTTAATATTTAGCCAAAATATTATTCAAGCCCATTAATATTAATTTACTCCACTATAAAATTAATATTGAACTATCCATCTTAACCCACATTACGACTTCACAATAATATGGTTCCCGGTCATTATTTCCCGCGTTTAAGATTATCTTAGTCCATTAATTAATTAAGCCACTGAACAGACTTTATATTAATTAATATCTTTGTCCTTGGAGTAAAGACAGCTCAACATTATTATCCATACCGGAAATAAATTTCCACTTGCAAGATTTGGTATGATAAAGATTCTGAGCCCACCAAGGGGACAAATCAAGCAAACCGTATTTGCACGCTATTCTTCGTATTAAATCTTAGCAATCGTCATGTAATCAATAATATTGCCCAAGATACAAGGTATCGAATCGCATTAATTTTCTTCCCATCATAAGTCAATGCAATAGTTATTAATTTCACACAATCCTATTTAAGGGACGGAGATTAAGAAATAACGAACCACTGAGGTCTAATTCTTGTATATTCATGATCAAGAATTTATCCTCCTCAGAGGGTCTATTCAAATAAGATCATAATGCATTAGTGTAATCTCTTGGTCAAGACAAGTCAATCTGAGTCTTACACTTCAACCTTTCATGATGGATTGTTCATTTCCATCTGGGTTGTGAATTTGTACTTAGTCACGAAGAACTGTTAATTTGATCTTCTGTGATCTGGTATCACCAAATTAACTGTAACATAACACGTACTTACATATTGAACAGGTATGCAGTAAATATATATAACATTCATTCATATTTAATGCAACATGTGATTAATAATTTATTTAAATAAATAAGAAATTCAGTTTGGTTATAAAAGTAAAAAGCATACTTTTCAGTATAACCCCAACAATCTCCCACTTATACTCAAAGTCTGCTTTTAAATATACTACAACATGTCTCGTGTTCTATGTGACATCTAATGTCACCTACACGAACCTAATAATATTTCAACCACTTATACTCAATGTAGATTGGAAACACTCTTGACATCCATTCCTTCCACATATCTCTCGAATGTACTCTGAGGCAGACCCTTTGTGAATGGATCTGCTAGGTTATCTTCGGACGCAATCTTTGCCACTTCTATGTCTCATCTCTTAATGATTTCTCATATAAGATGGTATTTTCTTTCTATATGTTTTCTGGCCTTGTGGGCTCTCGGTTCCCTAGAATTTGCAACTGCTCCGGCGTTATCACAGTAAACCGTGATCGTGTTGGGAAAATCTGGAACGCCGTCCAAGTCCACTAGGAAGTTCTTGAGCCAAACCGCTTCTTTCACTGCTTGACAAGAGCTACATATTCGGCGATGCATTTCTGCTTAACGCTTATTCATGTCATGGCTCCTCCCCCCATGCAAAACACACTACCCGAGGTTGACTTTCTGGAGTCTATGTCTGATTGGAAATCTGAGTCCTTGTAACCGATGGGGATTGGATTGTCTGATTGATAAACTAACATTCTATCCCGTGTCCTCTTCAGACTTCAGAATGTTCTTAACTGCAGTCCAATGCTCTTTCCTAGGGTTACTTTGATATCTTGCCACCATTCCTACGACAAAGCAGATATTCGGTCTCGTGCACATCATCGCGTACATGAGGCTTCCCACAGCCGAAGCATAAGGAATGCCCTTCATGTCATCTATTTCCTTTTTGTGTCTTGGGACACATCTTCTTGGATAGATGGATTCCGTGTCTGAAAGGCACAAAGCCTTTCTTGGAATCTTGCATGCTGAATCGCTTCAAAACGGTGTCTATATATGAGGCTTGCGAAAGCCCAATCATTCTTTTCATGCGATCTCGAGTGATCTTGATCCCTAAGACGTGACCGGCTTCCCCTAAGTCCTTCATATCAAACTGTTTTGACAGGCATGCCCTTATGTCTGATAACATCTTTACATTGTTCCCGATGAGCAGAATGTCGTCTATGTATAGTACCAAGAATACCAAGGCAGTTCCGTCACGCTTTTTGTAGACACAACTTTCGAAATTATTTTGATCAAAACCGTAGGATTTTATAACTTGATCAAAACATTGATTCCAAGCACGGGATGCTTGCTTTAGCCCATAAATGGACTTCTTTAGCTTGAAAACCAGATGCTCTTGGCCTTTTTCAATGAAGCCTTTGGGTTGTTACAAATAGATCTCTTCGTCAAGACTTCCATTAAGGAAAGAGGTCTTGATATCCATTTGCCAGATCTCAAAGTCTAGGTACGTAGCAATCGACAAGAGAATGCGGATGGACTTGAGCATGGCTACGGGCGAAAAGGTTTCCTCATAGTCGATCCCTTTTTTCTGAGTGTACCCTTTCGCCATGAATCTTGCTTTAAAGGTTTCAACCTTTCTGTCTGGTCCCCTTTTTCTCTTGTATACCCACTTGCATCCAATGGGTTTTACCCCATTAAGTGGTTCGACTAGCTCCCACACTTTATTGTGATCCATTGAACCCATCTCGGCTTCCATTGCGGTTTGCCAAGAAGTTGCATCCTTGTATTGGATCGCCTCGTTGTAGGACCATGGATCTGATTCTTCTCCTGAGATCAAGTTCGAGGACTCTCCTATCCCCAAGAATCGCGTGGTTGCCTAACAACCCTCCCACTACGACGAGGTTCTGGTTGTGTAGATGTGACTCTTGGTATTTTGCCTTGTACAGTTGGCAACGGAGTTGGCCCCCTAAGTTCTTCTAAGGTAATCTCGCTTCTAGGCTTTTTATCGTTCATATAGTCTTCTTCCAAAAATTTAAAGTGTGTACTAATTACGACCTTTAGATCTTCGGGACCATAGAACATGCATCCCTTTGTTCCTTCGGGGTACCCTATAAACAACCTTAATTCTGAACGTGCATCCAATTTACCAGCTTCCTTATCCAACACGTATGCCAACACCCCCAGATCCTCATGTGTCCTAAGCTGGGCTTACGCCCCGTCCACAATTCCTTAGGGGTTTTGGGAACCGATTTGGATGGCACTAAGTTCAGAATATAAGTTGTTGTTTGCAAGGCATAACCCCAGAACGATTTTGGTAAATCCGCATAACTCATCATTGACCTTACCATTTCTAGAAGCATTCTATTTCTTCGTTCTGCAACCCCATTTTGTTGAGGGGTACCGGGTACAGTCAACTGGGATGCAATCCCTTCATCCGACAGGTAGTTCAAGAATTCATCGCTGAGGTATTCGCCTCCACGATCAGATCGTAGAAACTTGATACTCTTTTCCTTATGATTCTCTGCTTGAGCCTTAAATTCTTTGAATTTATCAAAGGTCTCAGATTTATGCTTCATTAGGAAAACGTACCCATAGCGTGAGTAATCATTGATAAACGTAATGAAATACTCGTAGACACCTCTTACTTTGATTTGCATTGGACCACATACATCAGTGTAAACGATCTCCAACACTTCTTTAGCTCTAAGCCCCTTGGCTCCAAATGCCCTCTTGGTCATCTTACCCTCCAAGCATGATTCGTAAGTTGGAAATGGTTCAATCAGGAGGGACTCCAATGAACCATCTTGGACCAACCTTTGGATCCTTTTTGGATTAATATGACCAAATCTTAGGTGCCAAAGAAGTGGCTCATTCACGTTAGTCGAACGTTTCCTTTTATTACTTGAAATAGTAGATGTGTTATAGGATGCATTCTGTGAGTGATGTGCACAATTAAAATATAGAGATTGTTCCGCAAAGTTCCACGACAGATAACCACATCATTACGAAAAACAGTAACATGTTTATTAAAACGAACAGAATATCCATCAACAAATAGTTTTGAAACAGAAATAAGGTTTTTGCGAAAAACAGGAACATAAAGAACATCTCTTAAAATTAAACTCTTGTCTTCAAAAGACAGGTGCACGTCTCCCACTGCTTCAACTGCCACTCTCGTAGCATCGCCTAGCGTGACGAGGATCTCTCTTTCACTAAGTTGTCGGGTCCGCTTGAACCCCTGTAATGTGAAACAAACATGATCAGTGGACCGCGTATCCATTACCCACGAATGGGTAGCATACGCCGCTAAACAAGTTTCAACAACTAGTACGTGAGAATTACCTTTTTTTCCATTCCTTTTGGGTTTGGAACATGCTGACCTCCAATGTCCCTTTTCACCGTAGTTAAAACACTTCCCCTTAGCCGGTTTCTTTACTCCTCCCTCCCTCTTCACCTTTCCTTTGCCCTTGGCAACGCTTGAGTTAGCTTCACTTTTGGCCTTCTTCTTCATCTTACCTCTTTTTGGTCTAGAAGAGAAAGATGGACCAACTGCCGCTAAGGCTTGGCTACTCTCTCCTAATATTCCTTCAGTCGAGACTAGAGCTTGTAGCAGATCAGGCAAGGAGAACTTCTGATTGTTCATTTGGCAGTTGAGCCTGAACTGCTCGAAGCTTTTGGGCAGGGAATGAAGTATGAAATCGATCTGGGTCTCGATATCATATTCAGCACCAAGTACCTCAAGTTTGTTAAGGTGAGCCATCATCCCGGAGAACGTGTTCTCTTCTGAGGCGTTCCTCCACCATTTTCATTGAGAGCATGTCTCTCATGGTGATTTAATGAGCCACACCGGTTACGATGTTGGAACATCGCTTTAAGATTGACCATGATGCCTGCAGCAGTTTCAACGTTTTGGTGCTGGTGTTGCAACACATCTGACATAGAAGCCAAGATGGTACACTTTGCCATTTCGTTGGAACGCTCCCAGTCAGCATACTCTTTCTTTTCCGTTTTACTAGACTCATCAGTTGGCTTTTCTGGTTTGGGTGTAGTAAGAACCCAGTTGTGATGTTTTGTGGTGAGGACAATAGTAAGTTTTCGATACCAATCAACAAAGTTTTCTCCAGTAAGCAAATTGTCTTTCAGTATATTGAACAGTGGATTAAAAGGTTGAGACATGATGATACTGAAAATAAACATGCATTTGTGTCAATGTCCGGATCAACACAAAGAAAATCACATAATTCGATCACACGATTCATATTGAAATCTCAAAAAAAATATGAACATGCATCAGCCAACATCTCAAAACAGTTTTAAATGAGCCTCTTGGGAGGGTCATCATTTAAATCACATTCAAGCATGTTATAAACAAGAACATTTACAAACCTTTAATTTAAAAAAAATTAATAGTTGGCTCCCACTTGACCAATACAAAATTGACAGGGACTTCGGTGAAGTATATGCATATCAATTTTGTACCTAAGTAATAACCATGATTAAATATAGAATTACTACTTCGTTTTGATCGAGCCTCTTGGGAGGGTCATCGTCGCCACTAATAATAATTCACAATCATCCTTTTGAGAATTTATTCATGTGAAAGCTTTCTTTTGGCCGTCCCTTAGGGGAATTTCTCCAAAAGATTTCACAAATAAATAAATCATGGAGGCCAAAATTAATTTGATTCAAAACCAAATTAACTGTTTAAAACATACTTAGTAATTTTTTTTTTGAATTTGAGATTTTTCGTTGGGCAATTCTCATGCAAACACTTTTAAACAAATTAAATAAAGCATAAGAAAATACAACAATAAATCAAGCAAAGCAGAAAAATAAACATATTGGCCACAAATTATCCAACTGTCATGGTTTGATTTTTCTTGGCTTGATTTTGAAGAAACGTCGTCTTGAATTTCTCCCACTCGTTCGTTTCGAAAAAAAATTCTGTCTCGAATCGCCACGCCAAGTAGCTAGCAGCCGGGATGCACGCCTGCATCCGCCGGCCCTTACTAATAAATCAATTTCAGATGCATAAAGGCAACAAGTGTCGCCCGTATGGCTCTCGGTAGCCTCGCTGGCATGTGGCGGTGGGCGTCGCCCATCTTACGCGGCTTCTCGTCTTTTCCTCCCCTGCCGCCGCTCCACGCGCGCTTCGCCTTGCGCTGCTCGCCGTCAGCCAGGTTTCCCTCCTAAGACGTTTCGCGAGATGCACGTGACCTGTGTACAGTTCCGGGTCCATTTCAACTCCTCGTTTCCATTTTCGTCTTCGATCAAGTTACAATTTATTTAACGAGAAAATAAATACACCTTAAATCTAGACTTGTCTATTACATTGAACAAATCAAATAGCCTAATCTACTCGTGGATTTTCTCACAAGAAAAAACAAATTCGAACGAGTCGAATTAAAACCATTCATACGCAAACACATTAAATACCATGAAAATTGGATACCTGCAAAACAGATCTAGCAATTCTACTATCCAATTTTTAATAAAATTTAATGGCCAACATAATTTAAATAACAATTTAAATACAGAGCTCGAAACCGAGGCTCTGATACCAGTTGTTGGGAAATTAGGGGTGCCCTGATCTATTCGAGATGCATTTAAATACATATTTAAATTAATTAATAAATTACTAACATGAATTAATCCTAAATCAATTCAACATAATAATTAAACAAGTAAATAAGCAACATGCGTACACGTAATTCCTAAGTATGCAAAATCTAGGAGTTAAAAAATTACATACCTCTTGTAGAGACAACCGTTGAGACGATGGATCAACCCAAAGAGCCTTCCCAAATATGTTCCACGTCCACGAACGTAATCCGGTGGAAGGATTCTCAACGAACGATTTTAATTTAAAGGAGAAAATTAAAATATTTGCCACCACCTTTGTGGATTTCTAATTTTCCAACATGTGGAATTTCATTGGGGATGAAAAATTCATCCCCTATTTATAGGACTAGGGGGGGACGAAAATTTGGGCATGTTGGGCATTGAGAAATTTCCTTGCTTCTTCCTCAAGATACAATCTAGAATATAAGAATATATTTTATTTCCCAAAATATCTCCCAACAAAATCTTCTCCTCCCTTCTTGTCCATTATGTTCGAAAATATCAAATAAAATAGGGAAGAAATAATATATTTTTCCTTTCTTGAATTTATGGGATAAACTTGTATCTCAAGAATACTTATTGTTGGGAGATGAATTTAATAAAGAAGATTTTGATTAGATCCCAAAACCCCTGAGTATGACATGTTCAGGATAATCTTGATAGTTGAGTCAGGATTTAGTTTTAGAGTGTTCAGGATGTTATCTGCACAATGTATAGTCAGCAGATATAGATCAGGATAGATTCTGAAGATTCTGAAGACTCAGTAAATTTCTGAAGAAACAGAAGTTTCAGAAGACTCAGTATGAAACTGAGAATCTGAAGACTCAGTATGAAACTGAGAAAACTAAAGACTCAGTATGAAACTGAGAAACTGAAGACTCAGTATGAAGACTCAGTATGTCTCTGAAGACACTAAGACTCAGAGAATCCTGAAGGCACAATAATTATTGAAGACTCAGTAATTACTGAATACTCAGTATAAACCTGAAATGTTCAGAAGCAAAGAAATTGAGGAATATAGCCGTTGGAATCCAGCTAACGTGGACCAATGAGAGGAAGACAACCAGCCTGGAAAAGCTGCAGAACTTACAAAAGATAGTATGGATTTGAATGTGATTCTCTTCAACGGTAACATTCAAATCCACACTATAAGTACAAGATCTTCCATCAAATTAAGTGTGGATGATTGGAGAATATAGCACACGATGCTACAGAGCTAAGAGGACATATACTCAAAGCATTCCCACCCTAGAACACAAGTCTGTAGATATACAAATATGTTCAAGAGTGTTCTAGAACCCAATCTAAGCAACCCACGATGTATCCTAAGCTTAGAGAGATTTTCCCAACCTTAGCATTGAGGCTAAACAAATGTAAGGGAAAATCTCACCATAGTTGGAGACAACACCAAACCCAAACCCCATTCTCGTAAGAGATAACTAGTGGTGAAGTGAGGTAGTTGTTAGGCAATCTCGAGAGAGGGTGATAAGTCCCGTTGGAGTGTGAACTCGTTAAACATCTAGAGGCGAACCCGAGAGGGTGATAAGTCCAGTTTGAGTTAGTAAACTACAGAGGTAGTCAGAAAGCTCAAAGTAGAAAGGTTAGTAAACTACAGAGGTAGTCAGAAAGCCTTTGGAAGTGTTTGAAGGAATTTCCCAGAAATGCGAGAGTGGATGTAGGAGCTTGAGTCTCCTAACCACTATACGTTGTTGTGTTTTTATCATGATGTTCTTAGCTTTGTCATACACATTCGATTATAAGCAAGACACAACACAAGAGCTTAAAACGCAAAAATCTGGAATCACCATTCCTTCACCCCTGTTTTTATGTGCATCTCACGACATAATTTGCTTCCGCACGCGCAAAATGGGTTTTTCACCGGGCCTATCACTTATTCCATAAGATCTTTCCAAAAAAATCAAGAAAAAATATTTTCTCTCTCCTACCTATTTTTTTTGAAAATAATTAGAAAAAATAATAGGCAATATTTTTCTTCTTTTTTTCAATAATTGGACTTTAATTTGGGCTATTTGAGGGGCCTTTAGGAGAATTAAGATTGGACCTCCAATGGGCTATGAGACTTTAATATTTAGCCAAAATATTATTCAAGTCCATTAATATTAATTTACTCCCTAAAATTAATATTAAACTATCCATCTTAACCCACATTACGACTTCACAATAACATGGCTCCCGGTCATTATTTCCGCTTAAGATTATCTTAGTCCATTAATTAATTAAGACACCTAATGACTTTATATTGATTAATATCTTTATCCTCGAGTAAAGACAAATTTCAACATTATTATCCATACTTTGAAATAAATTTCCACTTGCAAGATTTGGTATGATAAAGATTCTCGAGCCCACCAAGGGACAAATCAAGCAAGTTGTATTTGCACGCGATTCTCCGTAGATAAATCTTAGAATCGTCATGTAATCAATAATATTGCCCAAGATACAAGGTATCGAATCACATTGATTCTCTTCCCATCATAAGTCAAAGCAATAGTTATTAATTTCACACGATCCTATTTAAGGGACGAAGATTAAGAAATAACGAACCAATCGAGGTCTAATTCTTTTATATTCAAGATCAAGAATTTATCCTCCTCAGAGGTCCTATTCAAATAATCATAATGCACTAGTGTAATCTCTTGGTCAAGATGTCAATCTCGAGTCTTACACTTCAACCTTTCATGATGGATTGTTCATTTCCATCCGGTTGTGAATTGTACTTTAGTCATTTAGGAACCGTTAATTTGATCTTCCGTGATCCGGTATCACCAAATTAATCGCAACTTAACACGCATTTACTTATTGAATGTGTCATGCAAAGAAATATATATAACATTCATTCATATTTAATGCAACATGTGATTAATAATTTATTTCAGTAAATAAATAAGAAATTCAGTTTTGTTATACAAAGTAAAAAACATACTTTTCAGTATAACCCCAACATGTATAACACCGTGCTGTGTCATAAACTCGTATGGGTCTATAGTGTAATTTTTGCTTAATTGTGATTTATTGCACAAGACGGTGCTATAGACCCATATGAGTTTACTACACAACACGGGATCCAAATCTTGTTTGCCTCTTTTATTTATAGTAAGGGTCTGCTTGGTATGACTAGGGAATGATAATGGAAATGAGTATCATTGAGGGGTCAATCATTAAGAATTATTGATTATGTTGTTATTGCTTGGTTATAATATCAACAATGAGTATCATATAAGGTGAGTTGAGTGAGTGGGGTAATCAATTGCTTACTTGTAATCTCATTACTTGTTTATCGAAACTACCAAGCAACATTAATAGAAATAATTCTCATTACCCCCAACCAAGCGGACCCTAAATTTATTGTTTTACCCTCAACTCACGTATGCTCAAATTCCCATCCTCTTTGATTCAAATCATAGGAGATACTGAGTTCCATCAACATTTTTCTTACTACCTTCCAATTGTATTTCATAATGTGCAGTGATTTTGGAGGAAGATGTTATTCTAGTCAGTAGTCACTCTTTGTTCTCTTATGCGCTCAATTTTTGTTCAACACACATAAAAACTTTATAGCGTTAGTTATAAAAATCATTGTTGAGATATGAATTTACAATTGCAAAACACTCCTCTACAAGATGAATATTAAATAGAATCGCGTAACAGAAGATTCGTGTGATGGTTTGAAATACATACACTATTCAATAGCTATCACAAAACCTTCAACTTGGTACCAACTTTTTGCACAGAAGCAAGAAGCCATGCTTAAGGTTTTACAAATACAGCATCTAAATAATACAAAAGAACACAACGTCCATACTCATACATACACCCTCGTCTAAAGGCGCGATAAAGGTGCGCTTTCGTCGGTATTTTTCAGGAAAGGGTAGTCCGTATACCCTACAACAGGATCACGTGTATAAAACGTAGCCCTCACATACTTATTCAAAGGCGCATTCATCTTCAATCTGAAAACTAAATCCGGATTCGAAATGAATAACCGCCCGTATGCCACCAGATCAGCATCCCCGTCGGCCACAGCTTCAATCCCCAGCTCGCGCGTGAACCCACCGCTGCAAATGAAAGTTCCTTGATACGTACTCCGCCACGCCCTGATGAGCTGCGCCTCCTCGTCTGCACTCCCGTGCCTGCCCGATTCCGTCTGCCCGTAGGCCGTGTACCGCGGTTGGGTCACGTGGAGATAGGCGAGTTTGGAGCTACGGTCAGTTTGGAGTTTGTTGAGTTTCTCGATCACGGCTAGGCCTAGGGCGAGCGGGTTGGAGTCCATTGCGTCGAGATGGTCGATTGCGGGTGAGATTCGGAGGCCTACCCGATCGGCACCAATGGCGGAAACGACGGCTTCGACTACCTGGATAGTGAATTTGCAACGGTTTTCCAGAGATCCGCCGTACTCGTCTGTTCGTTTGTTGATCCCGTCCTTCATGAATTGATCCAGGAGGTAACCGTGGGCACCATGGATCTCGATACCATCAAATCCTGTTCATTTTACTTGTGTTAGAATTGGAATTTTCAAGGAAAAAGAAATTCACATGAGAATTGTTAAGAATAATTCATGAGGTAAAAACTCAACTTTGATAACGAAAAAACTAAAATATATAAAGAAAAGTATTAGTTCATATGAAGAATAGTATTAGTACTCTATCAAATATACAACTAATACTTTTTATCATATAAACTGATACTTTTCATCACATAAACTAATACTTTTTGACCCTTTTTTTCTATGATTCGCGAAAAAAAACTTGGCATCGCTCCTATAAATAACTGGAAATTTGCATGGTCATATTAGTTTTCATAACTCCGAGCACACCCACCATCTTTATAAACAATTATTCAACTTGAAAAATTGTCAAATTCTCAGTCACAGGTAATGTAATTTCATGAAAAAGATTCATCCTTCTCTCCAGCTCTGTTTTTCACATATCTTGGCATAATATGCCAAATCAGTATACTTAATTACAACACACATAATTGAACAAGGAAAGAATCATCACAGACAAAATAAGCAGTGACATGAACAAAACTATCTCAAGCATATAATCTCAGGCTAAATCTGAAACGATTAGATATATAATACGAATAATACTTAAAGAGAAGCACATGATTCGACCTTGTGTAAAATACCTGCTTCAATGGAATTTAAGGCCGCTTGGCGATATTGTGCTATCAGCTCGGGTAATTCGTAGGCCTCCAATTTTCGTGGCTTTGGATAAATCCCGTAACTGCCATCAGGAAGTAGCACTCTCCACCTCTTGGATATTGGCTTGTCCGTGGAGGATGCTGGTGCAACTCCGCCAGGCTGAAGTTCTGTAAATATAACCACAAACTCATTATGTTTTGAAATAAACAGCAGAAATCTGGAATGAGTTCTCTCTTAGTAAAATCTCAGATTCCATGCTTGCAGAAATGGAACACGCACCAATTGAGCATTTCTCTAGCATTTATCAATCTGAAAATTTGGCCAAACTATCAAATAACTGAAACTAATTAATAGTAAATGTTATCTTTCAACACCAATTAATCCATCTTTGCATTACAACTCTTGTATTTCAAATGTCTTAAACATTATATATATGAATTAATCAATAATCAATATATTATCAATAATCGCGTAAAATCAAGAAATATTATTATTGGGATAGAAATATATTTTTTAAAAACCATAAAAATTTAATTTAACCAATTCTTTGTCACAATAAAGTAATAAACTCGAGCAAATTTTCTATGCAAAAATAGAAAGAAAGACATTTAAGATTTTTACAACTCTCAAACAATTTTGCTTTGGGATTATTGAATTGAAATGTACAGATGAAATATAAGAACTCTTCTAAAAGCTATTTTCCTCGTTTAGCATTTAGTTAAAATATTTAAAAAGCTATTCTAATTATTGAGTGTGTCTTACTAATTGTGAATATTTATATAAAACACACCCCATAATAAATTGGATCCCATCCAACATTAAAACACACCTCATGTGCACCGTGCATTCATAGTGCATTTTAGAAGCGTGCAACTATACAAAACATAAACGTGCAACTATTCCAAACAGAAGCATGCAACTATATTCTCATATTAACAATTGCACTTTTCCGTGTAAATTAGTCGCACTTTTCCGTGTAAATTAGTCGCACTTTTCAACATAACAAGTTGCATGCTTCTAAAATGTACTATGAGTGCACGGTACACTCGAGTGCATAAAAGACCTAGCCTTAGTCATCTCGTATATAAAGTTAATTTTAATAGTATGATGTAAATAGTCTTCTAAAATTAGTCATCTCGTATATAAGGGTATGTTCATTTCGGAATTATAGTGGTTGGGGGAAATATCGAATTTTGAAGTCCTCGAATTTTAAAATCCCAGTGAATAGTTAAAATATACATTTGTTTTGGGATTTTACAGGTAGGATGGTGAAAAAATTATTTGATCTTGTATTATTTAATTATTATAGGTGTATTGGGAGAATAAAAAGATAAATGACGTGAGTGTATTGAGAGAATAAAAATAAGAATAGTGGTAAGTAATAAAGTAAAATAGAATTAATAGGATTTCAAAATTCTTATTTTAAGTATCAAATACAAATGGGAGTTTAAGATTGTAACGTCCAAAGTTTGGCCGGATAGTCATGAAACGAACATATGCTAAGGGCGATTTGATTCCCCTGTTCCATTTTTTGTACTCTATTGGTGTTTCACCCTTCTGGATTTTTAACACATGGAACTAGGGTATGGTGGTTCGTTGAATATTCTTTATTATTCCACGTATCATCCATCCATATTATGAAATATAAAATAGAACACTAATTATAACCCTAATTATGGAATAGGTGATATATGAAAATGAGTTGAAAAACAATAGTAGAGAAATAACAAAGAATTAAAAAAAAAACTTGGGTGAGACTGTTAATCTGTTTCAAGAAGTGACCATCATTCTAGACTTTCTAGTCGGTTAGGATAACAATAAATCAAAGATAAATAGTTGTATGCACCATTTTCAAATAATATTAGTTGTTAAAATAAAAAGTATTATTTGATCAGCTAAACAGTATTAGTTGTTTATGCACCTGGATGAGAAGCCCTGCCGACATGCCACAGCTGACAGAAAATAACACCGCCCTTAGCATGAACACCATCCACCACCTTCCTCCACCCCTCCACTTGCTCCTTGTTGAAAATCCCCGGCACGCGCGGAAACCTGCGTGGGTCCCACATCCCACCCAACAACAAATGTGAGGTTAGAATCAGCGAATCAGACCCCACCACTACACCTTTTATTTAACCAATAATTCATTCCACCATCATTACTGAAACAAAAGGAATAAAATTACGAGATTACCCTGCAGAATTGGGGGAAATCATGGTTCCCTCCGTTATGAGAAATCCGCCATTGGTAGCCCTTTGTGTGTAATACTCCGCTAGGGCGTCGTTCGGCATCGCGTTCGGAGCTCTGCATCTCGTCATCGGAGCTAGCACCACCCTGCAGATCGTTTTCGATCGGATCTTAGTTGCAGAAATCGAAATCCATATTGATTTTCAAATTTAGTAATCGAGAATAGGAAATGATGAAATTAGGATGAAGTGTGAAAAAGTGAGGAGGAACCTGTGGGATAGATCGAACTTGCCCATCTTGTAAGGGGAGAAGAGAGACGCGGTTGATTTTGCTCCATCCGACGTCGTTTCCGCCATTGCTGTTCTGTGGAGAGAAATGGGGAATTAATTGGTATTTAAAAAGTGGCGGCTATTTATGGACGGTGGACGTTGGTCGGAGGGTTGAGTTGTTGGGGGAATCTAGGAAAAGTATAGTGGAATTATTTATGGAGTTGCATAAGAAATTGAGCACGATGTTCATAAGGATGTCGTTTTAAATAGTTGGAGTACTTCCATTATTATAATTATTATTCTAGAGTGAAGACTGTGTGGGCATGTTTGTTTTGAGATTATTTCAGACGAACTTTGGACTTTACAATTTCATGTACACATTTAATACAATATTAAAATTAAGATTTAAAAATCCAATATAAAACCTAACATAAACCCTACATTGAACCTATTCTCATTCATAATAATATTATCACTTTTACATAATTTCAATCATTCAATCATTACAATAATAATATAATATTACAAATCAATCAACTTTTTTACATTCTTATATAATCATACTCTATAAAATCTCAAAACATACAATTTTACTATTGAATTTTAAAATCCTAGATTTCAAAGTCCAGAGTTCCCCCGCTATAAGTCCAAAACAAACATACCCTGTGAGATTGTGATGTATGCAATCAATTGATGACACGCAGGCATTGACTAGCTTTAGACTTTGAATAAGTTTTTGCTATAGGAGTAGAAAATAACTTATAGTCAAATTTTGTTAAATTAATAAAAATAACTTTCGAGTATGAACTTCCATAAAACGGATTCTACCTAAAAATCAAGGATCAAATAATTTGGAAGGAGAACGTTAATCTCAAATCTACTAAACGCAAATCACCTCTAATTCAGTTACTTTATTTCAAGAGTTGGTCTTGTGTGAAAATTTTCATGTGTGAAAATTTTCAGGTCAATGTAGATATGTTTGACTGATGAGCTACACTATATTAACCCAGATGGCCCTTACTTTTAATTTGCTCTCTATTAGGTTTATTGGACATGGGTTTGACTCCCCTTCATCACAAAAAGCTTTTTTTTTGTGTCTTTCAAGAATCATAAGACCAATAAAAGGCTTGTATATAAACTAAGTAACCAAAGGCATTTGTAGCTTAATGGTAGGTGGTTGTTTGTATTGACTTTTTTACTCCGAGTTCAATTCCTTCTACCGACGAATATTCTATTTCTCCATTTTTTTTTTTAAATCAACTCTTCTTTGAAATTGAACCTAGTCACATAAATAATAATAAATAAAATAATCACATAAAAGCAGACTCAACACATACACATTGAATATTTACTAAATAATTTTTTTCACTAATTTATTTAGCTTTGAACTTTTTTTAAAAAAAAAATCAGCTCTTCTTTGAAATTGAACCTAGTCACATAAATAATAAATAAATAAATAAGATAATCATATAAAAGCAGACTCATCACATTGAATATTTATTAAATAATTTTTTCACTAATTTATTTAGCTGTGCTCTTTAGTTATAATGGGTAAATACAAACTGAAGCAGTATTACAAGCAAAACATAACAGTATTACATGTAACATTAAAAAGTATTACATCCAAACATAAGAAAAAATAAAAAAAAATTGAAGTGTATTAAATGCATAGTTTGAGCAAGATAGAATTCATAATCAACAATCATTAATGACTTCTAATTTGATTTGATTTCAAATAAGAAATCAAGCGATATACAAACAAAACAAAACCAGATTATATGAAAAAACATAACAAAGATTACAAAAAAAATTAATGATATTACAATCTAAGCATAAGGAAAATTAAGGTAAGTTATGAAGCTTATCTAATCAAAATAGAATAATATTACATGCAATATATAACAATATTATAATTTAAAAAACACAATTTAAATGTATTATAGGTACAACTTGTAAACAAAAAAGTAATAATAAAAAATATTTCCTTATATACTTGAATCAACTAGATAACTAGAGTTAACCCTATTTTTCATTCATCAATTGATTGTGAATGTAATCTATAAATAATTAAATATATATACTTAATTAAAATAATTAAAAATAATTTATTATTTAAAAGTCTCAATCTTAAAATATTTAATGGGTTGTAGTATAGTAGTAAGTTATCTTCCCTCTTACCTTGAAAACCTGGGTTAAACCCATAATGTGATTGTTTTTTTCTTTTTTTTCTTTTTATAAAATATATATCCTTAATTAAAATAGAAAAATATAAATTTTAATTAGAAAACCTCAATTTTATAACATGAGCGGTTGTACAACAGTGGTTAGGCTTTCTTTATTATTCCCAGAAGACCTTGGTTCGAACCCTATTAGGAGCATCTCTTTTGCCCTTTTGAAAAAACACAAGTTTTAAATAGAAAAACTCAATTTTTAACACATAAGCGGTTGTAGAACAGCGGTTGGGCTTTTTTCATCGTGCACAGGAGACTTGGGTTCCATCTCTGCTAAGAATGGCTTTTTTTGCCCTTTTTCTAAATATGGCAATTTTCAAATATTTTCATACATGCAAATTTTTATACTTGATATTTACGTTCCATTTATCTCGTATTTAATAATAAATCACCCCTATTTATGTGGTTGTTATATTTAAAATACTTCATTTTCAAAACATATACATTAATTTATATTAAATACATACTCCATAATTTATAAATTTATACTCTCTTTTATTCTTTTTAAATATCATTAATAACCCGACGTACTACGTCTACACGAAATTGAAAATAAATTTTAAATTAAATACTTTAAACATTTAATTAGTTTGATTAATTTAATTATAAACACAATTTTTTTTCTAATATTATATCTGCATATTTTTATTCATTTCTTATTTTAAATTACTCACTCCCATTCTTCTTTTAGTCTTTTAGAATATTTATATAATAAATATCGTTATAATATTTTCTCCCCTTATTATATCATATATACCCATAATAATTAATTTTCATGATCATTTAAATTTTTTTATGCCAACATTAACCTTAATTTTTTTAATTAAATATTGATAACAATAAATACTATTGGCTGAAAAAATTAGTCACACAACATATTTGTAAGAAAATTAAAAATTTTAATAACCATGAAAATTAATCATTAGGGGTATATCTGAGATAATCATGGGTGAAAATGTCAAAATATGTATTATGTAAATAATATATAAGACTGAAATGAGTATGACATTTGATTTTAATGAGAGGAAGTAATTTAGAATAAGAAATGAATGAAAATATGCATAAATAATATTAAAATATAAAAATTATACTAGTAATTTAATTAAGTAAATATTTAAAATATTTCAATTAAAATTTATTAAAAAAATTATTTAAAATTATGTTTAAGTATGTGGGGTTACGTGTTAGTTTCATTATAAAGATGAATCTTGAGAATAATATTTTCGGACCTTCGAGTTGCAAGTTCCTATTCAACATTGTTATGTTGTCCGCATGGACGGATTTAGGATTTTATAGTAGGTGTAGACTGCAACACTTAAAACATATTAAATTTCATACATGACAAAATATTGTGACGTTCACATAACTATCTTGACGATTATGTTTTTTTAAAAAAGATGCTATAAGTCATTTTCTTTCACTTATCTATATAGTATTTTTTTTTATTTTTTAGATATAAAATATTAGATCATTTTCAAGAAAATCATCTTCACCTTGTTATGTAGTGTCGTTTTCACATATTTCATATTCAAAGGAAAAGATGTATATTTAATATTCAAATTAACAAAAAAATTAATTATTTTAAAAAATAATACTTTGAAAGTTGAGTTGGGGAAAAATGATATTGACAAGTGGTTTTAAAAAAATAAAAATAAATAATAATTTAACTATTAAAAATTAATTTAACTATGCCAAATTAGTAATTATAACTTAAAATTTACGATGTACAAACTGCAACTACTACAAAATTAATTTTTAACAACTCAAAATTCAAAATTTACAAATTAAATAAAGGGGGAGGGAATAAAGAAATTGGATCTCAGTCGAACTTTAAAAAATAAACTTAGAAATTCTAAGTTTAAAGTTTAAATTTAAGTTGTCTACGTATTCATTAGAAATCAAAGCCCACATAATTATCCTACCTCAAACTTATCTCTCGTTGGCTTGGATCGAACAAAGACTAATATATCAAAAATGGCACCACAAAAATAACTGATGTCATGAGTCCATCTCTAAAATTACATTACATTCCTCTTGATCAATAGCATGCAGCAAGTCTCTCCTTGCTGTAAGTGCTTCTCCAACATCAATTTCCACCATCTGAGCATCATGCGGTCGGAATACCTAATCACCTCACACTTTCACAGTCCTTCAAAACATGCTCTATAGTCTCAATTTCTTTTTTCTTTTTTCTTTTTTTAAATAAGGGAGAGACGAGAAACTCTTCCACCCGTACTGTTGGCCCCTTAACCGAATGTGTTATAAATCATGGGATATGCCAACATAATTCAAGTCCTTCAAAACAGACACTTGTGGAAGAGAACCAACATGATTTAATGCTCAGGATCCCAATACAAACCTCCATAATATATTAATGAGATAATGAGAATTTATCACAGGGGGTTTGAACTCGCGTTGCTGGAAAGTTTATTCGCACATCATCACAAGTTTTTAATGTGATTCAATACCTTGTATCTTGGGCAATATTATTAGTTACATGACGATTGCTAAGATTTAATACGGAGAATCGGTGTGCAAGTGCGTCTTGTTTGATTTGTCCCCTTGGGAGACTCAGAAGTTTTATCATACTAAATCTTGCAAGTGGAATTAGTTTCCGGTATGGATAATAATGTTGAGCCGTTCCTGAACCAAGGAAAAAGATATTGATTAATGAGAAGTTATTTCAGTGGCTTAAATTAATTAATGGACTGGATAATCTTAAACACGGAAAATAATAACCAGGAGTCATATTAACTATAATATGGGTTAAGATGGATAGTGCAATATTAATTATGTAGTGAGATTAATTAATATTTATGGGCTTGAATAATATTGTGGCTCAATATTGGAAATTCAAGGTCCATTAGAAGGTCCAATCTTAATTCTTCTAAAGGCCCCTCAAGTAGCCCAAAGATAAAGTCCAATAACTGAAAAAAGTGTTTAAAATAAAATTAATTATTGTTGCCTAATTTTCCTATTATTTTTTAAAATAGTAAATAAAAGAGGGAGAAAAATTTTCTTTGAATTTTGTTATGGAATGAAGATAAGTATTCTTGGAATACAAGATTATCTCATTAAATTCAAGAGGTCTCCCACTTGGTTATTTATTAAGTAAATTTTCGAAAATCTCAAGATAATAAGGAGGAGAACATTTTATTGGGATTTATTTTGAGAAATAGAATATATTGGATATATTCAAGATTGTTTCTTGGAGAAGAAGCAAGGAAATTTCCATGACCCATAAACCCTAGAATTTTCGTCCCCCCCTCATTATAAATAGGGGATGAATTTTTCATCTCAATAATAACACATAAATTGATTTTTTCGGAAAAATATCAGCGTCGATAAAATATCAAATATTTTGAAACGTCGACAGATTGTGTATTTTTGAAAAACTTCAATTGTGAGTGTGCAATTCCATGTGTTGGAAAAATTAGAAATCCACAAAGGTGGTGCAACATAATTTTATTTTTCCTTTTGTTAATTGTTCGCGAGTATCATTCCATCGGATTGTTGAACAAGGACGAGGGAGTACTTGAGAAGGCTCTTTGGGTTTGTTCGTATGAACGGGATATCCATATTCTCAACGGTTGTCACCCCGAGAGGTTAGTTCACGTAAACTCCTAGCAATTCCGCATGCGTAGGATTTATGTGACGAATTTGTATGCATGATTTGTTGTTGAATTATTATTTGAATTAATATAGGATTAATTCATGCTAGTAATAATTGTTAGAATTAAATTTGTATTTAAATATTCACCCCGAATAGATCCGGACAATTAATTCCCCAACAGTTTAGACCCAATAAATCGACTCGATTTCCTTTTTCTTTTAATATATAATTTTCTTTAAATCGACCAAAATTATTAGGATTAAAAAAGTTCAAGTGACACTTTGAAATTAAAGAGAAAACAAAATAGTTTCACATGGTGTGGTTACCTGCTTGGTAACCTACTGTAGTAGGTTAAAGATCCAATTTGAAAAATTTTGAAAACTTACAGGATCAAGTTAAAGCAATCGGAATTAATTTCAAAACTATGCAAAGTTATTGGACTACAAAAAAATTAATCCATTTTGTAAACTTTTATGTATAAAGTAAAGAAATGAGTTGGATTGTGTATATATGTTGGCTCAAAAGTAATGATATTTTGTGTAAAATTGTGGATATTGTGAGGGTAGAGTTTAAATAAAGGATTTTTTTTTTTTTAAATTTTGGAGTGTGCAAATTATTTTGAGACATAAAAATAAGTAAAGTGTCCAAATTATTATGGAAAGGAGTGGGAGTATTTTATTATAATATTACTAATTAATAATAATATCATTTAATATAAATAATATTTCCAACCATTAATAATAATATTTGTTAGTGTTAAATTTTAAACTCTAATAATTTCTTTTATTTTATTTTTATTTATTCACATTTAACTTAATTAATTAAGATTTGGACGCTTGTTGTGGACTGTGTATTTTCTCATCTTAAACAAGTGGAAGAAGGCAAGAAGCATGCTTATCTAATTTAGAGCGTGTTTGTTTAGTAATATAAAATTAGAAAATATGAAATAATGTGATATATTTTACATATTTAATTTTTTCGCATGTTTGTTAAGATGTATTATAATATGAAAATTCAGAAAATAATTCTTGGTATTAGCAATACTACATAAGAGGTGGTATAAATAATCCAATTAAAATGAAAAAATAATGTACAAGCTTCAGGGTCAAAGGAAAAATGCATCAATAATAATAAATACTTTAAATGATAAAAAATAATTTATTATTCCTTCTTTTTCAGGGTAACAAACGGGCTCTTAAACAAATATAACAAGAAGTGGACTTCGTTCATATCTTTAGAGATGCATTGAAAAGAGATAGAACGTGTGATGGAAGATCGAATGAGAGCGCGTTATGAACATGAGAACTCAAAGTATCTATAAGATACACGAAGCATTGTGAATTTGAGAGAAAAAAAGGACGGAACCCCAATTTTTAGTCAGTTCTAATTATAAAAGGATAGAGTTTTGTATGAAAATTTTCATACATGAAAAAAATTTAATTTATAATTAAATTCTGTAATTGGTGAATGAAAGACAAAATTGAGTGGTTCTTGGTTCACTCGATCCAAGTAATTCATGGTTCACCCGGCCCGAATGTGTCATAATTTAGGGTTCATTATTTAATGTTTAGGGTGTAGATGATTGATTTAGGGCAATTTTATAGATTTTCATATATGAAAATTTTCACACTAGACCTACTCTTATAAAAGATGTTTTTAGTCAAAAGTTTTAATTTTATTCTTTTCTAGCCAAGAGAATATTTTGTTTACCAACTCTACCCTTATTCTTCATTTCTCACATTGATCAGTCTTTTTCTTGTCCCCCTTCCCTATTTTTTTTCTGCGCTAATTTCCTACTATTTCTCCTCCAATATTTTTTTTTTGACTTTACCTAATATATCTCCTCCAAATCTTATTCATCTATTTTTTAACGCTAATTTTTCGCCTCCCTTCATCTCTCAATATCTCTCAATTTCTCTATCTTCAATAACATGTGCGGCCGTCTTCCTCCTTCATCAACAGACACTCATTCTCTTTTTTTTTTTTTTTTTTTTTTAAGTTTTAGTTTTAAAATATAAGGTGGTACGGGCTTAAAAATATAATTATACAAGAGTTAATATGGTGGTACTTGGCTAAAAAATATGATTATACGCTATTTAAAATTGTGGTACATACATAATATATGGTGGTACGTACTCAATAAGATGTAGTACATGGTGAATTCATGGTGGTCCAAGCTTGACATATGGTGGTATGAACTTAAATAATATGATACATGGTGGTACGAGCTAAATAAAGTGTGATATGTCATTAATTAATGGTGGTACGAGGTGAATTAGTGGTGGTACGTCAATAAATAAATTATAGTACGGTATGAATTAATGGTGGTACGGGCTTAATAAAGTGTGGTACTGAATATATTAATGGTGGCACGGGCTTAATAAAGTGTGATATGTCATTAATTAATGTTGGTACGGGGTGAATTAGTGGCGGTACGTGCATAAATAAATTATGGTACGGGCTTAATAAAGTGTGGTACGGAATAAATTAATGGTGGTACGAATTTATTAAGGTTTAATTAATTTATTAAGGTGGTATGTGCATAAATAAATTGTGGTACGATGTGAATTAATGATGGTACAAGTTTAATAAAGTGTGGTACATAATAAATTAATGGTGGTATGGACTTATAAGGGTAGGATGGTCCAAATAATTATTCTTTTGGCTAAAAAAGAACAATTTAAAATTTAATGACACAAAAAAAGTATTTATTTTTACATTAGGCTATTTATAACTCTACCCCGAAAAAAAACATCAAACTGATTGTTGTCTTATTTTTATTTCCGTTGCCTTTTTTTTTTTTTTTATGTTGGTCAAGGTGTGATCACATCACTCCCAACATTCTTATACTTATTTTTTTTATTTGTGCGATCCATAGCATACACTTTCAATATTATTATTAGTTTAAAGTTCTAACAATTATTAATAACAATTAAAATAGATACATACAATACTCGGATTTCATTTTGTATATCTCAAAGTGGTTAGAGCACCACCATTTATACCGTGAGGTCATGAGTTCGAGTTATCATTTGGCTGATAAAAAAAAAAGGGGGTTTTAGTAGCTTAATCTGTTGGAGATGGCGTTTAGGACCCTAAATGGACTCAAATCCCCACATTGGTATGATATTGTCCGCTTTGGGCTGAGCTCATACGGATTTATTTTTTAGCATCTCTCAAAAGGTCTCATACTAATGGAGATGTTCATCATAATAAATTTCATGATCCTCCCATATTATTTCGATGTGGGATATTATTTGATACCCAAACAATCCTCCCCTCAAACGAAGACCACCGGACCTTCTCTCAAACGACCCGTTCTATCTAGATCAACGCTACTTGAATTATTCAAATAATTTTTTTTTAGAGTTTAATTAAATTGAAATGTTAAGTGGGAGATCTTTGAGCTATACTTTTCCTGGGCTTCACCGCTTGATTTTTTGTGTTTTTGAGTTCGTCATATAGTGAGTTGCGCAAGCTTCGTGATGATGTATAACACGTGAATAACCAATTCTCAATGTAAATGACAAATTAGCTAAAAATGATGAGGTTGGATAATTAAAAAATTGTATTCTTGATTTTTCCTCCAACTTATTAGTTTTTAGGATGACTAATTAAGAGAGACTCTCCAAACTCCATGTATTTATGTGGAGACTTGTTGTTTACTTCTCCACCCCTATTTAAGGGTCTTCCCTCCACTTTCATACACACGAAATCATCATCCTCCTCATCGTGCATTATCATTTAGAGTTTTAAGCAAGAGGTTCTAGCTATAAAAAGTTCGAAAGAACTACTTCTTGTTGCTTCCAAAAACGTGTGAGGCCTTGTACCTTGGAAGTTTATTGCTCTTTTGAGACTTGAGGAGTAATAGACGAACAAATTAAGCTTAAGGCAAATAGTTTACCACTGCCTCACCAAAGATTGACATCCGAAATTATTGTTATTCTTCTTAGTCTCAAAATAAACCAACCGTGTTTTGATCACAATTTTCTTGAAAGTTTAAACTAATCTACTGCTATAAAAGTTCCAATAATCTGATTTAGTTTATTGTTTGATTATTTCTGAAGCAAGTATATACATGTACATGGTGGATCAATAATAAGGCTACAGTAAGGAAGTTCCACAGTCCATTATCTACTAATTGACAATTGGCATCTATTTCTCTAATTATTTTATTTAAGATGATAAAAATTTATGTGGACTCAAAGTTCACAGTGAAATTTATTTTATAATTAATATGCTTTATTTTTAAATAGTAATATTTTTTTTTTGGTTAAAAGTTCATATATAAATTTGGTTCATAATAGTGTTACTCTTTCAAATTACTCAATTTCAATGCAATGTGTTATTTATAAATTTTTTTTATTATTATTTTTTTTTATTTGAATTATTAGTTTTATTAGAATTGATATTGACCTTCCATCCAAAAATTTTAAAGGAGAAAATTACCTCGTAGTGTTATATTCTAGTACGGATATATTTATAAGTCTATGTCTGGGGTACATGAGACTCTATTATGAGAGCGTCAAATAATGTTTTAGAGACATAATATATTATATTTGTTGTGGCCACGTTGCAACCGACACACACGCTTGCAAAGGAGCCGATGTGTCACTACCCAGATGAAGCCCGGGAACAAAGAATCGACTGTGTGGACGACCCGTGACACACTTGTCACAAGCTCGGAGCCTCGGCCAAGGAAAAAAAAAAGAGAAGACGATTCTCGACTTTTGTCCGCAACTTGGAGGTCGCACCACAGTTCGGACGCAGGACAAGGCGCCAAATCCGCGCAAGATGCTCGCCCCACAAATGGCACCCAATGACGGGAACAACCATTGACCTGACAATGCGGGATTCACGCTCGGCGGATTTGAAGCCTTAGTAATAGCGGACTTTAATTCCCTTGGCCGCCTAGAAGTGGGAAAACATGTATAAATAGGCCTCAAGGGCCACACTTGTAAAGGATCGAATCTTAATCATTTGAGCCAAAACTACAGTGAAATTTACCTGGCTTGGATCGCCCCCAGACGTAATCTATTTCAAAGACGAACTAGGTAATCAAACTGTTTGTTATTTATATTTTCGTTCAGTACTTTTCACCGTTTAAATACTTGTTGGTCGGAATCTTTATCTGGGCACAACAATTGGCGTCGTCTGTGGGAAATATTCTACTGATTTTCCAGAATTCTATAGAGATCCAACCCCTCACCATTCGAAATGGCAAATAACCAGAACGAGATCATCCGACACGAGACGAACATTCGCGATGGGGCTGAAGCCTCCCAGAGCTCTCACCACACCCATCGGGTGGCTGCCACGGCGGTCCACGACTGGGGGACCCTCATCTGAACCCCCCAGGATGAGAAGGCGGTATTGGCTGTCCTCCGGAAGAGGCGGCTCACCTTTGACGCACGGGGTAGCAACACCCGAATAAGAGGGTTGCCCTGGGAGGAGAAACCTCCAAAGCAAGAGCCCCCTCGCCCGAAAGGGATGATCCACATGCCAGCTCGCCATCTCTGAAGCGAGAAACACCAACACCAGAGAGTATCGTCTGCCTCCTGTGGAAAGGCAAGCTAGGTCCAACAATGTGTTCGACCGCCTCGGAAACACCGGGGCACTGAAGGCACCGAACAATGCAGAAGATGAGGCTAAATCCCATCCCCATCATGGAGAAGGAGAGCTCGATCATGATCTCACACTTGCCCTGGCACTACACCATGAAGAGGTACCAAGGGCTTCCACAGCTGGCCACCTCGACAGGCAGGGTGCCCCCCGTCCACCAATCCGCGTGATGCGCAGGTCGCCACGTTGGCCCGCACCGTCCAGGCCTTGCTAGAACACATAGATAATCAAGGCGGACAGGCGGGAGTGGACACCAGCCTCATCGTCTCAGGCACACCTCTGGGAACATTAGTCACGTTGGCTCCGACCCAGAGGAAGATCAACATGGCGACCATAGATCACTACAATGGGAACTCGGATCCTAGGGTTCATGTAGCTAAATATAATTCCTACATGGCATCCATGAGTGCAACCGACGATACCAAGTGTCGACTCTTCTCTCTATCTTTGAGCGACCAGGCTCACATGTTGTTTACCTCGCTACCTCCGTACTCGGTAGTACCTTCGAACAGCTCACTAGGCTCTTCTTGAGCCACTTCTCAGTAATGGCTCCCCGTCCTGCCACCAAGCTACGCCTGATGAATACTCAATAGGGTGAAACCAAATCTGATCGGTCCTATGTCGAAAGGATTGACAAACTCATCCTCTAGGGGGATCCTTTAGGGGGATGAAGCCAAATTACTAGGGGTCGTTAGCGGCCTCAGGAAGGGAACCAAGATGTGGCAACGCATGACCGCCGATTATCCAACGAGCTACGCCGACTTCCGAAGGCGAGCAAGTAACATGATACACACTGCAGAACTCTTAGAGTCCCAAATTTCTGAAACAAAGGAGGTCGCGGAACCCAAAAAGAGTTCCAAGAAAATCAGGGGTCAATACAAGGCACCCGGCAACTTCAAGCCGTTCGAAGAGTCGATACCGGTGAAGTAAATGAAAGCTCTGAAGATGACACATGTTCACATCTTTACATAGATCAAAGGTCGAGAACTGCTCCTCCCTCCTTGCCCGATCAAAGACAAAAGCAAGCAGAACCCGAACAAGTTCTACCACTACCATGATCATGCTGGCTACTACACGAGCGAATGTAAAGACCTACTAAAGCAACTCTGGAGGCTCTACGAAGATGGGCTGCTAGACGAGTTCATAAAGCAACCTATAGCGAATGATGAGCCGAGGCCGAAAGATCGCTAACAAGATAATAATCGCAAAACAAGAAGGTCCGCTTACCGAACAGAACCCCAAACCAGGGGGAAGACTTTTACAAAGCGACCTATCCCTCCCATTCCAGAAAATGCTGGAGGTTGCACCATACACACCCTAAATCCTCTTGGATCGGTGGGCGGCCTCCTAGCGTCAGCCACCTTGTCCAAGTGACACATGAAAGCCGAAATAAGGGAGATAGATAATGCGAGAAAGATGGTGCTACCAGCATTCTCCATGGCACCAGAGACCCACAAAATCAAGTTCGAGAGAACATGACAAAGGGATAGTTTATCCCAATACCGACCCTCCGGTCATTAAGGCAAACATCATGGGGGCCACGATTGTGCGGCAGATTAGTAGATGGAGGAGCTTTTACGCAACATCCTCTTTAAGAAGACATTGATCAACTCGGTGACTTCGAGGACTACATTGAGCCGTGCGAGCATGTTGTCAAAGGGTTCGGGGATGCAACCATCAAGCCGCATGGCATCATCCGCCTAGCCATTGAACTAGTTTCCACTTTAGACGAATAGGTTAAGATCACTAAGTTCTGCGACTTTCTTGTAATCGACCTACCGAGCTCTTTCAATGGGTTTCTCGGTAGGCCCTTTGAGCACGAGTTTGAGGTTGCGTCCTCCACTTATTTTTTATGTGTAAAATTCATCCCTTCGTCCTCGATGTAGTTCAAAAATTCATCGCTGAGGTATTCGCCTCCACGATCAGATCGTAGAAACTTGATACTCTTTTCCTTATGATTCTCTGCTTGAGCCTTAAATTCTTTGAATTTATCAAATGTCTCATATTTATGCTTCTTTAGAAAATGTTGGGGAATTAATTGCACGGATCTATTCGGGATGAATATTTAAATTCAAATTTAATTCTAAAAATTATTACTAGCATGAATTAATCCTATATTAATTCAAATAATAATTCAACAACAAATCATGCATATAAAACAGTTCACATAAATCCTACGATGCGAATTGCTACTGGGTTTACGTGAACTAACCTCTTGGAGTGGCAATGGTCTCGTCGATAAAAACACACCAAAAAGCCTTCCCAAGTATTCCCTAGTCCTTGCTCGTCAATCCGGTGTAAGGAAGCTCGCAAACAATTAACAAAAGGGAAAATAAAAATTTGTTGCACCACCTTTGTGGATTTACTAATTTTTCCAGCACATGGAATTGTACTTGGGAATGAAACATTCATCCCCTATTTATAGAGGGGTGTTGGTCGAAATTTTGTGCATGAATAAGATGGGAAAATATTTTCTTGATCTTCAAGAAATCTTGAATATGTCCAATATATTCTTTTCTCCATATTTAAAATATTCCACAAAAATCCCAACTTCCTTTTGTTATGGTATTTTCGAAAATTTAAGGATAAAGATTCCAAGATTTGGATCTTCTTGAATTTATGAGATATTCTTGTATTCCAAGAATACATATCTTCCATAATATCTTTTCAAGAAAATCAAGAAAATCTTTCTTTTCCTTCTTTTTCTATGTTTTTCGAAATCTTCATATAAATAACCAAGTGGGAGATTTCTTGAATTTAATGAGATAATCTTGTATTCCAAGAATACATATCTTCATTCCATAACAAAATTCAAAGAAAATCTTTCTCCCCTTTTATTCATATTTTTCAAAAAAAAGAGGAAAAATAGCAACAAGAATTTATTTTATTTTTAAACATCTTTTTCAGTTATTGGACTTTATGTATGGGCTACTTGAGGGGCCTTTAGGAGAATTAAGATTGGACCTTCCAATGGATCTTGAATTATCAATATTGAGCCACAATATTATTCAAGCCCATAAATATTAATTAATCCCACTACATAATAAATATTGCACTATCCATCTTAACCCATATTACTGTTAATATGGCTCCCGGTTATTATTTCCCGTGTTTAAGATTATCTAGCCCATTAATTAATTCAAGCCACTGAAATAACTTTCCATTATTTAATATCTTTTGTCCTTGGTTAAGGAACGATTCAACATTATTATCCATACCGGAAACTAGTTCCACTTGCAAGATTTGGTATGATAAAACTTATGAACCTCCCAAGGGGGCAAATCGAACAAGCGTACTTGCACACGATTCTTCGTATTAAATCTTAGCAATCACATGTGACCAATAATATTGCCCAAGATATAAAGTATTGAAGCTCATTGATTCTCTACCCGTAATAAGTCAAAGCAATAATTACTAACCACACACGATCCTATTTAAGGGACGAAGATTAAGAAATAACGAACCACTGAGGTCTAATTCTTCCTAGTTCAGTTCTGAAGAATTTGTCCTCCTGTAGGTCATATTCAGTGCACTAAACATGCACTAGTGTAATCTCTTGGTCAAGACAAGCCAATCTGAGCCTTACACTTCAACCTTTCACGATGGATTGTTCATTTCCATCTAGGTCGTGAATGGTGTACTTTTTGTTACAAGGGACTGTTAATTTAATCTTCTGTGATCTGGGTATCACTAAATTAACTACAATGTAACACATATTATTTATTGAACAGTTATGCAGTAAATATATGTAACATTCGATGATATTTAAAGCATCAGTGATAAACAATTTATTTCAGTAAATAAGACCGAAATTCAGTTTGATTATACAAAGTAAAAGCATACTTTCCAGTATAATCCCAACAATCTCCCACTTATACTCAAAGTCTGCTTTTAAGTATACTACAACATATCTCGTGTAGTTCCTAATACGTGACATATAATGTCACCTACACGAACCTAATAATGCCTCCCACTTATACTCAAAGCAGATTGGCAACGGTCTTGACACCCATTCCTTCCACATGTCTCTCGAATGTATTCTGAGGCAGACCCTTTGTGAATGGATCTTCTACGTTGTCTTCTGACGCGATCTTTGCCACCTCTATATCTCCTCTCTTAACGATTTCTCGTACAAGATGGTATTTTCTTTCAATGTGTTTGTCGGCCTTGTGGGCTCTTGGTTCCCTTTGAATTTGCAATCGCTCCCAAGATTGTCACAATAAAATGATGATTGTCTTTGGCAAATTCGAACTACATCCAAGTCCACTAGGAAGTTCTTGAGCCAAACCGCTTTTTTCACCGCCTCGCAGTTAGCTACATATTCGCCTCCATGGTAGAATCTGATGCATTTCGCTTAACGCTTCTCCATGTCATGGCTCCTCCCCATGCAAAACACACTACCGGAGGTAGATTTTCCGAATATAAGTCCGATTGGAAATCCGAGTCCGTAGCCGATGGGGATTAGACTATCTCGATCGATAAACCAACATTCTATCTCGAAGTTCTTTTCGGATACTTCGTATGTTTTTTAATCGCCGCCCAATGTTCTTTCCCGGGTTACTTTGATATCTTACCACCATGCCAACGGCAAAGCGGATATCCGGTCTCGCACAAACATTGTATACATAGGCTTCCAATAAATCAAGCATAAGGAATGTCTTTCATGTCATCTATCTCCTTTTGTGTCTTAGGTCACATTTCCTTGGATAGATGGATTCCATGCCCGAAAAGGTACGGCCTTTCTTGGAATCTCGCATCTTTGAATCGTTTCAAGACATTGTCTATGTATGAAGCTTGCGATAAGCCTATCATCCTTTTCTTGCGATCTCGAAAGTGATCTTGATCCCAAGGATGTGCCCGCTTTCCCTAAGTCCTTCATATCAAACTGCTTTTTTGAAAGCCATGCCCTTACGCCCCGATAACACCTTTACATCATTCCCGATGAGCAGAATGTCCTCTACGTATAGTACTAAGAATACCAATCCAGTTCCGACACGCTTTTTGTACAAACAACTTTCGAACCCATTTTGATCAAACCCATAAGACTTTATAACATGATCAAAACAATGGTTCCAAGCTCTGGATGCCTGTTTGAGTCCGTAAATGGATTTCATGAGCTTACAAACTAGGTGTTCTTGTCCCTTTTCAATGAAGCGTTGCATATAGATTTCTTCATCAAGACTTCCGCATAGGAAAAGTCGCCTTGACATCCATTTGCCGATTTCAAAATCGAGATCTTGAAGAATCGATAAGAGAATTCGGATGGACTTGAGCATTGCTACAGGTGAAAAAGTTTCCTCATAGTCGATCCCTTTTTTCTGAGTATAACCTTTCGCCACAAGCCTTGCCTTGAAGGTTTCTACCTTCCCGTCCGGTCCTCTTTTTCTCTTGTATACCCACTTGCAACCAATGGGTTTGACCCCATGTTGGGAAATTTATAGTTTTGATGAAAGTTCTAAAACACATGTAATAGGACCAGTCAGACCTGTTAGCTGACTGATATTTATTACCGTTTATAGGATACCAGTTGATAATTACTGTATAGAACAACTGATGTAATAGATAGGTCGCATATTGAGGGGGAACCTCAATATGTATAAGTCAGATCTGAAGATCTAAAGAACAGCTGATATCCAACAGACCTGAAGGCAAGAGAAGAACAGAAGATCAGATCGATCTGATCTAGTCAGATGTTTCAGCTGAAGTCATGAAGTTCAAACGCAGAATATTTGAAGATCAGATGGCTTCCGTAAGATCGCACCGTAAGACCTACATCGGGCCGAAATCACTAGTTGTTGCTAAGACAACCGGCAAACAAGACTCTATCAGTAGACCGATCGGCCAGATCGACAAAGTCACCACCAGTGAAAAATCGATGTTTCACCAAATCATACGATGATGATCCGAACAAAAAGAATGTCAACCTTAGTTGGTAGAACAACACTGAAAAGTGCCTCAGTTAACCAATATGGACAAGACACGATGATCGGAGATTAAGAATTACGGATTTGGTGCCGCTTTCTAACGGCTATAAAAGTCACTATTCATGCTTTTCGCCACGCCAAGCTTCAAGCACGTCACATCAATCCTGCAAGTCTACCAATTATAGCCCGAAATTTGAATTGCTCTCCAACGGCTCTTTGAAATCGAGGTCTATAAATATGGGATTACACTTTAGAGTGAAGACACGGAAACTATCAAGAAGCTCAAGCTATATTCAAATTTCCGCACGAAGAACACGAACTTGAAGATTATTTTATTAAGTGTTCAACCCATAAGTTCTTAGCACAGAAATCTTTTCATCTAGCTGATAGGCTACTTGTAAACTAGAAAAGATTTCATAGTTGGAACCAAAACAATCTTACCCAAACCCAAAGTTAGGTTAAGTTGTTTAGCAAGATTCGCATCTAGGGTTTCTAGTTCTGATTTCTGGGATCGGTTGAGTGAGAACTCCTTAAATATCTGTTGGTGTACTGTGTTGGACTAACACAACAATCTAAGTCCAGTTGGTTAAGTTGGTGCCCCTTGTGATAAGGGAAGAGTGGACTTAGGACTGGTTTGTCCGAACCACTATAAATCTTGTGTGCCTTTACTTGCTTTGATTAACTGTTTACACAATCGCACACAACTATTAAAGCGGCATACATATTCTAAGTTAAGATCAGTTAGCACCAAGCTTCTGATCTGATCAAGTTCGACACTTTGGTCAATTGGTTAAAAGACTGACTTTGGAATCTGATTTACTAAAACTGGTTTTTCACACGGGTTAAACTTAGCTTCCGCACAATCAGTTAAACTGATAGATACCGAACTGATCTGCCTTCAGGCGATTAGTAAGTTAGATATCAGTCCAAACTGATTCACTTGCACTTTGATCAGGCTAACTGCCATCACACCTGATCTGCACAAAAAAGTTTTCAGAAGTCTATTCACCCCTCCCCTCTAGACTTCTGCCCTCACAAAACCCATTCGGGACCTACAAGTGGTATCAGAGCAGTTGGTTCTACAGACCACTGGCTTTGTGTATCATCGATTCTTTAGGAAGAATCTTTGTGGTCATCTGAACAGATCTTGAAAAACCTTTTTTAAAACTCATTCGTTTTTCAAAAATCACTCAGCATGGATAATACCTCTGGTATGTATCATGATCTGCCGAAGTTCTCAATTGATGAGTATGCAGATTGGGCCATTTATATGTGCAACCATCTAGGTTCGATAAGCGGCAGAATGATGGAGGTCATTGAAAGAGGATCCATCATCATATATTACGATAACCCTGCAGTTGGAGGAGATCCAGACTTTGCCCCGGGAAGTCTTGTGCGAAAAAAGCCCAGCCTTGATGGATGCAGAGGAAAGAAAGCTGTATACCCTAGATACAATCGCCAGGCATATAATCATGAAGACGATGGATAAAGTCACCAAAGAGAAGATTAAATATCTCAAAATTGTGAAAGCAATGTGGGATACTCTAGCTGAGATATGCGAAGGAAATGACCAGATTAAAGACAGCCGACTACAAGCCAAACTGGTGAAGTTCGAAAAACTGAAGATGCTGCCCAACGAGACCATCAACGAGCTCGATGGAAGGATTACTATGTCAGTGAATAAGCTACGAGAACTTGGTAGAGAGATGTCAGACAAAGATATCAACTACAAGATCTTAAGATCTCTCACCAAGAAATGGGACATGAAAGTCACGGTAATCAAGGATTGCCAAGACATTTCAAAAATGAAGTCGAGTAGCTTGTTCCTAAACCTTAAAGCTCACGAGTTCGATTCAATCGAAAGAGGACAAGCTGATGAAGAGGAGGCGCCAACAAGCCTCAACGCCTAAATCGATTATGTTTAAAAACCAAAGAAGAAAATCGAAAAGTCAACCTCGTTGGAAACATAATAAGTCGCAGTATCAGACGCTCTGCTTACCAGGAAACTTGAAAAATCAAATATTCAACTTGGTAAGTATCGAAGATTCTATAAAGATTATCAACATAGCCGAGGAAGAGATATGAGATCAGCTAATGCATCTCCGAGAAGAACTAATCGATGATCAAGAGATCACAGAGAAGAAATGAAAAGAGATAATCTGACTGATGAGAGAGGAGATAACAGATCTGACAGAAGGAGCTCAGATTACTATCAGAAAGGAAAGTCACCTAATAGATCCTACAGACGGAGTGATTCACCTGGAAGAAAAGGTTCCGTGGATCAAGGAGCGTGCTTCAACTGTGAGAAGCCAGGTCACTACAAATACAGACGCCTGCACTGACGCCAAAAAAAGAAGGGAAAAAAGAGGAATAGAAGAGAGCAACGTTATAGGGACAGAAGAGCCATGGTTGCTGACACATCTGGAATAGATGATTCCTATCTGCCCTCTGAGGATTCAGGATACTCCTCTATAGAAGATTTACGGCCCGATAAGCGGTCTTTGCCGACTTCTATGAAAATGAAGATCTCGATATTCTCTTCGATGACGATGAGATCTCGCCGATGGCCAAGGAGGACCAATCGAGGTAACCTCCAAACCTTCATGGTTTGTCCGCTTTCACACCTGCTATCATTAGCACACCTTTGGAGATTGACCTGCAGCTCTACTCTGAGCAATTGCTTGATGATCTCTCCAATGCAAAGAGACACTTATGCTATAGTGGAAGTCGAGAATGACAAGCTAAGGATCGTAAATAATCGACTTGTTAAAGAGAACGATCTCAAGAAAGCTACCGAATCGAATCTCTAAACTACTCGGGAAGGTAACGAGGAACTTAACATTCTGAAAGTTAAATCTTCTGATCAGGAGAAGCAGATCAAAGATCAGCTAGCAGTCAACAAACAACAAACTGATGACTTCAAAATCCTTCAAGCTAAATTTGATGAGCTATTCCGACTTCATGAGAGTCTAAAATCTTCTGAGGATAATTTGCGCAAGAAAATAGAGGTTTTTACAAAGTCATCTAAAACCGTTTAAGATATGAACGCCTATTTTCGAACAACGATTAATAAGAAGGGACTTGGGTATGAGAACTCTTCAACATCCTCAAAAGCCCCGTTTGATTCACTTCAAAAAGGTGTAATCAAACGAATTTCTGACAAAGATACACTGAAAGCCAAACTTGTATCTAATAAGGGAAAAAGACCCGTTGAGCAGGTAAGGCAGGTGCCTAACCAGAAGGGGAACATAAATGGACCCTAACAGGTAAAGCATCATCCGAGGAATCAACAGAAGAACCCAGTTCTTCTGAAGAGACCTCAACGTGATCAACAGATCAGGTATCAGAAAAGACAACCTGTAAAAGGGAAGTCTAATCTAAGACCCAATTAAGGTCAGCTGCCGAATAAGCAAGCTATAGGTAAACTGCAAAAACCACCTATGCCAAAAGATATGAATCTTTTGATGGTAGCAAATCGTACCTACCCCTATAATCGAAATCCAGGGCTCTCGCACCAACCATTAATCGATGAAAAGAAGACAAACGTAAAAGATAAATCCCAAGTCTTCTAAGTCACCCAAGGTTCACACTAATAATCATACTAATCAGAAAGCATATAAAGAGACGTATGATTATGTTGATAGGTATGGGAGACAAATCAGGCCTTCGATCTAACCGATCTCCATAAGAAGTGCCCTGTTTGTATGGATCCCCAAAACCAATCCTAACCCCTCGGGACCCAATCCAAAAGGGGTACCTAAAGCCCGATCCGATTGCAGTTTCGCGTGGGTCCGCCAACAAAGGAGGTGTGTGTCTGCAACTATCCGGTACATCGATAGTGGATGCTCAAGGCACATGATCGAAGCAAACATCTCCTCAAATCTTACATAGAATGTAAAGGCCCAAGTGTACTCTTCGGTGATCATAACTTTGGTTTTACCAGAGGATTCAGAACCTTAGAGAATGATGATGTACAAATAACTGGAGTCTCGTATGTTGAAGGTCTAAAGCACAACCTATTATCGGTTTCACAATTCTGCGACAACGGATTCAGTGTTGAGTTCTCGACTGATCAATGTACTATCAAAAATCGAGCCACTCAACAGATCTTGCTAACTGGTTCAAGGAAAGGAAAGATCTACACAGCAGATTGGAACAGTTGCCCAAGAAATACATGCCTGATTGTTAAGAGTTCCAAAAGTAGCAGTTGGCTCTGGCACAAAAGAATGAGTCATCTAAACTTTAAAACTCTTAATAAGATAGCAAGAATGTCTTTAGTGGAAGGTCTTCCGAATGAAGTATTTTATAAGGGTCAGTTGGGAAACTACAAGTGGTACAAGTGGTATTGACTGATTACAACATCAGTCAACCAGATACGCATTTCTATTTCCTTATTTACTGCTTAATTATCTGAACTTATCTGATAATATTTGCCTTTACTGTACACACTACTTTCGTGACGTATTTCCTGCAAAATATTTAATGCGGACGTGGGGTACATGTATTAAATGCCACTATATGTGCTTTTAAATCCAAAAGGCAATCATGCAAGTATTTCCTAACCACACGATCAAAACTGATCAATCTGAATCGTTTAATCTTTCAAACGATTGATCTTCCAATCTCGATTTTCCCTCCCTCTCCTTATAAGTTTCATCAAAAACCCTACCAGAGTTCTCTTCTTCTCAAAATTCTTGCGATTTATTCTCTGAAAACTCAAAATTACCTTTCTGTGATTCAAAGTGTTTTCTTGCGATTCAAACTTATCCTTCGAAAAACTGAAACTGGTAATTTATGGTTATTTGATGATTTTCTTTTTCAAGATCCTTTGATCATATTGTTTTTGTCTACATTCGTTATCCTGCGATTTGCCTTATCTTTATGTTTATGCACAATTATAATTGAGTCTATCTTGTGTAGATGGCCACTCACGGAATGGGAAAGATAATGTGCAACTATGCTGAACTAGCAACAAAAATTGTCGATGACAAATTCGTACAATTTGGTGCTACGCGGGATCCAGAATCCATGGAAGTAGAGCAAATTCTGAAGAAAGGAGGTCTTGAAAGATATTGTGCCGCAAACTGCAATCCAGTGATGCAATATGAAGCACTCGAATTCATAAGGAATTTGAAGGTGGATACGGACAATCCTGGAGATGAACTGATTTCGTCAGTTAACGGAGAAGAGATCAGACCGACGAATGCTGACATAACTCGTCTGTTCAGCTTGCCAAAAGGAAGAATCTCACCTGCACACTACAGGGAGAATGAAGATGAGCTGATCAGAAACGAACTCTTCAGAGAGGCTGACAAACATCAGACCGCAGGCTTTGTCAGACCGATGTTAAAAAGAAAATACCGACTGTTGTTTGACATACTGTCAAAAACAATCATGGGTATTTCATTCAGCCCAGATGGACTAACATCTGTAAAACTATACAGCATGGCTGCGATAATCGATGGAGCCAAGAATATCAATTGGCATGGCTTCCTGAAGGCCATTTTGCTCCAAGAACATGAAAAATTTGGAGTTAATGAATGGAGGCAGGTCTATCTGAAGAAGAGGATCAGCAATCTCAACAAGGTTGCAGTTATTCTGAAAGACAAATTGCCAAATGCTGAATGGGACCAGAATGGACTGAAGTCCTACAAGGCCTTCCTCACAACCACTTCAGCTATATATGGGTCACCTGATGATGATATGCGGCCCGCCCCTCCAAAAGTGAAGAAAGGAAAAACCAAGGAGGCAGCCACATCTACACCAGATGCTCCCCAAAAGAAAAAGAGAAAACTGGTGAAGGCTCAGGACAAGAGGCCGAAGAAGGCAAAGCAGGCCTCAATGACTCTGGTTCTAGAAGATGAGTCAGATGAAGGAGTGCCAGAGAAACCTGATGAGCCACAGAAATCAGCCGAAAAATCAGACAGGCAAGCTTCTCAAATTGAGAACTCGCCAGAACATTCTGAGGGAAGAGCCAGAGATGAACGATCTCCTTCTCCTCAATCTCGAGCTGATTCGCCACTCCGGATTATGGCTATCGAAAGCATGTTTCTCCTTCTTTCCACCTACCCGCTAACCCCCGACGTTCATCATCACCACGAAACCGGAAAAATCACCTGCTGCAGAGCCGAACTTAATTGCTTCAACAACAGAAGAACCTCTGCAGATTCAGCCAATCAGCGAACTTCCGCCTACTCAGACACAACCAGAACCCTCTACTTCTCATCAACCAGAATCTGGACGAACTGAACAAATAATTCCTTAGTCCAGATCATCCAAGACCATCACTGGGAAAATGGTCAGGATGCAAATTGAACGAGATATTGATGAGATGTATCCAGAGCTGGTAGCCCATCCTGTTATTAGAGAGGAAGTTATGGAGATCCTCACCTGGAAAGATCTACGATTAAAGAGCTTCTCAGATTTTATGATGATTATAGAACAGATGGGAGGTGCTGATGAATTTGCAGATTTTGATTTCGATATGAAGAAATCTGCTCAAGTAGGATCACCAACTGAGCTGATAACTGCTGAATCAATCAAAGCTCTGATCCACAGGAAGCTGGGGTTGACTGAACAAGGTATACCGAGATCATTGAAGAAGCTCACTGGCGGATGTTCCTATGAAGGATGCGGGAGCTGCCGATGATAGTGGAACTGGTGCTGCAGTTCATGACCAACCACTGGAGGCGCAAACAACTAAAGAAGATCAGGTGACTCAAAACATTCCTACAGCTCACATCACCGCTGATCAACTTCAGGAGATCAGATCATGTTTCAAAGATCTCCTGAAAGAAGAAGTCGAGGGAGTGTTGGCTAATCAACTTAGCAACACAATAACTGATCAGAGGCAGATTGGCCTCAAAGAAATAACAGATCAACGAGAATTGGCTATTTCCCAGATTGAGGCAATCAAAGATCAGTTCTCCCGAACTATGACCAACCTGACTGCTGAGTTTAAAAAATCAGTTGATGATAAGCTAATTCAGGTTGATCAACAACAAGTTTCTTTTCTGATGCTCACTGAAAAGCTAGAAATGGCTGAAGAGAAACTTGACAAACTAATTCTTACCCTCTCTACTACCTTGGAATCTGTCAAGATTGAGCTGATCTCAAAGGTTCAAAGTCTAACTGCTCAAGCTCAAGGTCTATCTGTTGCAGATCTCAACAAAGCAATATCAGTCAGCTTCTGACTTCCCACCTCACTGCTCTTTTTGATCAAACCAAAAAGGGGGAAGGACAGATTGAGAAACCAGCTGACACTATCAGAACAACAGAAGATCTGATTCAGACAGTTGAATCCCATGGACAGAGACTACACCATCTGGATCGTTTTGCTAAAGAAGTTTATGAAAAGATGGAAAAGTCAAGAGCAAGAAAGATAGCTGCTGCGGATGCTGGGACATCACAACTTGTACCAGACACTCAGACTACTGCGGGTGCTGCGACATCACAACCGGTACCAGTCACAGTCACTCAGACTGAGAAAGTCACAAGCACAGCTAGCCAAATTCAGGCTGATAAGGAACTGGCAGAAAACTGTCCAAAGAGCAGATTGCTGAAGAAGCCCGTAAAAGTGAAGAAGAAAGAAGGGCAGAAAAATTGACTGAGGCAGAAGATCTGAAGAAAAAATACAGATCTAGGGCGAAGAAAGGAAAAGTAGGAAAATCTGGACCAGAACCTCAGCTGCCAGCAAGAGTTGATGAGATCATTCCAAAAACTGCTGCACACGCTGATAGGTTTGAGGAATGGAATAAGATCAGAAGTGAATGGCTTCTGGATGCTTTTGTTCTAGATCTTGTTCCACACGAAGAATCTCCTGATGAAGAATTCCTCAACTGGTTGGAAAACAAATATCCAGATTTTCTGAAATATCTGGAAAATGAGGCCAAAATTATCAATGTAAAAATATCTCGCCAAGAGTATGATGTGTTGAATTACTCGAAGAAGGCAGATGGCTCATTTGACAGACTGGCATTTCAGAGGTTCTATTTTGACATCCTGAGTAAAACGCGCATAACTGATCCTCAGCAGATCAATGATGTCAAATGGAAATTATATCGGATTTTCAACGTCCCTCAAGATCAGAGAGAAATGCCAGAAGGGTACAAGCCTAAAGAGTGAAGAATCAGAAGACTTCTCAGGATCAGCTGCTTTTAAATTCAAACTTTTCTGATGTAATATGTAATCGTCAAATCTAATGAAAGAAAAGTTTATTTTTCTGATGCTAAGACAAAGTCTCATTGTCTTCTGATTATGTGCTCTTTACTGTTCTATATTTATCAACTGTGTTTGGTTTCTCAAAGTGTTTTGGTTTCATCAAAAAGGGGGAAATTGTTGGGAAATTTATAGTTTTGATGAAATTTCTAAAACACATGTAATAGGACCAGTCAGACCTGTTAGCTGACTGATGTTTATTACCGTTTATAGGATACCAGTTGATAATTACTATATAGAACAACTGATGTAATAGATAGGTCGCATATTGAGGGGGAACCTCAATATGTATAAGTCAGATCTGAAGATCTAAAGAACAGCTGATATCCGACAGACCTGAAGGTAAGAGAAGAACAGAAGATCAGATCGATCTGATCTAGTCAGATGTTTCAGCTGAAGTTATGAAGTTCAAACGCAGAATATTTGAAGATCAGATGGCTTCCAGAAGATCAGACCAGAAGACCTACATCGGCCGAGTCAGCTAGTTGAAGCTAAGACAACTGGCAGCTGAAGACTCTATCAGGTAGACCGATCAGTTGTGACTGATCAGGTCAGCTCACCAGGTGAAAACTGATGTTTCACCAAATCATACGATGATGATCTGAACAAAAAGAATGTCAACCTTAGTTGGTAGAACAACACTGAAAAGTGCCTCTGTTAACCAATAGGGACAAAACACGTATGATCGGAGCCGGCAATTACGGGATTTGGTTCTGCTCTCTCTAACGGCTATAAAAGTCACTATTCACGCTTTCGGCCACGCCGTTTCTGAAGCACATCACATCAATCCTGCAAGTCTACCAATTATAGCCCGAAATTCGAATTGCTCTCCAACGGCTCTTTGAAATCGAGGTCTATAAATATGGGATTACACTTTAGAGTGAAGACACGGAAACTATCAAGAAGCTCAAGCTATATTCAAATTTCCGCACGAAGAACACGAACTTGAAGATTATTTTATTAAGTGTTCAACCCATAAGTTCTTAGCACATAAATCTTTTCATCTTGCTGATAGGCTACTTGTAAACTAGAAAAGATTTCATAGTTGGAACCAAAACAATCTTACCCAAACCCAAAGTTAGGTTAAGTTGTTTAGCAAGATTTCATACTAGGGTTTCTAGTTCTGATTTCTGGGATCGGTTGAGTGAGAACTCCTTAAATATCTGTTGGTGTACTGTGTTGGACTAACACAAAAATCTAAGTCCAGTTGGTTAAGTTGGTGCCCCTTGTGACAAGGGAAGAGTGGACGTAGGACTGGTTTGTCCGAACCACTATAAATCTTGTGTGCCTTTACTTGCTTTGATTAACTGTTTACACAATCGCACACAACTATTAAAACGGCATACATATTCTAAGTTAAGATCAGTTAGCACCAAGCTTCTGATCTGATCAAGTTCGACACTTTGGTCAACTGGTTAAAAGACTGACTTTGGAATCTGATTTACTAAAATTGGTTTTTCACACGGGTTAAACTTAGCTTCCGCACAATCAGGTAAACTGATAGATACCGAACTGATCTGCCTTCAGGCGATTAGTAAGTTAGATATCAGTCCAAACTGATTCACTTGCACTCTGATCAGGCTAACTGCCATCACACCTGATCTGCACAAAAAAGTTTTCAGAAGTCTATTCACCCCTCCCCTCTAGACTTTTGCCCTCACAAAACCCGTTCGGGACCTACACCCCATTAAGTGGTTCGACTAGCTCCCACACTCTGTTATGATCCATAGAACCTATTTCGGCTTTCATTGCTATTTGCCAAGAAACCGCATCCTTGGCTTGGATTGCCTCGTCATATGTCCATGGGTCTGATTCGTCTTGTCCGGAAATCAAGTCCGAAGACTCTCCTATCCCCATGAATCTCTCGGTCTGTCTCACAACCCTCCCACTACGATGAGGTTCCGATTGTGAAAGTGTGTCGTTTGGTATGTCATCTTGTACAGTTGACAATGAGGTTAGCCCCCTTAGCTCATTTAAGGTAATTTCACTTCTGGGTCTTCTTTCGTTCATATAGTCTTCTTCCAAAAATCTAAAGTGGGTGCTTATTACCACCTTTTGATCTTCGGGACCATAAAACATACACCCTTTTGTTCCCTCGGGGTATCATATAAACAACCTTAATTCTAATCGAGGATCCAATTTTCCAGCTTCCTTGTCCAACACGTAGGCAGGACACCCCCAAATTCTCATGTGTCTCAAACTGGGCTTGCGCCCGGTCCACAATTCTTTGGGAGTTTTGGGAACCGATTTGGATGGCACCAAGTTCAGAATGTAAGCCGCTGTTTCCAAGGCATGGCCCCAGAACGACTTGGGAAGATCCGCATAACTCATCATTGATCTAACCATTTCCAAAAGAGTTCTGTTTCTTCGCTCTGCAACCCCGTTTTGTTGAGGGGTTCCGGGTGCAGTTAGCTGGGATACAATCCCTTCATCTGACAAGTCGTTCAAAAACTCATCGCTGAGGTACTCGCCTCCACGATCGGATCGTAGAGACTTGATACATTTTTCCCTATGATTCTCTGCTTGAGCCTTACATTCTTTGAATTTCTCAAAGGTCTCAGATTTATGCTTCATAAGGAAAATATAACCGTACCTTGAGTAGTCATCAATAAAAGTGACGAAATACTCAGAACCTCCTCTTGCTTTGGTTGACATTGGACCACATACGTCTGTGTGAACGATTTCTAACACTTCTTTGGCTCTATTCCCCTTGGTTTCGAATGCCCTCTTGGTCATTTTACCCTCCAAACATGATTCGCAGGTTGGAATTGGTTCAACTTGGAGAGACTCCAGTGAACTCTTTTACCAACCTTTGGATCCTCTTTGGATTAATATGTCCCAATCTTAGATCCCATAGAAGTGTTTCGTTCACGTCTGATGAACGTTTCTTTTATCGGAAACAATTGATGTGTTATAGGATGCATTTCGTGAGTGGTGTGCACAGTTAATTGTATAGAGACTATTCAACAACGTTCCATGACAGATAAATTTATCATAAAGAGAAATGGTAACAACTTTATCAAAAGTAACCGAATATCCATCAAGGTAAAGTTTAGAAACCGAAATTAAATTCTTTCTAAAATTCGGAACGTAAAGAACATCTCTTAAAATTAAAACTCTGTCTTCAAAAGACAGGTGCACTTCTCCCACTGCTTCAGCTGCCACTCTCGTAGCATCGCCCAGTGTGATGAGGATCTCACTCCCACTAAGTTGTCGGGTCCGCTTGAACCCTTGTAAAGTGAAACAAACATGATCAGTGGATCCCGTATCCACCACCCATAAACGGGAGGCATACGCCGCTAAGCAAATTTCAACAACTAGTGCGTGAGAATTACATTTCTTTCCATTCCTTTTGGGTTTGGAACAGGCTGACCTCCAATGTCCTTTTTCACCGCATTTGAAGCACCTCCCCTAGCTGGCTTGCTCACTCCTCCACCTCCCTTCACCTTTTCTTTGTCTTTGGCAACACTTGAGTTCACTTGCTTGTGGCTTTTGTCTTTTTTCTTGTTCTTACCACCCCTTGGCCTAGAAGAAGAAGAAGGTCCATTTGCCACCAAGGCTTGGCTCTTTTGCCCCAATATCGCCTCTGCCGAGACCAAAGCTTGCAATAGATCAGGCATCGAGAACTTCTGATTGTTCATCTGGTAGTTCAGCCTGAATTGTTCAAAACTTTTCGGCAGAGAGTGGAGCACGAAATCGATTTGGGTCTCGATGTCGTATTCAGCGCCAAGTACCTCAAGTTTGTTAAGGTGAGCCATCATCTGGAGAACGTGCTCCCTTACGGGCGTTCCCTCCACCATTTTCATAGAGAGCAAGTCCCTCATGGTGATCTGACGAGCCACACGGTTCCGATGTTGAAATATCACTTTAAGACTAGTCATGATGTCTGCAACGTTCTCAACGTTCTGGTGTTGGTGTTGCAACACATCTGACATTGAAGCCAAGATGGTACACTTTGCCATTTCGTTGGAACGCTCCCAGTCAGCATACTCTTTCTTAACCGATTTAATTAACTCATCATTTGGCTTTTCTGGTTTAGGTGTAGTGAGAACCCAGTTATGGCTTTGTGCAGTGAGGACAATAGTAAGTTTACGACTCCAATCAACGAAGTTTTCACCAGTAAGCAAATTGTCTTTAAGTATATTGAACAGTGGATTAAAAGGTTGCGACATGATGAACTGAAATAAATAATAATATGCATAAGCACAAATATATCACAAAATTCGATCACATGTTTCATATTAAAATCTCAAAAATATGAACATGCATCAGCCAACATCTCAAAACAGTTTAAATAAGCCACGTTGAGTGGGTCATTATTTAAACACATTCAAGCAGGTTACAAACAAGACCAGTTACAAACCTTTAATAACTAGATTAATAGTTGGCTCCCACTTGACCAATATAAAATTGACAGGGACTTCGGGGAAGTATATGCATATCAATTTTATACCTAAGTAATAACCATGATTAAATACAGAATTATTATTTCGCTTTGAACGAGCCTCGTGGGGAGGGTCATCGTCGCCACTAGTAATAATCCACAATCATCCATCTGGAATTTATTCATGCGAAAGATATCTTTTGATCGTCCTGTAGGGGGAATTTCTCCAAAAGAATTCACAAATAAATAAATCATGGAGGTCAAAATTAATTCAATTTTATTATCCATAAAATTGTCAATTAATTGTTTAAGCATACTTAGTAATTTTCGAAAGTGAGATTTTTCAAAACGTTTTCTCATGCATCGCAAATTTAAACACAATTTAAATAAGCATAAAATAATGCATAAACATCAAGAAAAAAAATTAAACATATTGGGCACACATATCCAATTGTCACGGTTAATTTTTGTCATGTCTTGATCTCGAGAAATCGTCTTCTTTGCCTTCATCGTTCGTCTAGAAAGGTTCGCCATGTCTAGTGATGTCATCGACCAGCTTGCGGGTTGGAGTGCACGTCTTGCACTCCCCCGGCCGTGTCGATCGGCGCCCATGCACGTACGCCTAAGCGCCCGACGCAAGTCACCCAGCGGTGCTCGGCGTTGCTCGGCAGATCTCGGCAGGGGTCGGCGGCCGCGTGGATCTGCTTGTAGCGTGCCGTCTGTCCATGACCGCGTTACCTCGCCCGCGTTGCTGCATCGGCATCGTCCGCCCGCAGCACGCCTCGGTGATCACCTCCCCCGCGGCGCCTCGGCGATGTCGCCCGCCCATGCGTGCCTTGGCGCCTCTGCGATCCGCATCCGCTTAGCGACAGCCTCGCCCCCACCCGTCTTGGCGTCCGCCAGGCGTTCTGTCGTCTGCGTGCCTCCTTTGTACGTTCCGCGATCTGCGCCCCCCTACTCGATTTCGGATCCGTCTTTTAATTCTTCGTCTCCCATCCGTTTAGATCGGTTTTAATTTATTTACAAAAATAAATAAACCTGAATCTAGACTAGTCTATTACATTGATCAAATCAAACAAATTCTAATCTACTCGTGGATTTTCTCACGAGGTAAAAGCGAATTTGAGCGAATCGAATTAAAAAACCACAATTTATATGCATGCATAAATAAACACATTAAATTCCATGACAATTGGATACCTGCAAAAAAAGATCTAGCAATTCTACTATCCAATTTCAAATTTAATGAAAACGAACTAAATTACAATTTAAAATTCAGAGCCCGAAACCGAGGCCCTGATACCATTTGTTGGGGAATTAATTACACGGATCTATTCGGGATGAATATTTAAATACAAATTTAATTCTAACAATTATTACTAGCATGAATTAATCCTAAATTAATTCAAATAATAATTCAACAACAAATCATGCATATAAGCAGTTCACATAAATCCTACGCATGCGGAATTGCTACGGGTTTACGTGAACTAACCTCTTGGAGTGGCAATGGTCTCATCGATAAAAACACACCAAAAAGCCTTCCCAAGTATTCCCTAGTCCTTTCTCGTCAATCCGGTGGAAGGAAGCTCGCGAACAATTAACAAAAGGGAAAATAAAAATTTGTTGCACCACCTTTGTGGATTTACTAATTTTTCCAGCACATGGAATTATACTTGGGAATGAAACATTCATCCCCTATTTATAGAGGGGTGTTGGTCGAAATTTTGTGCATGAATAAGATGGGAAAATCTTTACTTGATCTTCAAGAAATCTTGAATATATCCAATATATTCTTTTCTCCATATTTAAAATATTCCACAAAAATCCCAACTTCCTTTTGTTATGGTATTTTCGAAAATTTAAGGATAAAGATTCCAAGATTTGGATCTTCTTGAATTTATGAGATATTCTTGTTTTCCAAGAATAGATATATTCCATAATATCTTTTCAAGAAAATCAAGAAAATCTTTCTTTTCCTTCTTTTTCTATATTTTTCGAAATCTTCATATAAATAACCAAGTGGGAGATTTCTTGAATTTAATGAGATAATCTTGTATTCCAAGAATACATATCTTCATTCCATAACAAAATTCAAAGAAAATCTTTCTCCCCTTTTATTCATATTTTTCGAAAAAAAGAGGAAAAATAGCAACAAAAAATTATTTTATTTTTAAACATCTTTTTCAGTTATTGGACTTTATGTATGGGCTACTTGAGGGGCCTTTAGGAGAATTAAGATTGGACCTTCCAATGGATCTTGAATTATCAATATTGAGCCACAATATTATTCAAGCCCATAAATATTAATTAATCCCACTACATAATTAATATTGCACTATCCATCTTAACCCATATTACAGTCAATATGGCTCCCGGTTATTATTTCCCGTGTTTAAGATTATCTAGCCCATTAATTAATTCAAGCCACTGAAATAGCTTTCCATTAATTAATATCTTTTGTCCTTGGTTAAGGAACGGTTCAACATTATTATCCATACCGGAAACTAGTTCCACTTGCAAGATTTGGTATGATAAAACTTATGAACCTCCCAAGGGGGCAAATCGAACAAGCGTACTTGCACACGATTCTCCGTATTAAATCTTAGCAATCGCATGTGACCAATAATATTGCCCAAGATATAAAGTATTGAATCTCGTTGATTCTCTACCCGTAATAAGTCAAAGCAATAATTACTAACCACACGCGATCCTATTTAAGGGACGAAGATTAAGAAATAACGAACCACTGAGGTCTAATTCTTCCTAGTTCAGTTCTGAAGAATTTGCCCTCCTATAGGTCCTATTCAGTGCACTAAACATGCACTAGTGTAATCTCTTGGTCAAGACAAGCCAATCTGAGCCTTACACTTCAACCTTTCACGATGTAATCATCGATAAATGTAACGAAATACTCGTAGTCACCTCTAGCTTTGATCTGCATTGGACCACACACGTCAGTGTGAACGATTTCCAACACTTCTTTAGCTCTAAGCCCCTGGTTCCAAATGCCATCTTGGTCATTTTACCCTCCAAACATGATTCGTAGGTTGGAAATGGTTCAACCCGGAGGGACTCCAATGAACCATCTTGGACCAACCTTTGGATCCTATTTGGATTAATATGACCTAATCTTAGATGCCAAAGAAGTGTCTTGTTCACATTAGTTGAACGTTTTCTTTTAGTGCTCGAAATGGTCGATGTGTTACATGATGCATTTTGTGAGTGGTGTGCACAGTTAATAGTATAGAGATTGTTCCGTAAAGTTCCATGACAGATAAACACATCATTACAAAAAATAGTAACTTGTCTATTAAAACGAATAGAATATCCATTAGAAAATAGATTAGAAACTGAAATAAGGTTTTTCCGAAAAACAGGAACATAAAGAACATCTCTTAAAATTAAACTTTTGTCTTCAAAAGACAGATGCACGTCTCCCACTGCTTCAGCTGCCACTCTCGTAGCATCGCCTAGCGTGATGAGGATATCACTTCCACTAAGTTGCCGGGTCCGTTTGAACCCTTGTAAAGTGAAACAAACATGATCAGTGGATCCCGTATCCACTACCCACGAATGGGTAACATACGCTGCTAAACAAGTTTCGACAACTAGTGCGTGAGAACTACATTTCTTTCCATTCTGCCTGGGTTTGGAACAAGCCGACCTCCAATGTCCTTTTTTACCGTAGTTGAAATATTTTCCCTTAGCTGACTTCTTCACGCCGCCCTCTCCCTTCACATTTCCTTTGCCCTTGGCAACACTTGAGTTAGCTTGACTTTTTGCCTTCTTCTTTTTCTTACCCCCTCTTGGCCTAGAAGAAGAAGATGGACCATTTGTTGCCAAGGCTTGGCCGCTCTCTCCCAATATTCCCTCCGCCGAGACTAAAGTTTGTAGCAGATTAGGCAGTTTGAACTTCTGATTGTTCATTTGGTAGTTGAGCCTGAACTGCTCGAAGCTTTTTGACAGGGAATGGAGTATGAAATCGATTTGGGTCTCGATATCATATTCAGCGCTAAGGATCTCAAGTTTGTTTAGGTGAGCCATCATCTGGAGAATGTGCTCCCTTACGGGCGTTCCCTCCACCATCTTCATGGAGAGCATGTCTCTCATGGTGATCTGGCGAGCCACACGGTTCTGATGTTGGAACATCGCTTTAAGATTTACTATCATGTCTGCAGCAATTTCAACGTTTTGGTGTTGGTGTTGCAACACATCTGACATTGAAGCCAAGATGGTACACTTTGCCATTTCGTTGGAACGCTCCAAGTCAGCATAGTCTTTCTTATCCGTTTTGCTGGACTCATTAGTTGATTTTTCTGGTTTGGGTGTAGTAAGAACCCAATTATGATGTTGTGCGGTGAGGACAATAGTAAGTTTTCGATACCAATAAACAAAATTCTCTCCAGTAAGCAAATTGTCTTTTAGTATATTGAACAGTAGATTAAAAGGTTGCGACATGATAAAACTGAAATAAAACATACATCTTGTGTCAATATCCAGATCAACACAAAGAAAATCACATAATTCGATCACATGAATCATATTAAAATCTCAAAAAAATATGAACATGCATCAGCCAACATCTTAAAATAGTTTAAATGAGCCACGTGGGTGGGTCATCATTTAAATCACATTTAAGCAGGTTACAAACAAGAACAGTTACAAACCTTTAATTAAAAAAAGATTAATTAATAGTTGGCTCCCACTTGACCAATATAAAATTGACAGGGACTTCGGAGAAGTATATGCATATCAATTTTATACCTAAGTAATAACCATGATTAAATACATAATTATTATTTCATTTTGAACGAGCCTCTTGGGAGGGTCATTGTCGCCACTAGTAATAATTCACAATCATCCTTTTGAGAATTTATTCATGTGAAAGCTTTCTTTTGGCCGTCCCTTAGGGGAATTTCTCCAAAAGAAATCACAATTAATAAATCATGGAGGTCAAAATTAATTTGATTCAAAACCAAACTAATTATATAAAACATACTTAGTAATTTTTTGAGTTTGAGATTTTTCACAAGCAATTCTCATGCAAACATATTTAAACAAATTAAATAAATCATAAGAAAATACAACAATAAACCAAGCAAAGCAGAAAATAAACATATTGGGCACAAATTATCCAATTGTCACGGTTTGATTTTCCTTGGCTTGATTTTGAAGAAACAATCGCCTTGAATTTCTCCCACTTTCGTTCGTCTCGAAAAAAAATTCCATCTCGAATCGCCACGCCCAGTAGCTTCAGAACCTGATGATACATCGCATCCGGCCGGCCCGCTGGTCGAGCGACCTTACCCGTGCACCTAAGCGCTAGCCAAGCGTCGCCTCGAAGGATCTTGGCAGCCTCGGTAGGCATCGGGCGAGCGCCACACAGACCAGCAGGCGTCTTGCACCGACATATTCGCCCTCTCCCACATCCGCCCCCTCGCCGAACTCGACACAAGACGCATTACCCGCGCCGCCGAAGGCGTGCTCGCCCTCGTCACTTGGCCAATCGGTGCTTTCGCCATCGCGTACCCGTGCGTGCGTCTGTGCCTCACCCTCCTCAAGGCCAGGCCATACGCCCGCGGCGCTGGCGATGTCGCGTCCGGCGTGTCTCCCTTGGCACGTTTCACGCGATGCACGTCTCCCGCGTACGGTTCTGGGTCCGTTTTAACTCCTCGTCTCCGTCTTCGTTTTCGATTAGGTTACAATTTATTTAACGAGAAAATAACTAAACCTAAATCTAGACTAGTCTATTACATTGAATAAATCAAATAACCTAATCTACTCGTGAATTTTCTCACGAGAAAAACAAATTCGAACGAGTCGAATTAAAACCAATCATACGCATGAAATAAATAAACACATTAAATACCATGACAATTGGATACCTACAAAATAGATCTAACAATTCTACTGTCTAATTTTCAATAAAATTTAATGGCCAACAAATTTAAATAACAATTTAAATATAGAGCTCGAAACCGAGGCTCTGATACCAGTTGTTGGGAAATACGGGGTGCCCGGATCTATTCGAGGTGTATTTAAATACATATTTAAATTATTGAATTAATTACTAACATGAATCAATCCTATATTAATTCAACATAATAATCAAATAAGCAACAACAACATGCATACACGTAATTCACGTAAATCCTAAGCATGCGGAATCTAGGAGTTACGAAATTACATAACTCTTGTAGAGATAACCGTTGAGACGATGGATCAACCCAAAGTGCCTTCTCAAATATGTCCCAAGTTCACAAACGTAATCCGGTGAGAGGATTCTCACGAACGATTTTAATAAAGGAGAAAACTAAAAATATTTGTCACCACCTTTGTGGATTTCTAATTTTTCCAACACATGGAATTGCATTGGGGATGAAAAATTCATCCCCTATTTATAGAGCAAGGGGGGGACGAAAATTTTAGGTTAAATTGGGCCATTGGGAAATTTCCTTGCTTCTTCCTCAAGATACAATCTAGAATATATCCAATATATTCTATTTCCCAAAATATCTCCCAACAAAATCTTCTCCTCCTTCGCTTTTCCTAATTTTCGAAAATTCCAATTAAATAGGGAAGGAAAAATATCTTTGACTTTTCTTGAATTTATGGGATAAACTTGTATCTCAAGAATACTTATTCCATAAAATCTTTCCAAGAAAATCAAGAAAATATTTTCTCTCTCCTACTCATAATTTTCGAAAATATCATGGAAAAATAGGCAATAATATTTTCTTCTCCTTTTCATTAATTGAACTTTAATTGGGCTATTTGAGGGGCCCATAGGAGAATTAAGATTGGACCTCCAATGGGCTATGAATTTATAATATTAAGCCAAAATATTATCCAAGCCCATTAATATTAATTTACTCCACTATAAAATTAATATTGAATTATCCATCTTAATCCATATTACGATGCTGCAATAATATGGCTTCCGATTATTATTTCCCATGTTTAAGATTATCTAGTCCACTAATTAATTAAGCCACTGAAAAAGTTTTATATTAATTAATATCTTTATCCTTGGAGTAAAGACAACTCAACATTATTATTCATACTGGAAATAAATTTTCACTTGTAAGATTTGGTATGATAAAGCTTCTGAGCCCACATAGGGGACAAATCAAGCAAGACGTGTTTGCACACGATTCTCCGTATTAAATCTTAGCAATCGTCGTGTAACTAATAATATTGCCCAAGATATAAGGTATCGAATCACGTTGACTCTCTTCCCATCATAAGTCAAAGCAATAGTTATTAATTTCACACGATCCTATTTAAGGAACGAAGATTAAGAAATAACGAACCACTGAGTTTTTTTTTTTAAGACTAAATGTTAGAATTTTTCTTTCTAATTGGAAGAATTCAGAGACAATATACATAGAGAAGAAAGGCAGCACAAAAAAAAAAAAAAACATCTTGCAAGTTATACATTTCAAATCCCCAAGCAAGCCATAATTCTTCTAAAACTGAATTTCATAAACATTATAAATAGAGAGGAAGGGCAACATTGAAAAAAAAAAACACAACCATCTTACAAGTTATAAATCTCAAAGCCCCAAGCAAGACTTATCTGCAATCAAACATAAGTTCTCCGAAACAACTATTCAAGCCTAGGTTCTAAAGTTTTAGTGTTACTTAATTATTGTTAGATCGCGTATATTTTTTTTATTTATTGATTATAGAAAGTCATTTGAGTAAGACTAGGATTTGAGCAAACTAAGTGTGAACTCTTGCACTCAAAGTTTCACTACTTGTGAGATTTGTCTGAGTGAGGTCTATAAATGAGGGGGAACGAAGTTCCAAATAGAGTATATAATTTTTGTAACCTGTTATAACTCTGATCTAGTGAATTTGACACCTGAAAGTATAACAGTGGACGCAAAATATTAAATAAACTACTGAACCACTATATATTGTTTTTCATTCATTACATTAACAACTTTCATTAGATAAACACTTAGTAGATTTTTTATTGCATAAAGATCCCAATTGTTAATTTCAGAATAGTTCTTAGTTGTTGAGTTTTTTTAAAACTGGTAAGTAGTACACTAAATTGATTTTCAAAGGATATGCATTGTTTTATTATGCTGCATACTTAGAGTTCCAAGTACACTTTCTAGGGACTCTTTGATAACATAAGTCCCAGATTAAAACAAACACCACAATAGGAAATCAAGTTCTCAAGTTCATATGCTCTAGTTATTGACTATGTAGTCTACAATTGTTGAAAAGATTATCTACAAAACCAACATAGTATCTTCAAGTTCACTTATGTTTGATTATCTTCAAAACCAAAGTTATCTACAAGCTCAAGTTCACTTCTGTTTGATTAGCTTCAAAACCTTTAGAAGGTCTTTTTTTTTTAAAAAAAAGAAAGATTTATTTTATATAAAATGTGAGAGAAAATCAATTCAGCCTCCCCCCCTCCAAAAAAACCTTCAGTCACTTTAGACCGACAGATGACATACAAAATAACAAAATTAAATATACATGTGTTGGAATTTACATGCACGAAATGGAATAATAGACGCAACGGAACATGATTATTCACCAACAATGAACATACACAGATTGCATAATTGAATTACAAAAGATAAATAAAGTTCTTACAATGATTCATAAGCAGATCTCACTACTACGATATTCACGTAATCCTCGTCTTCGACTTCGCAACGAATTGCCAGCATTGTATTTCCAGTTGAATTTGCTAGAAAAATTATAGTCTAAAAATATTATAGAGAAATTGTTTTCTGTAGTTATTTTGGATCCCCAGAGACCCATATATATAGTTGTGGCTTTTCTTTAGCCCTAAAAAGTTTCCTTATAGGTCTTAAAGCCCTAATCCATATTTAACTTGACCAAGTCAATCCATAGATTTTCTACCATTTATATATTTACATGCAATAATATATCTAATATATTATTATAGATTTATATTTTAAATATAATTTAATTAAATAATAACAATTCCGTAGAATTATTGTATTTCTCTATAAATTAAATATTTCGATCAAATCAAATATTTAATAAAACCAACTCTAATACATAAACGTAGGTTACTTGTTGTGTGACTCATAGGCCCTCACATATTAAGCGATTAGTCGAACTAATGGTCTTAATTGAACCCTAGACAATAAATCAGACAATATCAATATATGAAGTACGCTGCGAGGAATTGCAACAACCTGTAATGTGAAGCTTATGGAGATAAGATTCTTTCATTCATGAATACTCCGATTAAGTTTAGAACATGATGATGTATCTATTTAAATAACGTAATCAAATTATCTCATTTTAATAATTGATCACGTATGCCACATTTGAACACCATTCCAAATGTGATGTGCATTGGCCAATGACTAACGATCCAATTAGTTCTGAGAAGATGATAATTCTCTCCAAATTTATTTCGAGGAATGAATCATATTCTTGGCTCAACTACCACGCACATGTTGGTTGGTCATACAAAGTAAAAGAATACTTTTACGTATAACCCCAACAACACATGTACTTCGTGATGTGTCCAACACATGCCATATCTACTATGTTCATAGTGTAAGCATTGGTCATGGTCAAAGTCCATCACTCTGTACATGTCGTGCATATTGACCTCAAGTTGGAGGACTAAAACACTAGTCCACGAACCAATATTCTCATAGACACTTAAATAGAATACATCAAATGATTTTTCGGTCGGGTATGCCAATACCCTCAAAGGTATTGGTGGATCCATCATGAGATACCCAGTGTCTCGTAGTTGTGAGAACCACTACATTCTCTAATGATATGATGCATATCACACACCAATCTCAACTGTATAATATCTCTTTCTTGATGATCCTCGATTGGGGCTACTTTGAGAACCATGTCATGTTCATCTGAGATCTCACATCCTCAATGACGACATAAGTTCATGGAAACACAGACATGAATAAATGAAAATAACCAGACAAAATATTCAAATAAGTACAATGCCATATATTATTAAATATAAAAATAACATTAAATATCTGAATATCATCAAGTATTATGTCCTTATAAATGATTGTCTATAGGACATCAATACTAACAACATAAACATAAGAGAGAGTAAAAGAGTAAAATGCCCCATATGGCATCTCAATTAACAATAGAACATAGTTGAAGTAGTTGATAATTTAAACATAAGAACAAGAAATTGAACTTCAAAATTGATCCATGATTGTCACTTGTGATACAAAGGACTTTATCATATCCTTAAAAATATTTCTAAACTCGTAAGATTGACTCGATGATTTCATTAACAGGTGCATACTCACTCATGTCAATTAACCCAAACTCCTGCATTTGATAGAATCAAATTATCATTTAACCCATACTCAACTAAATCTTGAAATGTAAACAAGTTTTTATTAAAATAATTTGCATGACAGAGTTTTGACCATTTCACTCATCAAGTACCACCGAGAAGAAAAACAAAAAAAATACTTAAGACTAGGGACATAACTTTTCTTTAACAAGGAAACAAATAGGTAAAAACTAATGAAGTAAGATCTAATTAAGTCAACAAAAAACAAAAAGTGATACACATCAAACTTATATAAATAAGCTCACCATTGTAAATAACACAAAGTGCTTAAAGCAAGTGTTGAAATTAACTTCTTCATTTAGACTCACAATCTTATGGAAATAAGAGTGATAGATATGTGCATACACACGTAACAATCGTTTCAATATGGTTTTCACCACATCTTTAAAGTTGGGTGGAAATGGTACCCCTACATCAAACAAAGACGATGTTTCAAAATAATTTTGATTAAGGAAGAAATGCCAAATGGATGACAAACCAACACATACCCAATTTTTGGGGGAAAATAGACTCATCATCAAGCTGTTCTCCGACCCAATCCATTAAATATTCGACATACTTTTGAGCAGAAACCACAATTGGTTTCTTTATGGTAACTCCATCAGCCCATCTGTACTCATATCTGCATAAATTTTCTTTATATTTTAGGTTTATTTTTACATACTGATCATTTCAACATGTTGTTAGACAATAGCTAAAAGCTTTCAACTCGGTCCAAATTTACAATGGAAGAAATCAAATCATGTAATTTTATTGAAGTTATAATATATAATGTGATATAAGAAGCTCGATAAATGTAGCAACATTATGTTAATGAGTATACTTAACCATAATGGTCAGCTAACAGTTAGTGCATAGATTACCTAGTTAACAATTATAGATAAAATTTTCTACCGATGTTATAAAAATAGTGAAATGATATCAAAAGAGTGATTTTGTGAGAGAATGAAGTTGGATTTTTGTAGTCCAGTATTTTTTACATTGTTAAGAGAATATTCTTCACTTTGTGTAGACATAATAATACTTTTGAAATATTATAGACATAATTCATCTTTGTATACATGTTATAAATAATCTTTTGTTAGTAAAGAAAATCGTCATTGCATGATCAGATTTAATAGATGGAAAACATATTAATTCATCATAATTTGAATAATAGATTTAATATGGTCATCATATCCATGACATTCCAAACCTAGGTTACGTGCAACAAAAGAACACGTATACATGGATGTACTACATCTCTATATGTCAACTACGCATATGTGTGTTTTATATGAAATTAAGAGCAAAACATCATAGTAGAAATTAGAAGAGCATACTTTGGCCCCGCCGACATTACTGGACAAGTCGATGGTGTGCAAAACTCAGTTATTGTGTTGTACAAAACGTTGACTTGACTAAAAAAGTCAGCAGCTGCACAGAGTAATAGAACAAATGTACGGAATCAGTTACAATAAAACTCACAAGATAATATTATTTTGTATCACGCGATAAAAGTAGATAATCCCATTCAACCATAACTAGAATTGCAGCGTGGGTGAAATTGAGGAGTAACGTGTCAAAATGTTGTATGTATAAGGTAAACGACAACATAATCGAATCATTTATTTTGTTGCTCATGCTACATCTCATTTATCATTATTGACCAGATATCTCATGTATATGCACACGTCACTACAAGTGAGTATTTATTAAAGATGAAGTTATTTCACTATTCCTTTTATTAATCATGTTACTATGTTACTCATTTGTTATTAGAAAACTAAAATTGTTGAAATATAGGCATCAATTTTTTTTTTCTCATTTGCATATTTTTATCCTCAAGTTTTAGTACACCTATTACTATCATTTAAAAAAAAGTATTTTCATGAGTAAATGAACAAATCATTAAATGTAATTCTTACTATTCAAAGCCCACCACTCGTAAGCATCTTCGCCTGGGGGAAGTTTCACTGCGTCCCTCAATTTGCCACTACTCAAGAGAGCATTAATGTTCTTTTTAAGTTCTGGTCCCTGCATCAAATAAAAATGGGGTTGCTATATGATCATTTGGCCTAAGTGAAACACATGAATCCATTGACAACATCAATAAACATTTTCAATTTTATCTAATAAGCCACTTCATGTAATTAATTTTTTTTTTTGTTAGTTTGAGCCTTGATTCAATCAGATTCAGGAAAAAATTATAAAATTCAAAGAACTAGTACAACTTCACAACATATAGAACTTGCTAAATTACTCACCGTACTTCCAGAAGGAGAACCCTTTTTTATGCGAAGCGTCCTCTGAACCCTGCATTCATGCAATGTTATGAACCATTAGATTGAAGATACACATATAAAAGATGTCTTGTATATCATAACAACACCATCTTAAAGCCATAAAATGAAAAACTCTTTTTTTGGAAAATTTGTATAAATGTATGCAATTAATGCAAATTTCATAAAATAAATGCATGAAAATATTAACAAAAATTTGTACAGTTGGCTTGCTATATATCATAAAATAGATCTTAATTGTAGTATGAGCAAGAAGAAAAACATTAATTAACCACCCACATACTTAAAATAAATTTGGACAAAAATGTTATAGAAATCAAGAAACAATTTTCAGGAATGCACAAGGAAAACATAAGAATGTGAAGCAATTGAACAAACAAAACATGATTATAAACAGAAAAGTATGTAATTTCCTGCTTCCACGCCCAAATAGACTCATAATTTCGAACACTGTTTGTTGAAGTTAAAACTCCTTAGTGCAGTAGACTAACTAGGACTTATAAACAAAGAGTTGAATGTTTTTTACATGTTTTATTAGCTGCTTTATATACACACAATGAGGGGACTGGGGTTGGGGTGGTGATGGTGGGGTTAGTAGCTAAGACAGACTGTAAAGGAAGAGTTAAGATAATAGTCAAACTCTTTCACTTTACCCCCCCCCCCCCCCACACACACACACACACACACACACACATTTTTCTGTCATAAATATGCAGGTAAAGATGAATATGAATTCATATGTAAGCAGTTGGTAAAAAAAAGACAAATTATTTGCCATCTCCAATGCATTTAGATGTATCTCATTCTCACTTTTAAGTGAATTTTGTTAGTTTCCCTGTATTCACTGCCCATTTTCTGCTAAAAGTTAGTTTCAAACATTAATTTTTGCCTTTTCTCTCTTTCATCTCTTTTAGTATTATGTTGAAGACAAATATTTATGTGTGTGATGAGTTGTAAAACATATCTGAATTATATGTATTTCTAACTTATTCATTTATTCACTAGTTTTTTGTTTAAGTGAGACAATTTATGGAATAAATTTATTGTTGTAAAATAGAGATAAATTAAACTTTACTTAAGCCACATTGGAAAAATTGCTTTAGTTATATTATTTATTAGAAAATTATTGTTGTATTATTACATTAATAAAAGTAGGTGTAATTATATTTTTATATTAAATGGAGTGACAAGTGAGATATTAATTGTTCGTTGGAAGAAAGTAATTGGATGGTGGTACAAAAATAATTTTTAAAAAAAGTTTATACACGATGTTGAACTGTGCAATTAGCGTGCATTGAATTGTTTAAATGAAATTAATTGGTTTATTTTTTAGTAAAAATAAATATTAGTTATTTTATTAGCAAAACATTAGTTATGCCCAGCTGCATTGTACAACTAATGCACATAAAAGTTATTCATTGAAAAATTAAAAAAAATTTGAGAAAAAAATAAATTTTATAGTTCCAGAACAATCAGAGGTTAAATAATTCATTAAATTAAATTTAAGTTCAAAATTGAAAAGAAGACAAATACTTCCCTAATGTAATAAGTTTATTGAATTAGATTTTTTAAAAACATTTTAAAGAATTTGAGGAATTATTCTTGAAATTTTTGCAAATAAGAAGAATTTGTATATGTTATAAAATTGAGAGAATTTAATTTTAGTTAATCAATTAAGGTCTGAAAAAGTTGGTGCAGTTATAATATTATATTAGAAAAGTTATATTTACTGATTTATATATTTTTAAAAAAAGTAGGTGTAATTGTATTATTATATTAAATTTGTTAAAGAATAAGGTTTAATTACGCTTTGGGTGATAGTTGGATGGTGGGATAGAGAGAATTGAGAATGATGAATCATACACCGGTTGCACCTTGCAATTAGTGTGTGTTTTTAAAAATACAAATTCATTTTACAATTAAATATGTTTATTTTTAATAAAACAATACTTGTTTCTTTAAAGATTTAAAATTATTTTGTAAAGAGTATTAATAGTGACTAGTTGCAATGTGCAACTTATGTACATGAGACTTTTTGAAAAATTAAAATTTAGAGAATTGAGAAAATCCGTATGGCATTGTTTTAGAATAATCATATATAGAAGATTTTTTAAAAAAATAAATTCAAGATAATAGAGAGTGGTCAAATGTGTCCCTAGTGTAACACAATAGGGACATCTTAATTTTTTTGGGAGACTTACTACGCACTACAAAATACACACCTAATAGGCAGAAAGAAAGTTCATTCTTACTAACCCACTACAAAATTGATGTTGAAATTAAAAACTAAAACTACAAACAAAGCAATAAATTATACCAACAAAATCATTATGAAAGTAGTAACTCTAATTCTAAGGACAACGTTACTTTATAAAATTTATTCTAAATTACAATTCAAATTTGTATGGTTCATTTGCTCCCATTTTAGAAGAACATGCAAACATAAAATGTGAAATAAAGCAACTAATAAAATGTGGTGCGACATACATAAATTATATTCTTTGATTAATGTTAGATACTGATCACATCAAGCATAATAAACTGAACTAGAACATTTAAATCAAACCTTGAGCAAATAAATGAAATTTCATATGCAAAACAATATTATCAATGACTAATTCAACCCCTACCACAATACTTACAATGTAGAAGTTAATTATCTTCTGAGCACTGAACCATTATCTGAATTCGAATCATCAAACACCCAGGAGTATAACCTCATGAAAATCACTAAATTAAATTGAAGTCAAAATCTCTAACATTATGTCAAATTAACAAATTCATACCTGCTTACCAAAAAAGATGGTGGCAGACCATATGACATAATTATTTCACTTGTTGTGCCCGGATAATAATATCGGCCAACGAGTAATTAATATGAAAATGAATGCTAACGGAAGAGTAAAATGCAAGAGATTTGATGACTTAGATCACCTTTGAATAGGTTATGTCTAGGGGCAATACCAAACCAGAAATTTCACTATAATATCTGCCTAGAGTTCTACGGTTTCAACCCTTTACAATGATGGCCTTATGGCTATTTATAAGACTAGGTTTACATCGTCCCCGGCCCATAGGAGCTGACCGGGCTTCGATCACGCGGGGTTGATGTGTCCGCATGAAATGTTCTTTACTTGCTTGATATTCAGCATGCAAGATTCCAAGAAGGGTTCTGTACCTTTCAGACCTGGAATCTGTAACGCCCCGGAATTCAGAACGTTGACCTCCGAGGCCATGACGCCCTAAACCCGAGTCATCACTTGTGAACCGTAAAACTGAGCCAGAAAATTTCTTTTAGAAGGTAGGACAAACAAAATTTAGTTGCAGCGGAATAAAACTTAACACAAGTTTAAAAATAGTAGTGTAGGTAAAAACAATACTTTGCATAGAAACATCATTAGTACAAGATCCACGTAGTATTAATTAGACATATTATTCGAATTTAGAAAACAGTTTGTTTATTGGATAAACAGTGGGGAAAGCGGGTCGTCTACTGCAGCTCCCGGCCCTCAGCATCATAACCTGAAAAGGGGGTTTAAGGGGCGTGAGATAAAAATCTCAGCGGGCAACCTGTACGCTGTTATACAGATTGACAGGAATCCAAAATGATAGAAGCTTTTACTCGTTCTCTTTATAACACAAAAACTTACTCACGATTTCCTGTTAATAGCTCATACAGTATCCAACATTTATAACATCAATCATATCATTCAACAATCACACATATGGGTGGCACTGGTAGCGTCTACCACGTCCAATCCCGCAACATTCACACAAAATGGGGTGGCACCGGTAAGCGCCCTACCGCGTCCAACCCCCGATAGCTTCCTTATATCCCCTTGCTTCCTTATACCATCGCTTCCTTATCTCCCTGCAAAACCATCAATTCCTCCACACGGGACTCATCCCCAAAATCATTGGCACGAGGCCCAACCGATAAACGACACATACAGTTCATGTTCCAATATTCACAAAACTCATAATCGTACTCACATGAATTTAAGTGCATTGTTTACCAAAACCACAAGTTTCGAAAACATATATATATATTTGCTTTTTAACAGTACTTATTTAGTTTGCTTTGAAAACTGTCAACAGTCCATATAACATTATCTAGCTATACAGACAGAAGATGTCATCCACCGACAACTTTTCAAGTAAAAGTTTTAACTTCTTGAAGGCTTTTGAACACGCAAGATGACTTCCAAACTTCCGAAGCTAACCCCGAGGACCTAGCACAGTCCGTTCGTTTAGTCATTGATCATCATTTTATTTAATAAACGATTTCACATCGAATTAAGGGTTCTTCGATAAAAAGAACATTTAGTTGTTAAAAGTTATAAGAGTTCATTTCGAGTTCGACGTGGGCGTCGAAACTCGATTATTGGATCGGTACGATTTCTCTATTTTATGAAAAGGGTTCACAGATCGGGATCGGGTCTAATCAAAAACTTAATAATACAAGTAAAAGTATTCAAAAACTAATCAAAAACTTAATATTCACAAAAGAAAACATTCAACATTCAACAACTTAAAACATGCTTGGTTCTAAAAGTATTACCATTCCTTCTTCCGAGTATTACTCATTCGGCATAAAAACATATAATCATGCATAAATGGAAAAGAGTACTTAGACTTACTGGAAAAATATGAAATTTTAGTATGTTATACATATTTTGAAAAGGAATAGAGTTCATCAAGGGCACAAATTTTTTTGAGCTAAGGAAATAAGGTACATTTGCGATTTAAGGCAGAGTATTGAAAGGTTCATCAAAACAGTGCACACTTTAAACTAAAAATCATAACTCACTGGAAAAACGTCTAAAAATTACGAGATTAAAACATGTTATACAAAACTTAAAAATAAGCAACTTTAATTTAGAAAACTAAGACATTTGAGCTAAGGGTCGGTACCAGGTTTTTGAGTAAAAATGGGTTTGTAACATGGTACGTCATTCAATACATGCTTCATATAAAAAATTTTAACCCACTGGAAACTTAACAAAAATTCACAAAACTTTAATATGCCATTTTTGACTCAAGTAACAGAACATAAAATTTTTTCCATGATTTTATGCTACGGAAACAAGGATAAATAAATTGTTGAACTCACAGTTTCAACCTTTGTCAATTATTTGTCACATAAATTTTAAATAGGTATATATCATGATTCTATCAACGAAACACTAGAAATTTTGGATATGATTTAAAGGAAAACAAGAGGAACATCCCCAAATTTTCCTAAAATTTTATATTCTTTGTAAATAAGTAAAAAAATACAAAAGACTCACTGCTCCCAGTTTCACATAGTCTCAGACACACAAATTTCCACGAATTTATTCTCCTTGGAGACAGATCAGATGAACACCATTTTTTAGTAGGTTGTTCTATACTTCAAATAACACATCTAAGAATGTTTACACGATTTTAAAACATCATTAAAGCATCGAAATAGGTTTTCCAAAAATTGATGCAGTAGCATTTCCGAAGTTTCATACACATTTTTGAACTATCACATATATGGCTAAACATGCTCAAATACACAAGATATCACCAATACAAACTTCATACATGATTTTCACAGATTAAACAAGCTTAGGGGAGGTTCTTAGCATGCCATTTCTAAGGGTTTTCATGCTCAAACAAATTATGATCATAACATCAAGATTAAAGGTTTCATTGGTGCTCACCCTTGTAGTTTCCTTCTTTGGGCCCCGTTTGAGGGATCTTGATGGAAACTCCTACTTCTAAAACCTTCCTAGCTTCAAGATGGTGGAGGAAAGACTCCTCCTTGGGGTGGTGATGATCGCCAAGAGCAAGAAAAGAGGGGAAAGCTCATTCTTCCTTCAAACTCTCAAACTCTCCCAACTCTCTCCATTTTCCTCAATGTGTCTTCTCTTGTGGAACAAAAATGCCAAGACCAAACTTGGAGTGGGGAGAAGGGGTATATATATAGATAAAAGAGGAGGGTGGGCGGCCAAGGGGTGACAAAGAGAGGGGAGGGATGTAATGATGGGGGTTAGTAATATATCATGATTAAAATAGTGTTTTCCTTTTTGGTTAATACCACATTATGATTTTGGATGATTGTTTCTCAGATTTTGGAAGAAAATGGGGGATTTCCTGCAGCTTGTGGGCTGCCAAATATGGTAGCTCTGACCCTAGACGCGATTTCGACTCCGACGGTGTATTTTCGATATTTTTCGGTTCGGTTTTTGGTTCCGAAAATTATTTTAAACGCACCGTTAAACTCGCACAATTTTTAGAATTTCATTTGAGGTTCTCCTTTCTCATTTTGAATTCATTAAATTTTTTACATTATTAACGGGTCTGTTTTACGGATAAAAACCCGAAAAGTGCTAGTAGGGTTTTTTTCTTTCAAAAGCTCGTCTGCCACCTGAAAAATTTAGAAACTTGTACACATATTTTTAAAACAAGTATAACATTTAAACATATTAGGAAAAATAAACAAATAAGTCCTAAAATGGATTCGGGTTGTTACATCCTACACCCCTTAAAAGAAATTTCGTCCTCGAAATTTACTTACTTATCCCGAAGGCATTGGGGTACTTAGCCAGGATCTCATCCTCTCTTTCCCAAGTGGCTCCCTCCTTTCCATGTCTGCTCCACTGTACTAGTACTAGTGGTACTTCTCGGTTTCTTAGAATGTTGACCTTTCTCCCCAAAATAGTCGTCGGTACTTCTTCGTAAGTCAAATCGCGACTCAAACTTAGATCTTTGAAATTGACGATATGGTCCGGGTCGCTTAGATACTTTCTAAGTGTGGACACGTGGAATACGTTATGTACTTGTGATAACTCTGGCGGTAGGGCTACTCGGTAGGCTACGTCTCCGACTCTATCCAAAATGTTGAAGGGCCCTACTAAGCGAGGTTTCAGCTTACAAAAAATAAATGGTAATCACCATTCTCTCACCCCTGTTTTATATGCATTACAATTGGTATTCAACGCACTCATGAGTTTTTCAAACGGGACCAACAATTGGTATCAGAGCGGGAGTTCAAAAGTTCACTGATTTCAAATGTGACCTGTTGGTCCCGAAAAACCCGATTTAAAACTCGTAAAATCTCAATGGGAGGTGACTTAAATTTTTATTATTTTTTTAAATGTGTTATGCAGATTTGCTAAAGTATGTATGACAGTTAATATGAAAGCAAATAAGAACACACGTATTTTTATAGTGGTTCGGACAACTCGTCCTACATCCACTCTTCCCTTCATGGGGCACCAACTTAACCAACAAATGTTTACCGAGTTCTCACTCAAACGGGACTTATCACCCTCTAAGGGATCGCCTACCCTCCCTTTCGGGATTGCTTAGATGTTTACCGAGTTCTCACTCAAACGGGACTTATCACCCTCACGGGATCGCCTACCCTCCCTTTCGGGATTGCTAGATGTTTACCGAGTTCACACTCACCTACAAACTTAACCGACTGATTTGGGTAAGGTTTGTTTGGTTTCCAACTAGGTTGAGATTTTTCCTTACATTTGTTTAGTCTCAATGCTAAGGGTGGGAAAATCTCTCTAAGCTTAGGATATAGCATTTGTGCTTAGATCTAGGGTAGAACACTTTTGAATATATGTGTGTATTTCTTGCTCTGTGTTCTATGAATGGAGTTGCTTGAATATTTGGCTTTAATTTCACTTTGCGGATCCTCCATTTTCTTCTTTTTTGAAGATAGTCTGATGTATTTATAGTGTGGATTTAAATATTACCGTTTGGAAAACAATATTCAAATCCATACTAATAACTTCCAAATTTTCTTTGTCCTTTTTGCACTTTTCCTTGCAACTTTATGTCACATCAATATGTGTGTTGTCATCTTCTCATTGGCCCGACTTTTTTGTGTGTCTAACGGATCCGATTTCAACTCGTCTTATTACCGCTCAAATTCTTCCGATTCCGTCGCTTGATTCGCATGCGATTTCCGGGTCCGCAGAACTGTCCAGAGAAATCGGGTTCATAGATTGTCTCGACTGATCAAGATACCAAGATTAAAGAGATCGACGATCAAGATAACATCAGTCAAGAACATCCGATCAACCGATCCGTCAAAGATCGCATACCGTGATCCGGTCAAGAAGATCGCGTTAGTCAGACTCGGTCAAGAACATCGTCACCAGATTCGTCACCAGATCCGGGTCAAGAAGACGTCACCAGATCTGTCAAGAAGACGTCACCGACCGTCGCAAGAATATCAGTCACCAGACTGTCAAGAAGATCGTCACCAGACTGTCAGAAGATCGTTTACCAGATTCGTCAAGAAGATCGTGCCACCAGACTCGGTCAAGAATATCGTCACCAGACTGGTCAAAGAACATCGATCGTGATCATTTTCAAAGATCGTGATCGACCGCTTCAAAGATATCAAGATCTTGATCGATTCAAAGATCTTGATCGATTCGGCTTCAAAGATATCGGGCTTCGAATCGCACAACAGATCGAAATCGCACGATTCGAAACTGATTTCTTCTTCTTCTGATTTCTGATTTCTTCTTCTTCTGATTTCTGATTTCTTCTTCTTAACTTGTTCTCTCGTTCCCCCTCAACTTGTTATCTGTAGATTAATTTAAATAACACAAGTTGATAATGTTTTGGCATAATTAATCAAAACTAAAATATCCCAACAATTTCCCCCTTTTTGATAATGATGCCAAAACTAACTAACAATAAAAATATACGAGAAAAACAGTGTTAGTTAAACAAGAGAAATAATGAAGAACATTGTTTTCATTTTAAAAATGAGAAGATTATTATCAACCTCCATGAATTTTATAAAATTTATGCATTTTAAACTAAATGGGTTTTAATAAAAAAGACCAGTTAAGGAGTGAACTTTTGAACCCTTGCTTTGATACCAATTGTTGGTCCCGAAAAACCCGATTTAAAACTCGTAAAATCTCAATGGGAGGTGACTTAATATATATATATATATTTTTTAAATGTGTTATGCAGATTTGCTAAAGTATGTATGACAGTTAATATGAAAGCAAATAAGAACACACGTATTTTTATAGTGGTTCAGACAACTCGTCCTACATCCACTCTTCCCTTCATGGGGCACCAACTTAACCAACAGATGTTTACCGAGTTCTCACTCAAACGGAACTTATCACCCTCTAAGGGATCGCTTACCCTCCCTTTCGGGATTGCTTAGATGTTTACCGAGTTTTCACTCAAACGAGACTTATCACCCTCACGGGATCGCCTACCCTCCCTTTCGGGATTGCTAGATGTTTACCGAGTTCACACTCACCTACAAACTTAACCGACTGATTTGGGTAAGGTTTGTTTGGTTTTCAAACTAGGTTGAGATTTTCCCTTACATTTGTTTAGCCTCAATGCTAAGGATGGGAAAATCTCTCTAAGCTAGGATATAGCATTTGTGCTTAGATCTAGGTAGAACACACTTGTTGGGAGATGAATTTAATAAAAGATTATATGATTTTGATTAAGATCCAAAACCCCTGAGTATGACATGTTGAGAATGATCTTGATAGTTGAGTCGAGGATTCGGTTTTAGAGTATTCGGGGATGTTATCTCGCAAAATGTATAGTCGTGAGATATAGTTCGAGATAGGTTCAAGACTCGAAGAACTTCGAGAATATCAATCTTGCATCGATTCGGCAGATCTTGAATCGATTCGGCTTCAAAGATATCAAGATCGATTCGGCATCGATCTTGAATCGATTCAAAGATATCAGTCGATTCGGAAATCGCCATCGCAGATCAATGGATCGAAAACGCCATGCCGATTCGAAACTGATTTCTTCTTCTTTTGATTTCTGATTTCTGATTTCTGATTTCTTCTTCTTAACTTGTTCTCTCGTTCCCCCTCAACTTGTTATCTGTAGATTAATTTAAATAACACAAGTTGATAATGTTTTGGCATAATTAATCAAAACTAAAATATCCCAACATGACCATCTAAACTGATCTATTTGAAAAACCCCGTTTCTGTAAAAATGCATATATTTTAATGTTTTGGCGTCATTATCAAAAAGGGGGAAATTGTTGGGATATTTTAGTTTTGATGAATTATGCCAAAACATTATCAACTTGTGTTTTTGAAGTTAATCTACAGATAACAAGTTGAGGGGGAACGAGAGAACAAGTTAAGGGGGAACTCATGAAATCAGAAGTAGATGATCGAGATCAGACGAGGCTGCAGAAGAGACTGATCGAGATCAGATGAGTAAGATGAGTTCCGGAGTTAACTGATGAACTGAGCAAAATCAGAAGAAAAGAAAAAAAAGCTAAGCCGGTGATCGATCGAAGATCGATGACTGATCGATGACCAGATCAGAAGAGGAGGTTGCAGATCAGAAGAGGATCAGATGAGACTGATCGAGATCAGACGTGATCAAGATAAGATAAGATAAGATAAGATAACCTGATATACTAACCTGATATACTAACCTGATGTACTAATCTGATCACGCAGATAAAACCGATATCTTGACTGATCTTCTTGACGATCAAAGTAGAAGAAATCGGGAGAGAAGTCATCGAAGACAAGTCATCCAAGTCATGTTCACCGAGAATCGAACGCCATCGATGATCGGTTAGCTCGAAAAGCTTAGTGACCGAGGGTCGATGTCCGGTCGAAAGAGTTGAACTCGAGAAGCTCTCGAAAGTCGATTATGCCCGATCGATAAGGTTCATCAAGAGAAGTCTGCTGAATCAAGAATCCTGAAGACTCAGAAGGATCCTGAAGACTCAGAAGAATCCTGAAGACTCAGAGAATCCTGAAGACTCGGAAGGATCCTGAAGAATATTGTCGTTAGATTCAGCTGACGTGGACCAATGAGAGGAAGACAAAAAGCTGCAAAAAGCTACAGAATAATATGGATTTGAATGTGACTCCATCCAACGGTAACATTCAAATCCACACTATAAATACAAGTTCTTCCATCAAATTAAGTATGGAAGTGTGAAATGCGTGAAAACACCATTGAGCTACAGAGCCAAATCATCTAGCATCTCCACCATAGAACACTGAGCAAGAAATACACGCATATATTCAAGAGTGTTCTACCCTAGATCTAAGCACAAATGTAATATCCTAAGCTTAGAGAGATTTTTCCATCCTTAGCATTGAGGCTAAACAAATGTAAGGGAAAATCTCAACCTAGTTGGAAACCAAACAAACCTTACCCAAATTAGTTTGATAGGTTAAGTTTGTAGGTGAGTGAGAACTCGTTAAACATCTATAGGCAATCCCGTGAGGGAGATAAGTCCCGTTTGAGTGAGAACTCGGTAAACATCTAAGCAATCCCGAAAGGGAGGGTAAGCAATCCCGTGAGGGAGATAAGTCCCGTGAGAGTGAGAACTCATTAAACATCTGTATTGTGTTGGACTAACACGTTAAACTAAGTCCAGTTGGTTAAGTTGGTGCCCCTGCTGATAGGGAAAAGTGGATGTAGGAGTTGGACTCCGAACCACTATAAATCGTGTGTTCTTTACTGCTTTATGTTCTTACTTACCATATGCATTTGATTATAAGCACATCACATAGATTTAAAAAAAAAAATTGGTATCACTGTTCCCTCACCCCTGTTTTATATGCATTACAATTGGTATTTAACGCACTAATGGATTTTCAAACGGGACCAACAAATATCATCTTATATAATTTTATATTTAATTGAAGGTCCGAACTCAAAAATTAAAAAATGATTATGTAAGAAAATTTCTTAGTTATCTACCCTGTTTTTAAAATCCTAAGTCCGTCGTTGGAAGCTTTAATTAAAATATTATTTTTATTAAATGTCTATTTATTTTTTTTTTGGTGGTGTGAACGTGTATTCCGTGCAATAAAGGAAAACATATTAGTACCTCTTCACTTCAAATATTTGAATTTCCACCAACGTAAACTGCATCAATGAGATATTCCTATCCTAAATTGATTGATAAATGCAAATATCTGGTAGAAAAGAGTATATTTTTTGTGAAATTTATGCACCGTGAAATTGGTTTCATATTTACAGATCTAACTCTTCAATTATCACGGTTAATGTATTTTGTAATGTAAGTTATACCCTTTAATTATCACTACGTACCAATACACCTATTGTCAAATCCATAAGTATCACGAATAATACTCCTTTTGTAATAATAAGTCATACCTTTCAATTATCATGATTAATATCTTTAATAACATGGACAATTTGGGGGGGAGGGGCCCGGTGGTGGTCGCCTCCCCTGGGATCAAATTGTTTTGTACTATATATTTCGAAATTTTATATTTTTATTTTATTATCGTAAAATTTTGTCATTTCGCCACCCTTCACTACAAAACAATGGCCATTAAAATTTTGTCACTCAATGGAAAATTCCGCCCCTTTGAGACGAATTTCAGGATTCATCCTTGTTTAATAATATAAATCACATCCATTAACTAAATTCACGAATTCTTTTTATGAAACTTGTTCACCCTATACCTCGCCGATAGAAAATAAAGGATGTCATGTCCATTATTACAAAGAAATAGACTTCCACAGAAGGCCTGAAATTTGTCAAGGCCAAATCAAGCCCTAAAACAAACAAAACTCAACACACCCTTAAGCTTCTTAATCTGCTTCACGTCCAAGGAAACAAATGTGAACAAAGCAAACAAAATCAAAGATAACCAAACTCAACACTCATAAAGCCCTAAAACTGAGAGAATTCAAGAATGCAGATTATAAAACAAACAAACTAATTAGTGCCCCCAAGCACACCCTTAAGCTTCTTAATCTGCTTCACGTCCAAGAAAGTCGTCTCCGCCACCAGCTCCGTCGGGAAATCGTTCTTGAAAAGCGCGAAAGTGGTAATCTGTAGCCCCGGGTTCTGCGTGCTGAAGCTGACGTACGCCAGCGCCGCTGTCTTGCCTGAGTTTATCTGGAAATGGAGAAGCCCCTGTGGGAAAACCATGACGTCACCCTTGTAGAGTGTCTTGAAGTAGATGGTGTTGGCGAAGGATGATATGAAGCCGGCGGATATCGTCCCTTCGATCACCACGAGGATTTCCGAGCCCCCGGGGTGGGTGTGGAGTGGGATGACGCCCCCGGGCGCCATGTCCAGACGGGCTAGGGAAATCCCTAGCCCGTTCACCCCGGGGAACTGGCCATCGAAGGCCGGGGTCACGGCCGCGTTGATGATGTTGGTTGTGTTCCCGGGGGCGGCCAGGCCGTGGAAGACGAAGTCCGTCTCCGTGACGGACTTCTTGCATGGGTACCCAGCGGGCCCCAAGGATTGGTTCAGGTCAGCGACGCAGAAGTCGCTGACCAGGGCGTCACTGACGCGCAATAGGAGGAGGGAGAAGAGGAAGAAATAGGGGAAATACATAGTGGGATTTTTTTAATAATATGTAAAGAGGATTATATAAATTTTGGTGTGAGGTATTGGGGTTGTTGGTAGGGTTTATATAGAGTGGGAGTGGATATTGTTTGCAGGAATTGATTGGTTGTGAAAGATGATTGCCAATGCCATGCAAGGATGGATGAGGCCATGCACTGTGGGCTGGCCTGAGAAATGGACGGATATGATACTTATGGGCTGTGATGCATCATGTGATACTATTTTTATCTTTTTCTACAACAATACATACAAAAGCCTTCTTTTGATCACATGCATTTAGGGCCCCCAACAAATATCTTACAGTAATAATTAAGTTTACATATTATAACTGTTTGTTCTCTCACTTCTTTGGTGGAGATAGACCAATATTGAATGAGCAACGTATCAGTTGCAGTGTGTTATTGATGAAATTTTTACTTAATTTTGATTGAAAATTTCAACCAAATCATAGAAAATTTTAAAATGATCCAAAAGTGTTAGTTCATGTGATGAAAAGTATCGGCTCATAAGATGAAAGATACTAGTTATAATATTGAAAAGGTACTAATATTATTCACCCTACATACGAACTAATATTGTATTTTGTATGAACTACTTATAATACTTTTATTCATTTGAGCAGCTTATAGAACTTTTCATTATTTGTTTCAGGTTTTTTATAAAAAAAATCATACTTTAGAAAAATTATTGAATAAAAAAATACATCAGTTGTACTGAACATCTTCGTGTAGGAGTTTCTGTCATATTGTAAACCACATTGTATTCCTTTTAATTTAAACTCTCAGATCTAGATCTCTAGCTAGTTCCATTTTATTTTATCTTGTAATTTCATAATTATTACTGAGTCTTGTATGCACCAGGTGCATCGTGCATTCATAGTGTATTTTATAAAATACAACTTTTTATACTTAAACATGTAATTTGTTTACAATAAAATGTCCAACTATTAATATGGAATCCAAATTACACGTTTCAATATAAATAAGTTGTTTATTTCAGTGCAGCATATTGTATATGTGCAAGGTACATCTAGTGCACTAGAGACCAATTCAAAATACATTCCAATTAAAGTAGAGCATTTTGATACCAATTAAAGTAGCGGTTTGATTCTCTTATTCCACTTTTCGTGTTTTATTTTTATTTCATCCTGCAGAATTTTTAATACATGGATGCAAAATATATTGGTTTGTTGATTTTTTTTTTATTTCAGTGTCATTCATCTATATTATAAAATATAAAATGAAACGCTAATGAATTTCTATATTGGAATTCTTGATTCATTGATGACAGCATGCAAATAACTCGTGGAATTTTTCAAATCAACTCTATACATGAATCATATTTTTATGCATAAACTCTATCACCATTATATACATATAAATATTATTATTATTTAAAAACAATCACATTACATATATAAACATTATTATTATTTAAAAACAATGATAGTAGGTGCGGTTTAATTTGATGAAATAGAATCACTGTTAACTTGATTTCACGGAAGTTTTTATCTATCAATTGGCCGGCTTAGGTGCGCTTAATTTGCACATATAGAGATGAAATAAATAGAAATCATCAAGTCACCACATATATATTACCCTTAACTACATTTGATTAAGTTACGAGAAATCATTCAATTTAAATAATGCAACCTACTTAATATTTCTACTCAAATACTTTATATACGACCGTAACACATGCGATAAGCTAAAATTTATCAATTAATTAATATAAACAGGTGAGATACATTTAATATAAAGTCATATCATAATTTATCAAACATTACACATTATGACACAAGAATTTGTTACCCTGTTGTTTAATTTAAGGTTAACTAGGTAGGTCGATAGTGCCAAACAAATTCTAGAGATATTTTTAACAAATATCAAAAGCATGTGTCTGTGGTCCAATATATTCATGTGTGGGCCACGAAATTTGAAAAAGAATTATTTGGACATATATATGTAGGGGGTATAATAGGCAATTTGATATCTGAAAGTCAAGCTTTTTGTTTCGAGAAGGTTAATCATGAGTACAATGTGTGGTGATTATTACTCCCCTATCTTCTACGGCATTTCGTATTAATTCTTTTATATAATCGGAACAGATTCATTAGAATTAAGATGTATTAAATCATGAAATCATATAATTTATATATACCCTACTTTTCATGGCTCTGATACCATATTAACATAAGGATCTTGCAAATATCTATATCAATAGTATTTGTGGATCTTTTACAAACACAGATAGGAAATTACGGAGAAATTCTATAGTCCATGAGTTAACCTCGAAAAAAAGGCTTTTTATACCTTAAAGCGCTGCTACTATTCATCGACAAAATCGGCAAAAAAGTGGCCAAATGGTTAACTCATGAATATCACCTTTGGAAAGCTCAAACTTACCTGGGTTAAACCAACTCTACCTTTGATATATCAAATTACAGATCAATATAGGAATATAATTCCAAATGCATACGATAGTAGAGTATAGTTAAGTCGGTCATAATTCAATACAAGTAATTTAAATTTACCATTGAGGCGAAGATCATCGAAATAAAAATTTAAAATACATAATTTAAATAACAATATACCTTTTAAAAAAAGCAAAGAAAAACCAGGTTTATGAACAATAATATTACAAGATTACAAGGTTGCACACTAGAGAGGATTTAGAGAGAGAAAGAGGCGAGTCTAAACTCGAAAAAGAAAAAAATATCTGGCTATTTATAGATGAAAAAAAGGACATCAAACCCCTGATTTCAAAATAAAAAAGAAATAGTCTGAGAAAAAAACAAAGCCACAAAAAGAAAAAAAAAAAAAAATTGAATAGTAATTACTATTCATGAATAATCTTTTTCTGTGATCAAAGAATGATAGCGAAATTTGATTTTTCGATCATCAGAAATCTTCTTTGGAATGTCTTCATCAAAGTCTTCTCTAAATCGCCATTAATGAAGCTTTTTTTTCGGAAGAATTAGAGTCTTCTTTAAATCCTTTTTAGGAATGAGGATAATGTCTTCCTTCATCAATATCATTCCCTCAGATCTCATTTTCTCCAAAGACAGAATACATATTTCAAGAATCTTAATTTTCTTCTTCAAAAACTTTGATATAATTTTTATCTCCGGATTTCATTATTATTTTCATAAAAATAACATGAAAATGACCTTCCGGATATTAAAACCCACATTAGTTTGGGTTTATTTAGATATAATCTTCAATCTTCCATTAACACTTTATTTCTTTAAGTTTCTCTTTAAGAGAATTTCTCAAAAGATCAAAACTTTCTTGAAGAAAAAAAGTCTTGATAGTCTTCGTTTGGGTCCCGAGCATCTTGTAATTGAACCAGGAAATCATAGAGACATCTAATTTTGAATCAGAAAAATCAATATCATTGAATAAATCTTTCTTGCTATGATTCATATAAAGATCCATAATTTTTTCCTTGTGAAATAAACCAACATATTTTTTAGAATATTCGGAAAATGAAGAAAGACTATTTGAAGTCTTTTCACCGTAAGACTTTTTATATTCTTCTTTTTGGATTTAATCCTATTGATATTTTCCTGCAAAGGTGACTCATGGGAGCCAGGAGTAATAACATTTAAGTTATTCCAAAATCTCGTAGTATGGATCCTCCATAAACTTGGTATACCATCTTGAAAGATAACTGAATTACGGTCTCCATTTCGGACCCATGGGATTCCTAATCAACAAAAAACATACAAATAGTTTTACTACTTGTATTATGAGTTTTAATGAAGAAAAATTAATAGAATATTCTTCCAATAGAGATTTAATCTCTTCAAAAAAATATCTCTGTATAAGTACCAAAAAATTTCCCCACCGGGAGAAAAAGCCAATTAGAAATTTGATTCCTAATGATATTATCACAAATTTTTTATCGACCCAGTGTGAGAATGCTTAGCATTCTCGATAAAATTAAGTTTTATAAAAACTTTGTAGATAATCTCAATAATTGTATTGGTAAAATTGTTTTAGTGACTTCATTAGTCATGCTTCTCTCGAGAAAAGGAAAGTACCCCGTTCTTGGATGGAGATGATTTTTTTAATGATAAATTTAGAGTAATTTATCACTTTACTCTTAGGAGGAAAATGTTGAATATCTACACTTCCAAGGCCGATGAGGATATTCTCATAAAATCCTCTCGTCTTATAAGTTTCCACATTCCAACTATTAGCTGGAAAATACTTATCCATAAGAATGCATGGGGACTCTTTGAATTTTTCATCATCATCTTCGATGACAAGAATCAATTCTCTCTTAGGAGAATCAAAGAATTTATATTCTTTTCCGAAATGATGAAGAGTATGACTCCTCATCATCAGGTTTTGAGGGATTGTCCTGAACCTGAATATTCCTGCTCCGTTGTTTGAGGAATTCTTGAAATTAGGTCAATTTTGTGATCAATTTGGATTAGATAATCCTAATTCTAAAAATAAAAATAATTTGACTAAAAATAATAAGAGAGATTATAAAAGTAAATCTACTTATAAAAGAAGAAAACATAATTCTTCAAAACAAAAAGAAAAAGATCATGAAAATGATAAAAGTAAAAGAAATTCTTTTAAAAAGAGAAGATATGATACAATTATTTGTAAAAAATGTAATAGGCATGGTCATTATGCTAATCAGTGCTATGAAAAAGACAAGATTAAAAATCTTGATATTGATGAAGAGTTAAAAGAAACTCTTTTTAAAATTTTTATGAGTCCTAATCTCGATAAATCGAATCGAAAAAGTCTTATAATGATTTTTCTTCCGTTGAATCCTCTTCGGATGATGATAATTACATTAAATCGGATAAAAAGAAAAGTCTGAATGAATGTGTACTTGGAAAACCTTGTCTTAATTGTATCAGTAATACTGATAATACTAATAATATTGATAATGAGTTTTATAAACTCATGAATCAATTTCAAGATATGAATATTAGTGTCTTAACTAATAATAATATTTTAGAATTTCTTAAACATATAAAATATTCTAGTTTAAGAGATAAAATCATTGAACAATTTAATGATTCTTCTAAGAATGAAGACAATGATAAAACTAGTCTTTCTAAAAAAGATTGATGGTAATTATTATAATATGGGTGAATTAGAAAGACTTCTTCGCCTAAAAAATAAAAAAAATAATCCAGTGACTATAAATGATTTAGTTCATGAGATTAATAATCTCAAAACGATGTGAAGATTCTTCAAAAAACGAGAATCTGATCTTTACGTTTAAATCTTTCTTTTTTATTGAGAAAGGTAAAGAAAAAATTGAAGATGGTGAAACTAACTATAAAGCTCTTTCACAATACTTTGAAATTGATGACAATGTTAATATTGAGAAAAATCATTTATCTACCATCAATATGATTATATCACAGAAATTGTATACTAAGATTTCTCTTCTTATAAATAATTCTTATAAGAAAGATTTTATTGCTATGATTGATAGTGGTCTTTGATTTAAGTGTCATAAATACTTAGAATAATTCCTACTAAGTTTTTTGAAAAAACTACTCATTCACTTTCTCAAGCAGGTGGAGGATCTTTAAAGATTAATTATAAGCTTAAAAATGCTTATGTTTGTGTAGATGGTTGTTGTATTTCTAACGACTTTCTTATTGCTGAAGACATCACTAGTCAAATGATTATTGGTCTTCCTTTTCTATTTAAAATATATCCTCTTACCTTTATTGGTGAAAAAGGTATTACATGTACTTATAATGGTAAACCTATTACTTTCAAGTTTATCACTAAACCTATTCATAAGGTTCTTAATTTGATTCAAGATCAAATTAATAATAAAAATTGTCAAATCAATTTTCTTAAAGATGAGCTTAATTCTATTACTATAAGTGATAGATTAAATAATCATAAACTACAGGATAAAATCAAATTTTTAATAAATAAATTTTCTATTGAAATTTGTAATGATTTTCCTAATGCTTTTTGGGACAGAAAGAAACATATAGCTTCTCTTCCTTATGAAGAAGATTTTAAAGAAAATAAAATTCCGACTAAGTCTAGACCTTGTCAAATGAACTCTCAATACTTAGAGTTATGTAAAAATGAAATATCTTCCTTATTACAGAAGAAGCTTATAACTCCTTCTAAATCTCCTTGGTCTTGTACTGCTTTCTATGTTAATAAACATTCTGAGCAGGAACGCGGAGTTCCTCGATTGGTTATTAATTATAAACCTCTCAATTAGGTTTTAAAATGGATTAGACATCCTATTCTTAATAAAAAAGATCTTCTTGACAAATTAGTCAATGCTCTTATTTTCTCTAAATTTGATTTAAAATCAGGTTTTTGGCAAATTCAGATTAATCAACCTGATAGGTATAAAACTGTCTTTAATGTTCCATTTGGTCATTATGAATGGACTGTTACGCCTTTTGATCTTAAAAATGCTCCTTCAGAATTTCAACAAATTATGAATGATATTTTTAATCCTTACAGTGATTTTATTATTGTCTATATTGATGACATCCTTGTATTTTCTAAAGATATTGAAATATGTAGGTCCCGAACGGGTTTTGTGAGGGCAGAAGTCTAGAGGGGAGGGGTGAATAGACTTCTGAAAACTTTTTGCGTGCAGATCAGGTGTGATTGCAGTTAGCCTGATCATAGTGCAAGTGAATCAGTTTGGACTGATATCTAACTTACTAATCGCCTGAAGGCAGATCAGTTCGGTATCTATCAGTTTAACTGATTGTGCGGAAGCTAAATTTTACCCGTGTGAAAAACCAGTTTTAATAAATCAGATTCCAAAGTCAGTCTTTCAACCAGTTGACTAAAGTGTCAAACTTAATCAGATCAGAAGCTTGGTGCCAGCTGATCTTAACTTAGAATATGTATGCAGCTTTAATTAAGTTGTGTGCGATTGTGTAAAACAGTTAATCAAAGCAGGTAAAAGCACACAAGATTTATAGTGGTTCGGACAAACCAGTCCTACGTCCACTCTTCCCTATCACAAGGGGCACCAACTAAACCAACTGGACTTAGATTATTGTGTTAGTCCAACACAGTACACCAACAGATATTTAAAGAGTTCTCACTCAACCGATCCCAGAAATCAGAACTAGAAACCCTAGTCTGAAATCTTGCTAAACAACTTAACCTAACTTTGGGTTTTGGGTAAGATTGTTTTGGTTCCAACTTTGAAATCTTTCCTAGTTTTTAAGTAGCCTATCGGCTAGATTAAAAGATTTATGTGCTAAGAACTATGGGATGAACACTTAGAAAATAATCTTCAAGTTTGTGTTCTTCGTGCGGAAATTTGATTATAGCTTGAGCTTCTTGATAGTTTCCGTATTTTCACTCTGAAGAGTAATCCCATATTTATAGACCTTGAAATCAAAGAGCCGTTGGAGAGCAATTTGAATTTCCGGCTATATTAGGTAGACTTGCAGGATTGATGTGACGTGCTTCAGGAACGGCATGGCCGAAAGTGTGAATAGTGTCTTTTATAGCCGTTAGAGAAAGCAACACCAAATCCCGTAATTGTCGGCTCCGATCATACGTGTCTTGTTCTTATTGGTTAACAGAAGCACTTTTCAGTGTTATTCTACCAACTAAGGTTGACATTCTTCTTGTTCAGATCATCGACGTATGATTTGGTGAAACATCAGTTTTCACCTGGTGAGCTGGCCTGATCAGTTACAACTGATCAGTCTACCTGATAGAGTCTTCTGGTGCCAGTTGTCTTAGCTTCAACTAGAAGACTCGACTGATGTCGGTCTTCTGGTCTGATCTTTTGGAAGTCATCTGATCTTCAAGTCTTCTGAATTTGAACTTCATGACTTCAGCTGAGATATCTGACTTGATCAGATCGATCTGCTCTTCTATCCTTCCCTTGCCTTCTGGCCTGTCGGATATCAGCTGTTCTTTTGATCTTCAGATCTGACCTATACATATTGAGGTTCCCCCTCAATATGTGACCTATCTTCTACATCAGTTGTTCTATTCAATAATTATCAACTGGTATTCTTATAACTGGTAATAAAAACATCAGTCAGCTAACAGGTCTGACTGGTCCTATTACATGTGTTTTAGAACTTTCATCAAAACTCTAAATTTCCCAACAATTTCCCCCTTTTTGATGAAACCAAAACACTTGAGAAACCAAGCACAGTTGATAAGTATAAAACAATAAAGAGCACATAATCAGAAGACAATGAGATTTTGTCTTAGGATCAGAAAATAAACTTTTCTTTTATTAGATTTGTCGATTACATTTTACATCAGAAAAGTTTGAGTTTTAAAAAAATAGCCGATCCTAAGTAGTCTTCTGATTCTTCAGTCTCTTGGCTTGTATCCTTCTGGCATTTCTCTTTGATCTTGAGGGATGTTGAAAATCTGGTATAATTTCCATTTGACATCATTGATCTGCTGAGGATCAGTTATGCGCGCTTTGCTCAGGATGTCAAAATAGAACCTTTGAAATGCCAGTCTGTCAAATGAGCCATCTGCCTTCTTCGAGTAATCCATCACTTCATACTCTTGGCGAGATATTTTTACATTGATTATTTTGGCCTCATTTTCCAGATACTTCAGAAAATCTGGGTATTTGTTCTCCAACCAGTTGAGGAATTCTGCATCTGGAGATTCTTCTTGTGGAACAAGATCTAGAACAAAAGCATCCAGAAGCCATTCACTTCTGATCTTATTCCATTCCTCAAACCTCTCAGCATGTGCAGCAGTTTTCGGAATGATCTCATCAACTCTTGATGGCAGCTGAGGTTCTGGTCCAGATTTTCCATCTTTTCCTTTCTTTGCCCTCGATCTGTATTTCTTTTTCAGATCTTCTGCCTCTGCCAATTTTTCTGCCCTTCTTTCTTCTTCACTTATTCGGGCTTATTCAGCAATCTGCTCTTTGGACAGTTTCTCAGCCAGTTTCTTATCGGCCTGTATTTGGCTAGCTGTGCTTCTTGTGACTTTCTTAGTCTGAGTGACTGGTACAAGTTCTGATGTCCCAGCACCCGCAGCTAACTTTCTTGCCTTTGACTTTTCCATCTTCCCAGAAATTTCATCAGCAAAAAGATCCAGATGGTCTAGTCTCTGGCCATAGGATTCAACTGTCTGAATCAGTTGTTCTGTTGTTCTGATATTATCAGTTGGTTTCTCAATCTGTCCTTCCCCTTTTTGGTTTGATCAAAAAGAGTAGTGAGGTGGGAAGTCAGAGATCCAAAACTGACTGATATGGTCTTGTTAAGATCTTCAACAGATAAACCTTGAGCTTGAGCAGATAGACTTTAAATCTTCGAGATCAGCTCAGTCTTAACAGATTCCACGGCAGTAGAGAGGGTAAGAATTAGTTTGTCAAGTTTCTCTTCAGTCATTTCAAGCTTTTCAGTGACCATCAGAAGAGAAACTTGTTGTTGATCAACCTGGACTAGCTTGTCATCAACTGTCTTCTTAAATTCAGCAGTCAGGTTGGTCACAGTTTGAGAGAACTGATCATTGATTGCCTCAATCTGGGAAATAGCCAATTCACGTTGATCCGTTATTTCTTTGAGGCCAATCTGCCTCTGATCAACTATTGTGTTGCTAAGTTGATTAGCCAACACTCCCTCAACTTCTTCTTTCAGGAGATCTTTAAAACACGATCTGATCTCCTGAAGTTGAGCAGCGGTGATGTGATTTGTAGGAATATTTGGCGTCACCTGATCATTTTCAGTTGTTTGCGCCTCCTCCGGTGGTATTTGGTCATGAACTGCTAAGACACGGTTCCACTATCATCGGCGGCCCCACATCCTTCATAGGATCATCTCGCTTTAGGAGTTTCTTCAAAGAGCTCCAGTTCACCTTGTTCGATCAATCACGACTTCACGTGGATCGAGCTTTGATCGATTCAATGATTATCGGCTCATTTGTGATCCTACTTGAGCAGATTTCTTCATGTCGAAATCAAAATCTGCGAATTCATCAACACCTCCCATCTGTTCTATAATGATCATAAAATCTGAGAAGCTCTTTAACCGGAGATCTTTCCAGGTGAGGATCTCCATTACTTCCTCTCGAATAACGGGATGGGCTACCCGTTCTGGATCTGACTCATCAATATCTCGTTCAATTTGCATTACGACCATTTTCGGTGATGGTCTTGGATGATCTGGACTCGAGAATTATCTGTTCGGATCGACCCGTTCCGGTTGATGAGATGTAGAGGTTACGGTGGTGTCTGAGTAAGGCGGAAGTTGGTGATTGGCTGAATCTGCGGAGGTTACATTGGAGAAGCAAATCGTCCCGCTCTGCGGCGGTGATCTTTACGGTTGTGAATCGATGAACTTTTAGGTTCTCGGGCAGGTGAAGGAGAAGGAGAAGTATGCTCAGCAGCCAGAAGTCTGAGTGGTGAATCAGCTCGAGATTGAGGAGAAGGAGATCGTTCATCTCTTGCCCTTCCCCGGAATGTTACAGCGAGCTCTCAACTTGAGAAGCTTTGCTGTCGATTTTCGGTGATTTACGGCGCGTTAGGTTGCTCTCTCCACTCCTTCTTCATCGACTTCGTCTTCCGAAACAGTCATGGTGGCCTGTTTTGCCTTCTTCGGGCTCTTCTCCTGAGCCTTTACCAGTTTTCTCTTTTTCTGTTGGGGAGCATCTGGTGCAGACGTAGCTGCCTCCTTGTTCTTTCCTTTCTTCACATTTGGAGGGGTGGGCCGCGTATCATCATCAGATGGCCCATATATGGCAGATGTGGTTGTGAGGAAGGCCTTGTAGGACTTCAGTCCGTTCTGATCCCATTCGGCATTTGGCATTTTGTCCTTCAGAATAACTGCAACCTTGTTGAGATTGCTGATTCTCTTCTTCAGAAAGACTTGCCTACGATCATTAACTCCAAATTTTTCATGTTCTTGGAGCAGAATGGCCTTCAGGAAGCCATGCCAATTGATATTTTTGGCTTCATCAATTATAGCGACCATCTTTGTACATTTTACGGATGTTAAAGCATTCAAATTTGAACGAAATACCCATGATTGTTTTTGATAGTATGTCAAACAACAGTCGGTATTTCCTTTTCAACATAGGTCTGACAAAACCTGCGGTCTGGTGTTTGTCAGCCTCTCTGAAGAGTTCATTTCTTCAGCTCATCTTCATTCTTCCTTTGGGCAAGCTGAACAGACGAGTTATGTCAGCATTCGACAGTCTGATCTCCTCTCCGTTAACTGAAGAAATCAGTTCATCTCCAGGATTGTCCGTATCCACCTTCAAATTCCTTAAGAATTCGAGTGCTTCATACTGCATTACTGGATTGCAGTGAGCAGCACAGAATTTTTCAAGACCTCCTTTCTTCAGAATTTGTTCAACCTCCATGGATTCTGGATCGTGCGTAACACCAAACTTTACAAATTTGTCATCGATAATTTTTGTTGCCAGATCCACATAGTTGCACATGATTTTTCCCATTCCGTGAGTGGCCATCTACAACAAGATAGACTCGATTAAATATGTGCATAATCATAAAGATATCATATATTAATTATCAGACCTATTCTCAGGCCTAGTAATCGATAAACACATACGGATACCAAGAAATGATAAGGCATATCACAGGATAACATATATAGACATAATCTATGAGATCAATGGATTTTAGAAAAGAAATTCATCAAATAACCAGAAATTACCAGATTCTGTTTTTCGGAAAATAAGTTTGAATCGCAAGAAAAACACTTTGAATCGTAGAAAAGTAATTTTGAGTTTTCAGAGAATAAATCGCAAGAATTTTGAGAATAAGAAAACTCTGGTAAGGTTTTGATGAAACTTATAAGATGGAGGAGGGAAAATCGAGATTAGAATATCAACCGTTTGAAAAGGTTAGACGAACCAGATTGAGCGGTTTTGATCGTGTGGTCAGGAAAAGCACGTACGATTGCCTTTTGGATTTAAAAGCACATTTTGTGGCAATTAATACAAATACCCCACGTCCGCATTAAATATTTTGCAGGATATACGTCACAAAAGTAGTGTGTACAGTAAAGGCAAATATTATCAGATAATTTCAGATAAGTAAGCAATAAACAAGGAAATAGAAAAGCGTATCTGGTTGACTGATATTGTAATAAGTCAATACCACTTGTTGATCTTGATTCCACTTGTTGATCTTAGTTTTCTGCCTAATCCTTATAATTTCCCAAATGTCCTTTTCAACTGATCCGCTTCACTTTCAAATCGATTTTTCTTTTTCGATCCTCCTCGGTCGGGTTGAAGTTCCCCTTCAACTGTTATTTCGATTCTTATTGATGATATATCGATTTGTTGAGGTATCATACTCAACTGATCTTCCTCATCTGATCAGTCTCTTATCTAATCAGATTTCAGTTGACCTAATTTGATTCTACTCAGACTAAGCCAATTCTTGGGATAAGTGTTACCGCCAAAACTTAGTTCTTGAAGAATTGAATAGTAGTCTCGATTCCCTAAGTCGGCACGATTTGACATTTGTAATAATAGTCTGGATACTTCGTAATGTCAAATCGCCAGAATTTATCCAATTATCGGTCGCGTGTTTCCTACATCACGTCGCTTGGTCTTGCAAATTTCTCTAAAAGGCTTTGAGAAATCAAATTTGCATTTGCCCCCTTGCTTGGCCTCTATAAATTGGACCAATGATTTACACAACATAACCCATTCACCATACTTGTCTTCTTTGTAATTCATGTATTCTGGTGAACCCTTATTTCCGGTGAAACTTCCTAAGAAAAACCTTTACCCCTTTTTCAATGATTTCACTTCTCAAATCAACCCCAGTGTGTCACTTATTGCTTGCTTTTAAATGTCGTCATCAAAGATTACACATACAATTATTGCAAAGCTTCTCTACCACCGAGGCGGCGGGATCTGCTTATCGCAAATCGAGAAGACACTTCTCCTAACCGTATGCACCTTGTGTGTCTATCGAGATGACGGAATTAACATCAACAGGACTCGATCGATATAAAAACATGAGTTTGGTACCGCGGCCTAGATCAGACAATAGCTGATCTTCGTATATCAAACTCAATTTTTGCATGTGACACATGTGCCCATATGATCTTTTGATCACTTTCTTGGCACTTGTGTCCCATTTAACAGCTGGAGAGCCCATTGATTTCAGGTCTAGGGGCTCCTGGCTTAGAAATCCTTTCAACGCCGCTCTCGCTCCTAACTCCGAAGCTCTGAGGGTGGCTTTAGGATTATTTCAAAGCCTTTCTCACCCCTGTTAAGTGGGGGAAAATGGGAGCATCAGATTTTAAAATCTCTCTCTCTCCCCCCTTCTAGGGTTAAGTTTAGGGTTTAGGGTTTATAGCTTATGTACTGACCTCCGGGTCCTTTTGTACTTGTAACTTGTAATGTAAATCTGACCTTCGGGTCTTTATCAATGAAAATTTCTATTATTCCATTGTTGTGTAAATTTCCTGTTTTCTTATGCGATGTAAGCTTTAATCTTGTGAATCTTGCTTGTTGAATATCAGCTTAATCGACTTACAAAGTATGAAATAACCAAACTGACTTAATCAGATAATCCTTTAATCTGATCAGTTCCCTTAATCAGATAATCCTTTAATCTGATATGTTCCTTTAATCTGATAATCCGTAAATCTGATCGCCTTCTCATATCAGTTCCTTGGTGATCTTACGATCGATTGAGATACCAAACTCAACTGATTCCTCTTAACTTTGGTTAGTCTCTTAACCACCGGTTCTCGAGATCGGTCCACAAACATTTTTGGTGCTTTTTCTCCAAGATCCGAAGCCTAGCTCATTGCATAATTCTCTGAATCGATCTCGGTAGTGGCTTGGTTAGAATATCAGCTTTCTGTATATCGGTATGAATCTTTTCCATTCTGATATTCTTCTTTTCAACATGATCTCTTATAAAATGGTGTCTGACATCCACATGCTTGCATCTTGTATGTAGAACAGGATTTTGAGTGATTGCAATAGCACTATTACTGTCACAGAATATAGGTACATTCTTAGCTACAATGTTATAATCCCTCACCGGCGACTAAGCCGGAGCGGTTAGGGAGCAACGAACTTCTGCGGACCATATATTACGCTTCAAGTAGTAGATGTCATGAATCGATGTCCGCTTCTTTGAAAACCACGAGATCGGTTTACTTCCTAAAACCGACATGTTCCTGAGGTTGACTTCCTGTCAATTTTGCAACCTCCATAATCAGAATCAGAATACCTACTAAGCTCTAGATTATCATCTGATGGGTAAAATAAACCAAGGTTTACTGTCCCCTTCAAATACTTAAGAATCCGCTTAGCTGCTTCTAGGTGACTTTGCATTGGATTTGCACGAAATCCGCACATACACCTCACCAAAAAGTGATATCCGGTCTGGCGGACGGTCGGTATAGTAAAGATCCAATGAGAGCCCTATATTCTTTCTGATTGGTTTTCTGACCATCCTCATCTGGATCCATCTTGAATCCAGTCATCATAGGAATTTTGGCTTCCTTACAGTTTTGAACTCCAAACTTAGCCAATAAACTCCTAGTGTATTTTTCTTGGCAGATGAATATCCCTTCTGTACTTTGCTTAACTTGTAGACCCAGAAAGTAACTCATCTGACCCATCATGGACATCTCGAACTTCCCTTGCATCAGCTTGCTGAATCTTTCACATAGACTCTTGTTGAGAGATCCGAAGATGATGTCGTCCACATAAATCTGAACCATCAGAATATCTTCTCCATCTTCTATTCTGAATAAGGTTCTATCCACTATTCCTTTAGTGAAACCACTGTCTATCAAGAACTGAGAGAGTGTATCATACCAAGCTCGAGGAGCTTGTTTCAGGCCATAAAGAGCTTTTCTTAAATGGTACACTTGGTTGCCCTTTTCAAAGCCTGGAGGTTGTTCGACATAAACTTCCTCTGCTAGTACCCCGTTTAAGAATGCACTCTTTACATCCATCCGATACCGCGAAACCCTCTGTGGGGAAGCATATGCGAAAACAAATGAATGGCTTCTAGGCGAGCGACTGGTGCAAAGGTCTCATCATAATCAATTCCTTCTGATTGTGAATACCCCTTAGCAACAAGTCTTGCCTTATTCCTGGTTATGACATTTTTCTCATCTCTCTTGTTCTTGAATACCCACTTTGTGCCAATTACGTCTTGATGAGTTGGTCTGTCCACCAATTCCCAAACTTGATTTCTCTCGAACTGTTCCAGCTCCTCCTGCATGGCTAGAATCCAGCTTGCGTCTTGTAGAGCTTCCTCTATTGTTGTTGGTTCCTTCATAGATAGATAACAGCAATACATGGCACTTTCACCAATCTGATGTCTAGTTTTAACTCTATCAGATGGGTCTCCGATGATTAGATCAGTTGGATGACTGGTTATCCAGGTCCTTCTGTTCTGATTTGCGTCGGTTTGGAGAACATCATCCATTTCTGATAATAGTTCATTACTAGCGATTGGGAGTGGTGCAGATTTATGATCCACTTGATAAGAACATGTCTCGGTGATGTTGGACTCATCATGTCTTGATGTCCGTTAGTGGGAACTTCAGTGTTCCCCCACGAACCGGATGGTTCGGTTGATCTTTATCTCACCGGTATGCCGAACTTCTTCATCGACAGTTGTTCGTACCTTAGGATCTGATTGACCTGGTGAATCAGCTAGATCTGGAATGTATACTATTACGAGTTCTGATCCTTTTTCCTTGATCATTAGCTGATCCATTTTCTGTGCATCAGGTACTGGTTGATCTGGTACTTCTTGTTCTGAGGCAGATTTCTCTTGTTCAGAAGATGTCTCATCAAAGACTACATGAGGTGTTTCTTCCACAACTAGGGTTACTTTGTTGTAAACCCCACGAAAGCCTTGCTAGATGAGGAATATCCTAAGAATATACCCTCATCTGACTTGGCCTCAAAAGTCTTCAACTGACTTTTCCCATTGTTGTGTATGAAACACTTACACCCAAAAACATGGAAGTAAGAAACACGAGGTTTTCTGCCCTTCCACAGTTCATAGGGTGTTTTGTAGTGAGCCTTAGTTAGAAGACATCTGTTCTGAGTGTGGCATGCAGTATTGATAGCTTCTGCCCAGAAACGGCTTGGTATTGCATGTTCAGCTAACATAGTGCGAGCAACTTCTTTGAGTGTTCTGTTTCTCCGCTCTGCTACTCCATTCTATTGTGGCGTTCTTGCAGCTGATGTCTCATGCTGTATACCAAACTTAGTGCAAAAATCAGTAATAAAAGAGTTCAGAAATTTTGTACCTTTATCTGATCTGATTTTTACTACACTGACACACTTTTCATTTTGTAATCTCTTGAGCAGCTCGGGTATCTTTGTTGTCGTCTCATTCTTCTTATGTAAGAATACAACCCAGGTAAACTTGGAATAGTCATCCACGATTACCAGAGTATATTTCGTCCGTGAGATTTGACCGGGTAATCGGTCCAAATAAGTCCATATGGAGCAGCTGCAATACTCTGCTGGATGCCGGTCCAGGGATTTCCTTGAATGAGGCTTTAACCTGTTTTCCCTTCTGACATGTGACACATGTCTGATCCTTAGAAAATACCTCATTCGGAAGTCCTTCCACTAAAGACATCCTTGCTATCTTATTATGAGTTTTAAAGGTCAGATGACTCATTCTTTTGTGCCAGAGCCAACTGCTACTTTTGGAACTCTTAACAATCAGGCATGCATTTCTTGGGCAACTGTTCCAATCTGCTGTGTAGATCGTCCCTTTCCTTGAACCAGTTAGCAAGATCTGTTGAGTGGCTCGATTTTTGATAGTGCATTGATCAGTCGAGAACTCAACACTGAATCCGTTGTCGCAGAATTGTGAAACCGATAATAGGTTATGCTTTAAACCTTCGACATACGAGACTCCAGTAACCTGTACATCATTATTATCTAAGGTTCCGAATCCTCTGGTAAAACCAAAGTTATCATCACCGAAGAGTACACGCGGGCCTTTTTGTTCTATGTAAGAGCTAAGGAGATGTTTGCTTCCAGTCATGTGCCTTGAGCATCCACTATCGATGTACCAGATAGTTGCTTGTACACCTCCTTTGTTGGCCAGACCCACGCGAACCTGCAACCAAATCAGGTTTTAGGTACCCCTTTTGGATTGGGTCCTGAGGGGTTAGGTTTGGTTTTAGGGATCCATACAAACAGGGCACTTCTATTGTAATCAGTTAGATCAGAAGGCCTGATTTGTCTCCCATACATATCAACATAATCATACGTCTCTTTATATGCTTTCTGATTAGTATGATCATTCGTGTGAGCCTTGGGTGACTTAGAAGACTTGGGATTTATCTTTCTTTGTTTGTCTTCTTTTAATCCGATTAATGGCTCGGTCTTTTGACCCTAGGTTTTACGATTATAAGGGTAGGTACGACTGCTACCATCAAAAGATTCATATCTTTTTGTCATAGGTGGTTTTTGCAGTTTACCTATAGCTTGCTTATTTGGCAGCTGACCTTGATTGGGTCTCAGATTAGATTTCCCTTTGAGAGGTTGTCTTTTCTGATACCTAATCTGTTGATCAGGTTGAAGTCTCTTCAGAAGAACTGGGTTCTTCTGTTGATTCCTCGGCTAATGCTTTACCAGTTGGGGTCCATTTCTGTTCCCTTTCTGATTAGGCACCGCCTTACTTGCTCAATGTCTTTTTCCTTATCGGATACAAGTTTAGCTTTTAGTGTATCTTTGTCAGAAACTCGTTTGATTTACACCTTTTGAAGTGAATCAAACGGGGCTTTTGAGGATGTGGAAGGGTTCTCATACCCAAGTCCCTTCTTATTAGTCGGTGTTCGAAAATAGGTGTTCATATCTTGAACGGTTTTAGATGACTTTGTGAAAACCTCTATTTTCTTTAAGGCAACTATCCTCGGAAGATTTTAGACTCTCATGTAGTCGGAATAGCTATTCAAATTTAGCTTGAAGGATTTTGAAGTCATCGACTTTCTTTGTTTGTTGATTGCTAGGTGATCTTTGATCTGCTTCTCTGATCGAAGATTTAACTTTCGAATGTTAAGTTCCTCGTTTACCTTACGGCGGTTTGGTGATTTCGATTCGATAGTTTTTTCTTGAGGCGTTCTCTTCAACAAGCCGATTATTTACGATCCTTAGCTTGTCATTCTCGGCTTCCACTATAGCATAAGTGTCTCTTTGCATTAGAGATCATCAAGCAATTGCTCGAGTAGAGCTGCGAGTCAATCTCTCCGGCCGGTGTGCTAATAATAGCGGTGTGAAAGCGGAAAAAGCGAAAGGTTTGGAGGTTACCTCAGATTGGTCCTCCTTGGCCATCGGCGATTTCATCGTCATCCGAAGAGAATATCGGATCTTCATTCTCATGGAAGTCAACATCAACAACATCGGGCCAAGTCATCTACGGATGAGTACCCGAAATCCTCGGAGGCGATAGGAATCATCAATTCCGGATGTGTCGGCGACCATGGCTTTCATGTCCCTATAACGTTGCTCTCTTACATTCGCTTTTCTTCTCTTTCTTTTTTGGCGTCAGTCCGGGAAATCTGTATTTGTAGTGACCTGGTTTCTCCACAGTTGAAACACGCTCCCCACGATCCACGGAACCTTTTCTTCCGGTGAGTCATTAAAATCTGTAGGATCTATCGGTGACTTCCCTTTTCGATAATAATCCCGAACTCCTTCATCGAGATCATTATCTCTTCTCTCATCGATCGATTATCTCTTTTCTTTTCTTCTCTGTGATCTCTTGATCATCGGATCTAGTTCTTTATGGAGATCCGTCACCGATCTCCTATCTCTTCCTCTCGCTATGTTGATAATCTTTATAGAATCTGCGATACTTACCAAGTTGAATATTTGATTTTTCAAGTTTCACAGTAAGCGAGCGTTATTCTACTGACTTATTATGTTTCCAACGGTTCGGTGGCCTTCGATCTCGCTGGCTTGGTTGCTTTAAACGCGAATCGATTTAGGCGTTGAGGCTTGGTGAGCGTCTCATCTTCATCTGCTTGTCCTCTTTTCGATTAAGTCGAACTCATGAGCTTTAAGGCTTAGGAACAAGCTACTCGGCTTCATCTTTGAAATGTCTTGGCAATCCTTGATTCCGCGGACTTTCATGTCCCATTCTTGGTGAGATCTTAAGATCTTGTAGTTGATATCTTTGTCGACATCTCTACCAAGTTCTTCGTAGCTTATTCTGAGACATAGTAATCCTTCCATCGAGCTCGTTGATGGTCTCGTTGGGCAGCATTTTAGTTTTTCGAACTTCACCAGTTCGGCTTGTAGTCGGCTGTCTTTGATCTGATCATTTCCTTTGCATATCTCAGCTAGAGTATCCCACATTGCTTTCGCAGTTTTGAGATATTTTATCTTCTCCTTGGTGACTTTATCCATCGTCTTCATGATTATATGCCTGACAATTGTATCTAGAGTATACAGCTTCCTTTCCTCTGCATCCGTCAAGGTTGGGCTTTTTCGCACAAGACTTCCCGTGGCAAAGTCTGGATCTCTTCCAACTGCAGGGTTGTCGTGATATATGATGATGGGTCCACTTTCAATGACTTCCATCATTCTCCCGCTTATCGATCCTAGATGGTTGCACATATATATGGCCCAATCTGCATACTCATCAATTGAGAACTTCGGCAAATCATGATACATACCAGAGGTATTATCCATGCTGAGTGATTTTGGAAAAACGAATGAGTTTTAAAAACGGTTTTTCAAGATCTGTTCAAATGACCACAAAGATTCTTCCTCAAGAATCGATGATACTCAAAGCCAGTGGTCTGTAGAACCATTGCTCAGATACCACTTGTAGGTCCCGAACTGGTTTTGTGAGGCGAAGTCTAGAGGGAGGGGTGAATAGACTTCAAAACTTTTTATGTCTGCAGGTCGGGTGTGATTGCGATTAGCTTTGATCGAGTGCAAAGTGAATCGATTTGGTCGATATCTAACTTACTAATCGCCTGAAGGCAGTTCAGTTCGGTATCTATCAGTTTAACTGATTGTGCGGAAGCTAAATTTTACCCGTGTGAAAAACCAGTTTTAATAAATCAGATTCCAAAGTCGGTCTTTCAACCAAATGACTAAAGTGTCAAACTTGATCGATCGAAGCTTGGTGCTAGCTGATCTTAACTTAGAATATGTATGCAGCTTTAATTAAGTTGTGTGCGATTGTGTAAAACAGTTAATCAAAGCAGGTAAAAGCACACAAGATTTATAGTGGTTCGGACAAACCAGTCCTACGTCCACTCTTCCCTATCACAAGGGGCACCAACTAAACCAACTGGACTTAGATTATTGTGTTAGTCCAACACAGTACACCAACAGATATTTAAAGAGTTCTCACTCAACCGATCCCAGAAATCAGAACTAGAAATCTTGCTAAACAACTTAACCTAACTTTGGGTTTTGGGTAAGATTGTTTTGGTTCCAACTTTGAAATCTTTCCTAGTTTTTAAGTAGCCTATCAGCTAGATGAAAAGATTTATGTGCTAAGAACTATGGGATGAACACTTAGAAAATAATCTTCAAGTTTGTGTTCTTCGTGCGGAAATTTGATTATAGCTTGAGCTTCTTGATAGTTTCCGTATTTTCACTCTGAAGAGTAATCCCATATTTATAGACCTCGAAATCAAAGAGCCGTTGGAGAGCAATTTGAATTTTCGGCTATATTAGGTAGACTTGCAGGATTGATGTGACGTGCTTCAGGAATGGCATGGCCGAAAGCGTGAATAGTGTCTTTTATAGTCGTTAGAGAAAGCAGCACCAAATCCCGTAATTGCCGGCTCCGATCATACGTGTCTTGTTCTTATTGGTTAACAGAAGTACTTTTCAGTGTTGTTCTACCAACTAAGGTTGACATTCTTCTTGTTCAGATCATCGACGTATGATTTGGTGAAACATCAATTTTCACCTGGTGAGCTGACCTGATCAGTTACAACTGATCAGTCTACCTGATAGAGTCTTCTGGTGCCAGTTGTCTTAGCTTCAACTAGCAGACTCGACTGATGTCGGTCTTCTGGTCTGATCTTCTGGAAGTCATCTGATCTTCAAGTCTTCTGAATTTGAACTTCATGACTTCAGCTGAGATATCTGACTTGATCAGATCGATCTGATCTTCTATCCTTCCCTTGCCTTCTGGCCTGTCGGATATCAGCTGTTCTTTTGATATTCAGATCTGACCTATACATATTGAGGTTCCCCCTCAATATGTGACCTATCTTCTACATCAGTTGTTCTATTTAATAATTATCAACTGGTATTCTTATAACTGGTAATAAAAACATCAGTCAGCTAACAGGTCTGACTGGTCCTATTACACGTGTTTTAGAACTTTCATCAAAACTCTAAATTTCCAAACAAAATACATTTTAAACATCTTGATATGTTTAAAAACTTAGTCATTAAAAATGGTTTAGTTATTTCAAAACCTAAAATGGTTTTATTCCAGACTAAAGTAAAATTTCTTGGTCATATTATTGATAAATGTAATATTATTTCAATTCAAAGAAGTATTGAATTTGGTAATAAATTCCCTGATGTTATAACTGATAAAACTCAGTTACAAAGATTCTTAGGAAGCCTTAATTATGTGTCTTCTTATATTAAGAATCTTGCTGAAGATTCCGCTATCTTATATGATAGACTTAAAAAGAATCCTTCTCCTTGGAATGATGATCATACTAAGGCTATTGTTGGTCCCGATGCAAATGAGTCTTACACGTGTATGGGGGGGGGGAATACACGTGTTCAGTGATTTTAAAACATTTTCTTCACTGAGGTCAGATTGGGTCAGGCTGTCCTGATGATTTGGTCCTGAGAAGCAAAAATCGCTCTGAGTCAAAGTCTACCTGAGACAGTGATCCTGAGCTGCTTTCAGATACCTTAGATAATCCCAACTGATCCTGAGTTTTCAGAGATCCTGAGCTGCTTGGATCAGAGAACTAACTTACTGAACTCTCAGAAGAGTAAGTTCAGTTTGGTAACTATCTGTTCTAGCTTCTCAGATGTGCGGAATGGTTGGCCCTTAGTTTATACTCGTTTTAAGCTTTGCTGAAAACCTTCTTTTTAATGGAATAGTGATTAGGCTGTGATTCAGTTCAGATGCAACTTCAGTGGATTGATTCCAACTGAATATCAGTGAAAATATGCTTTCAGTTTAAAGATATGCAACAGTTAATCAAAGCAAAACAGAAAGCAAAGAACACAGCAAGTTATAACGGTTTAGAGACTCAAGCTCCTACGTCCACTCTCCCTGATCTCTTCAGAGAAATTCACTAATCACTTCCTAAGGTTTTCTGACTACCTCTGTAGTTTACTAACCTTTCTATTTTGAGCTTTCTGACTACCTCTGTAGTTTACTAACTCAAAACACACACAAGCTTTCTGTCTATCCAAGATAGATTACTCAATTCTTCTCTAGAGCTTTCTGACTACCTCCTTGTAGTTTACTAACTCTTTACAACTCCAACTCACCAACAATCACACTCAAACTACCTTACAAAGGGTTTGGGGTTTCTTGGTTGGTTTCCAACTAGGATGAGATATCCTTTACAATGAAGAACAATGGAAAAGGCTAGGATATCTCGACTAAGCTTTGGATATATCTTATCAAGCTAGGCTTAGTGGAATGAGCTCTCTTCGAAATAAAGCACTTGGGAAATTCTTGGTTTTTCGAGTGCTTCAACTTGCAATAATAAGTTTGAGCTCTTGAGTTGCTTACAAATTTCCCGTAACCTTCAATGTAGAGGGTCACAAGTATTTATAGGCATACACCAAGGTCACTCTTGAAAAACTATCCGTTGGAAGAGATAGCTCCATGAGTTTCCTCTTATGGCGTGTGATGAACGACTATATTTAGGGTTTGAGACTCCCTAGCACGTTTTAGGTAAACTGCTTTTCATGTAGCTGGTCATCACTTTTTTCAGTCTGGAACTTAGTACTTCTGATATGTTTCAGTGACCTGTCGCTATCAGTGTCAGTAATGTACAGTGCTGTCTTCTTCTTTTTTACTTTTGTCTCTAGTTAAAGGTAGATAACCACAACGGCTCTTTTTGGTTACATCTCTGAGTGATATAACCTTAACAACACTTTATCTTAGTTCCTTTTGTCTGCATGATAATGTCTTGGGCAATATCTATTTTTCTTAGGAATCGCGTTCTTCTCAGTATTGAATCCTTCAGATAGATATTTTCAGTGCCTCGGAACATTCATGTTTATACTGAGCATTCAGTACATTACTGAGTCTTCAGTAATTACTGTGCCTTCAGTATCCTTCAGTCTTCATTCTTCTGTCTTCTGCGTCTTCAGGGTCTTCTGAGTCTTCAGAGTCTTCCGAGTCTTCAGTGTTTTCTGAGTCTTCAGTGTCTTCTGAGTCTTTAGTGACTTCTGAGTCTTCACAAATATACTGACTGATATACTGAGTCTTGATGCTGAGTCTTCAGTATCTCAGTTTCTCACTGAGTCTTCAGATTCTCAGTTTCACACTGAGTCTTCAGTATCTCAGTTCCATACTGAGTCTTCAGTTTCTCAGTTTCATACTGAAACTTCAGAAACTTACTGAGTCTTCAGAACCTATCCTGATCTATATCTGCTGACTATACATTTTGCAGATAACATCCTGAATACTCTAAAACTGAATCCTGACTCAACTATCAAGATTATCCTGAACATGTCATACTCAGGGGTTTTGGGATCTAATCAAAATCTCTCTTTATTAAATTCATCTCCCAACAATTTCCCCCTTTTTGATGATGCCAAAACCTATCTTATTACAAAACATTTAACCTATACTCAGGTTTCAGTTTATCCTATTACAAGATTGGTTTATCTCCAATAATTTCTTAATCAGAGAATCTCCCAACAATTTCTTAAACAGAGAATCTCCCAACAATTAATCTCAGAGACAACATTCAGGCATATCAAAATTAAAGACATGTAAATTAAGATAATGAGATATTATCTTTTGAGCATAAATGCTAAGGTTTCATTGATGTTTTGTAGACAGTTACAATTTACAATGATCTTATCTAACAAAATCAAAAAGACAAAAAGGTAGGAATATTACAAGAGTCTTCTGAGTTGATCTTCAGTCTTCTATTGCTTTTCTGCTTTGGCTCTTCAGTTCTGATTTTCCACCTCATCAGCAGGCACTTCAAGGTTGAACATCCCGTAATATCTTCTTTTCAGCGCATCTCTTTCTTTAATGATATCAGGATTGTTCCCTGTCAGGCCCAACTGAGTGGCGTACTGAGCAATTTCTTGAGAAATGGCTGCTTCATTTACCAAGCCATTTCCAAGTCTAGGAGGAGGGTAAGAGTATGAACCGGGGGCTGTTATCTGCACCTTCCCTTCATCCGCAAGATTGATCCATCCTTGAAGGTATTTTGGATAGAAGGTCAGGAGATAGTCAATGAACGCCTCATTGGGATCTGAGCTTTCTCCCCTCCACTCTCTGAGCACATCATAGTAGAACCAAAAGGTTCTCTTGATTTCTTCCCATGCATCGTTGAGCTGGATTGGCATCCACTTGTCAACATGCGGCCATTTATGTGCTTGTGCTGTCCCTCTTCTCTTGCTCGCGAACCTCTTGAAACCACTCCTTCTTTTCTGCTCTTCTTCCATCTTCTTTCTGATCACGGGCACACCAGAAACAGAAGCAACAGTTTTCTTAGCTTGCTCAATTTGGAGTGTTTTCAGAGCACTTCTAGTGTTGAAGACCTTCTTCTGGGGCACTTCCTCAGACTCTTCAATATCCTGAATCAGCTTTCTCTGAATTCTCTTAGAAGCCTTAGCTCTTTTCCCTTAGGCTCCTCGAACGCCACAACTTTTCTTTTAATTGGCATTTCAACTCCAGCTTGGCTTGTTCCAACTCTTCTACCACTCAGTTTCTCTGCAGCAACTTCTTGCATTGTTTCATCTGAAACCTGAGTGTAGACTGGCTTCTCCACCTTCTTAAACTTCATCTTCTCAGTGGCCTCTATTTCCTTCATGGCTTCGGCAACGATTTTCTTTTCAGCTTCCTTGATCGTCTTGCCTTTCAGAGTTTGATCCAATAATTTCCTGAGATCAGCACCGGGTCTTTCCCCCTTCTTGGATCCATACTCTGGTAGAAGCCTGGAGAGTGCTGTGTCCATATGATATTGTTCCTTACTGACACTCCGCACCTCCCATGCCAACTGATCCTGCTCCTCCTCGAGCCTTCTGAGGTGGTTTTTCGCCACTGAGAATTCTTCAGACAGATGAGCAAATTGGCTAGAGAGAGCTTCCTTGAACATGTCTCTCATCTTGGCCATGAGCATTGAGCTCATCTCCTCAACAACGTTCTTCACCAGCATCTCATTCTTCTATGCCAATTTAGCTTCTAGAGATTCAGTTTGCTCCTGATGCCTTTGCTTCAGCTCTTCATTAAGCTCAGCTTTGACCCCCTTCATCTTTTCTTCTAACTTTCCTTCCATGGAGGTCAGCTTCTCAGTCATAGAGTTCTGAAGTTGCACTAGTTCTGAAGAAGAACTCAAGCTTTCAATCTTCTTAACCTGGTTGGCCAATACCTCTCGATCCCGAGCAACTTTGGTCGATTGGCTCAACCTTCTCGAAATTTTTCCATCACGGGGTGAGATCAATCTCGGGAGCATATCGATCTGCTTTGTGTCTCCGAGGTTTGCTGTTCGGCTGAGTCTCGATCTGAACACGAGCATCGGACTTCGGTCTGGTGCAGGATTCACCCTGAGCTTGGGTGTCCACTTGAGCCTCAGTCTGCATATCAGACATTACAGATTTAAAGATATGTACTTCAGTAATCCTGGCATAATTTTTAGTAGTGCCAAAAGTTACCTGAAGGCTAACTTGATCGAGGATGTTAAATGACTGACCTCTTGACATCGATTAAGTATTTCTCCTTCCGAGATTGACTCTCATCATCCCTTGTTGGTCCCCATCCCCGAGATTTATCTTTGGAGCTCGGGGCACCAACTTCCGCACCTTCCTCTCGGCAACTTTCTTCTTAACCAACTCGCCAGTCGGGCGTTTTCATTACGGCTTGGTTTTCCTGAATCCCGAGAATTCATGATGCGAGCTTTTATCGTTCCACCGGTCTTAGCCTCTGAAATGAAGCTATGTTGAGCATTTCGGAAGAGTCCGGTTGACGATAAAAGACTGTTGACCTCAATCAAGAAGATGTCTTGGAGGTCGGGGAATGAGCTAAGCTCGGGGTAGCGGTCAAGAATGAACCGTTCCCCTTTGCCCCGCCCGTTCGGTCTCTTGACTTCACCCTTCTTGAGCATCGGGCTCTCGGGTTGATGAAAAGTCTGCTGAAGGATCAAGTAAAAGATCCTTTCGAGGGAGCTCATCGAAGTTCATAGGCTCTTGAGGCTCGGCAAATTCGAGGGTTAGGCGGGCGGCTCCTCGGTCCCGAATCGACTTGGTTAAGGTCCGAGTGGCGCCCTCCTCGATTAATTTCGGTTTGCTCTCGAGGTCCGAGTGGGCATTTCCTCGGCGGGAATCTGAGCATCTTACGTGGTGCGAGCCGACACTTCCTCGGAAGGAATCAACTTTCTCGAGGTCCGAGGTCCTTGGAATATTTCTTGAGAGAACTTGTCGAAACTTAGCGGCGTCTCAAGAACCTCGGAAGAAGACTTGCTCCTCCGGTTTGATCATGTGCCTTTGAGATAGCTTTGAGCGATACATGTAAAGGTGATTTCTGAGCAGTTTGGCTCTCAGGTTGAATCTCCTCAGCCTCACTCTCCTCCTCATCATCAGTGAGAACCACCATTCTCTTGCGCTTTGGAGCCAGAGTCTTTTGCTTCTTCAATTTTTCACCCTGCTCCTTCTTGGCCTCCAACAAAGCCTTCCCCCGGCTTGTTGGGTTTCTTCAAGTTAGCACAACAAATGGGTGATTCCACCTTCTTCTCTTTCTTCCCTTTGATGGTCCTCTTTGCAGCAATGAGCTTGAACATTACTTTGGACTTAGGGAAAGGAGTATAGTTGGCAAAGATATCCTCCTCCTCTCGACACATTTCCAAAATAAAGGCTATTTTGGTGGCATGGAGGATCTTGCCTTTGATCGAAATTGAGCCGTCCTCCTTTTTTATGACCTTGGCTTGCTCACTCACCACCTTGATCAGATACTTCAGCCAGTTGAAATCCTTGGTGGGTGAGTCCTCAATCGCCGCCATCAATCGGAGTTTGGGAGTGCTAATCTGTTCAAAACTCCCCGATCGACTCAATATACACTTGCTCACAATATCCATCAAAACTCTGTACTTTGGCCTTAAATGCCGCTTATGTAAAGTCGTCTCAAACTTAACAGGATTCTCAGTAATCCTATCAAGATATTCTTGCTCTCGACCTAACATATACAAAGTGGGATCATCTCCCCTATCGCATAACTCAAAAACATCGTTTAGATTTCTAGGGACTATATACAGCTCCCGAACAAAATCTACATACTTCGATGTATGCTCTAAATGCGAAACATAAATCTTGGACTCAATACAATCATCCTCATCTATTTCCATATTAGAGACGAACTCTATTACCTCACGAGAATACTCAGCCTCCGGTCGGCTCGCGACTAGATTCGTCAGCTTCGCTAGTCGGATCAAATGAAGCGCCTCATCTTCATGCTTAGCATTTGATGTACTCTCCAGAGAAACCACGTACTCATACCATGGTTTATTTGTTTTGGCCAATCTGTCAAAAATGGATAGAGTCATTTTGAAGAATTGAAGGTTAGGGTTTCGAGTGATGAAGATTTCTGGGCAAAAGGGGATTTTATTTTGCAGAGTGATTTGGGAACGAGGGTTTATAAAAATGGCTTGAATGGCTTCCAAAAGAATATATAGACCGATTCGTGGGAAGTCATGTTGATTAATTAAAATCAATGGTTCAGATTAATCCACCGACTAATCGGGTATACGAAAGGACTCTCACGAAAAGTAAGCCGTCAATTTAACCTCATTGGTGATTAAAAGCAGCAGAGCATTTAATGACTGTTGACCTTCCTTGGAATTTCAAAGATCCCGCCCAAAAACATTCTTCAGGTGTTTTGTATTTATTGCAAATGATTACTGAGTTTCACTTAAGCAATAAATGAGTCGCATAAGTCATTACTTCTTCAGACTAATTTTCCTCTATTAGTCTTACTGAGTATTGACCTTGATAAAATGTCAGTATGATACTGAGTACTGACCTTCAGTACACCTGAGTTTCTTCAAGACGCAGTTCAGTATTTCCAATTTTATCATGAGTTTCTCAGTAGAATTCTGAGAAAACTTCATGCATCTGAAAACCTTCGATTTTTCAGATTTACTCTATACACCTGGATCTAACATCCCTAATTCAACTGATAGTTCCTGAAATCTTGATTTAGCCAAAGGTTTAGTCAAGATATCAGCTCTCTGCTTATCAATATGAATTTTCTCCATCCTGATGTCCTTTTTCTCGACATGATCTCTGATGAAGTGATGTATGATATCCACATGTTTGCATCTGGTGTGCAATATCGAATTTTGTGAGATAGAAATAACACTATTATTATCACAAAATATTGGGACTTCATTGGCTACAACTTTATAATCCCTTAATTGTTGTCTGAGCCAAAGAATCTGAGCACATCAGCTTCATGCAGCCATGTATTCAGCTTCAGTAGTACTAGTTGCTACCGAGGTCTGTTTCTTCGAAAACCAAGATATCAGCTTACTTCCAAGAAATTGACAAGTTCCTGTAGTGGACTTCCTGTCAATTCTACAGCCTCCATAATCAGCATCTGAATAACCAGTTAATTCAAGGTTATCATCAGCTGGATACCACAATCCTCTATTCACTGTGCCCTTAAGATACTTTAGTATCTTTTTGGCAGCCTCCATGTGACTAGCCTTAGGATTAGCTTGGTATCTTGCACATATCCCAACAGCAAATGTTATATCCGGCCTACTTGCTGTGAGATAGAGCAATGATCCAATGATCCCTCTATAATCAGTGTGACTTACTGATTTGACTTCAGGATCAGGATCCATCTTGTAGTTAGTATTCATGGGAATTCTAACTGTATTGCAATTTTGTACACCATATTTTGCAATCAGATCTCTGGTGTACTTTGCTTGGTTGATGAAGATTCCTTCCTTTGATTGTTTCACTTGAAGACCTAGAAAGAAATTCATTTCCCCCATCATGGACATCTCAAATTTTCCTTTCATCAGTGTAGAAAACTTTTCACACAACTGATGATTTGGAGATCCAAAAATGATGTCATCAACATATATCTAAACTAGTAAGATATCTTCCCCATCTTCTATCCTGAACAAAGTTCTATCAGCGTTCCTTTGACAAAACCGTGGTCGATGAAGAAACCGAGAAAGAGTATCATACCATGCTCTTGGTGCTTGCTTAAGACCATACAAGGCTTTTACGAGCACAGAACTTGGTCATTCTCGTTGCGAAACCGGGAGGTTGTTCCACATAAACCTCTTCTTTAAGCACACCGCTCGAGAAATGCACTCTTCACATCCATTTGATAGATCGAACTTCATGTAGGGTGACATATGCAAGAAACAATCGATGGCTTCTAGTCTTGCAACAAAAGCAAAGGTTTCATCATAATCCAAGCCTTCTTCTTGGGAATAACCTTGTGCAACTAGCCTTGCCTTGTTTCTTACAATGTTGTTGTTCTCATCTCTTTTATTCTTAAATATCCACTTGGTTCCAATAACATTGTGCCTTTCAGGCCTATCCACCAGCTCCCATACCCCATTCCTTGAGAATTGATTCAGCTCTTCTTGCATAGCAGTAATCCAATGAGAATCTTGTAGAGCTTCTTCAATCTCAGTAGGCTCTTTCTCTGATAGGAAGCAGCAGAATAGTGCACTCTCACCATGGAACCTTCTTGTCTTAACACCATCAGTTAGATCACCCACAATCTGACTTGTAGGATGACTATCTAACCAACTTCTTCTAGATGTTCCCCCTTCAATAGTATCCTCAACATTTGAAATGTTAGGTTCAGTTAGTTCATTAAACTCAGGGAACAACAGAAAAGGAGAAAGGGAATCATCTTCCTCAGGGGAAATTCTATTCAGAACATTGTCAGAGACATTTGTTCCCCTTTGGTTGATAGATTCAGAAATTGCCTCAGCTGTGACCACATCTTCATTGGCATCACATACCTGAGTCTGAACTGGTGTCTGTTCAGATTGGTCACCTTTGGTGTGTTGGCTTTCCTGAGTCTCACCATCCTGAGTTCCATCCTGAACTTCCTTGTCTGAGTCTGAGTCACTCCATTCATAGAAGGTGACTGACTTCTTCTTTTCAGGTTCAGTGGATGATTTGTCATTCTTTTTCAGGCTTAATCTGGTGATTCTCTTGGTCAGTTCTTCTGCATCATGTTCCTGTTTCTTCTGAACACAAGTAGATTCATCAAAAACAACATGAGGTGTTTCCTCCACAATAAGAGTCCTACAGTTATAAACTCTGAAAGCTTTACTAAGTTCAGAATATCCTAAGAATATTCCTTCATCAGCTTTGCTATCAAATGTTTTCAACTGATCTTTACCATTATTGTGTATGAAACACTTGCAACCAAACACACGAAAGAAAAAAATAAGAGGCTTCCTTTCATTCCAAAGCTCGTATGGTGTTTTGCCTTGACTCTTGGTCAACATGGATCTGTTTTGTGAATAGCATGCAGTGTTGACAACTTCAGCCCAAAATCTTTTAGGAATCTCAGCTTCAGCTATCATGGTCCTTGCAGCTTCTTTTAAAGTCCCGTTCCTTCTTTCAACAACACCATTTTGTTGAGGGGTCCTTGCAGCTGATGTTTCATGAGTAATTCCATTTGCTGCACAATAATCAGATATAATATGGTTTATAAATTCAGTTCCCTTGTCAGATCTTATTTTGACCACACTCAGGTCCTTTTCAATACTGAGCCTTTTCAGTAATTCAGGCAGCTTTATCTGAGTCTCTTTCTTACTGAGTAAGAATATGACCCAAGTATATCTTGAGTAGTCATCAACTACTACGAGTGTATATTTCCTGCCATTAGTGCTCACAGGTGTTACTGAACCAAAAAGATCCATATGCAACAACTGAAGTATTCTCTCAGTAGAAACATCTACTTTGCTTTTAAATGATGCTTTAACTTGTTTTCCTTTTTGGCACGCATCACAAACATGTTCCTTACTGAACACTTCATTTGGCAACCCTCTCACAAGAGCTAACCTTGCAAGTTTATTCAGGGTTTTGAAATTCAGGTGATTCATTCTTTTGTGCCATAACCAACTGGTATTTGTGGAACTTTTTGCAACCAAACATGTATCTTTAGGAGTTGAACTCCAATCAGCAAGATACACATTTCCTTTTCTTGTACCAGTTAGCAATATTTTCTGTGAGATATCATCTTTCACATAACATAAGTTCTTTGAGAACTCAACATTAAAACCCTTATCACAGAATTGGCTTATTGAAAGCAAATTATGCTTCAATCCAGATACATATGAAACACCATGGATATGAACTGAGTCGATTTCCAAAGTTCCATATCCTTCAGTCTGTCCCTTGGAGTTATCTCCAAATGTGATCTGAGGGCCTCTTTGTTCAACATAGTCACTGAGTATCTTCTTGAATCCTGTCATATGTCTTGAGCATCCACTGTCAAGTTACCATAAAGCAGGGGCCATTTCATCTCCACTCATCAGTGCTATGTGATCTTCAATCAGCTCAGTGCCCTTGTTTTCCTCCTGAAAAACAGATCAATTCTTAGGTACCCAATTTATGTAGGGTCCTACAAGGTTAGCTGTACCTTTTGGAATCCAAATCTGCCTGACAACTCTAATCACTTTAGAGTGGCTGATCTGTCTTCCATAAACATCTACATACACATTTACTACTCTGGGTGCCTTAGCAGTTTCCTGTGTATGAGTGCTAGCCTTAGCATGAACATGAGCCTTAGAGTTTTTCTTTGGTACAAGCCTTTTGTTCAGTTGCTTTGGCTTCTGTGCAGCCGGTCTGAATCTTTGTTGACTCGGGTTCAGGTAACCTTTACCCTTAGGCAAGTGGGGTTCAGGTTGCCTGTACTGAAATTTGGGTCTTTCAGTATACTGAGAACTTGGTCTCTTTAGTTGAGAATGTCTCTGCTGAGTGTTTCTCTTCTGAAGATTCCTCTGATGGTTCAGTGCAGATCCTTTCAGGTTTGCATTCTTAGCCTGAGGCTTCGAAGTACTTGCCTGAAATTTTCCTACTAGTGCTCAGGTTTTCTAGCCTTCACCTGAGGTTTGGGCTTTCTTACGTGATCATTCAGTTTTACTGGAACCATAGGTCATTTTCCCTTGTCTAACACCTTGGGCATTTCTTCAGTTTGAAGTGTAGGTGCCACTGGTTTAACAACAATTGTCTTCTTGCTACTTGATGTAGCATTCAGATGACCTTGTGAGGTTCCCCCTGGAATGTATCCCAATCCAGATTTTATAGTGGCAGGTCTTTGATAACTCTGAATTTCATCTATTACTTTAGATGCAGTATTCAATAGAGTTAGCTTCTTCTGCGCACTATCCTCACAGTTCTGTAGAGTCTCATGCTTCTCAGAGAGGTCATTGAACTTGGTTTTGATCAGCTGAATCTCTTCAGTGGATTTCTCTAGCTTTTCATTCAGGGTCACTATCAACTTCTCTTTTTCTGAGAGTTGTACTTTCAGAACATCCAGTTCATCAGTAGCTCCCATTAATTGAGAAGTGATTTCAGTATTGCTAGAGTCTTTCCACTTAAGATTTTCAGCCTTCAGTTCCTTATGCTGCTCTTGAGTTTCATTTAGCAGTTCTTGTAAAACAGCATAGTCCTTCATCAGACTCTCAAAAGAATCCATCAGGTCAAATTGACTGTTTACAGTTGAACTTGACAACTCTTGTGCTAGTGTAGGAGCAACAACAGAGAAAGAAGAATTTACCTCCTCAACAGCCATTAGACAAAGATCATCACTTTCACTGTCTGAGAATATTTCATCTGAAGAACTAGATCCTTCCTCAGAATGTTCTTCTTCTGCAACCATGGCTTTCTTGCTAGAGAACTTGTTGTCTCTTTTAGCTTGTCTTTCTCTTCTCTCCTTAGCACTTAGATCAGGACAATCATACTGGAAGTGACCTTTCTTTTGGCAATTGTAGCATCTGTTGGCATCATAATCCTGATCACTTTCTTCTTTGGACTTGGAGTCCTTCCTTTTGGATGAAGATCCTTCAGCTTTCAGGTCCTTCTTCTTCTCAGTTGATTTGTCCTCAGCTTTCTTCTGGTACCTGTGATTCCTGTAATAGTTTTTGTATTTTCCATATCGACTATTAAGTCTTTCAAACCTCCTTGCCATCAGTGCTAGCTTATCCTCAAGCTCATCCTGATTCTTAGCAAGGGAGTTCTCAGACTCTCTAGTTTTACAGGTTTTATCCTTGGCTTTGAAAGCCACATTTTTGCTAGATGATGAATCATCTTTGCTGTCAGCTTTCTTAGATTTCTTATCAATTACGAACTCATAGGCTTTCAGTTCAGAGAAGACTTGTTGGTACGACATTGAATCAATGTTTTTGGTGTTTTCAATCACCACTGCATGAATATCCCATTTCTTAGAAAGGCCTCTAAGAATTTTCAATGCCACTTCTCTCTGTGGATATCTCTTTCCAAGTGCATTCAGATCATTCATAATGCTAGTGAATCTGACTTCCAATTTGTCTATAGATTCACCTTCTTCCATTTCAAAACTATCAAACTTTCCAATGGCAACTGAAAGTTTGTTTTCCTTGATATGATCTGTGCCTTGGCACATTACAGCTAGTGTATCCCAAATTTCTTTAGCAGTATTACAATGAGAAATCATTCCCATCACACCATCATCAATTGTACTGTATAGTGTGTCTTTAGCAATATAGTCTAGATTGACTAACTTCCTCTCCTCAGGAGTAAGTTGGTCATCAGACTTAGGAAATTCTGTTCTGGGATCATTTCTCTCATTTTCTGTTCCTCTGGGATTCACCACAGTAAATTTGAATGGCCCTTCAGAGACCACTCTCCACATACGTTCATGTTTGGAATACAGGTGAGCCTGCATTCTCAGTCTCCATAAATCATAGTTCTCTACTGAGAACATGGGAAGTTTCTTAGAAGACATTTTGTCTGAGTCTTTTAAGAATTCAGCAAATAAGATCTGTTCAGATAGACCACAAGTATTTTAGCAAATAAGACTTTGGTCAACAAAGCAGGTGGTCAAGTTGAACCACTGCTCTGATACCACTTGTTGGTCCCGGTGCAAACGAGTCTTACACGTGTATGGGGGGGAATACACGTGTTCAGTGATTTTAAAACTTTTTCTTCACTAAGGTCAGATTGGGTCAGGCTGTCCTGATGATTTGGTCCTGAGAAGCACAAATCGCTCTGAGTCAAAGTCTACCTGAGACAGTGATCCTGAGCTGCTTTCAGATACCTCAGATAATCCCAACTGATCCTGAGTTTTCAGAGATCCTGAGCTGCTTGGATCAGATAACTAACTTACTGAACCCTCAGAAGAGTAAGTTCAGTTTGGTAACTATCTGTTCTAGCTACTCAGATGTGCGGAATGGTTGGCCCTTAGTTTATACTCGTTTTAAGCTTTGCTGAAAACCTTTCTTTTAATGGAATAGTGATTAGGTTGTGATTCAGTTCAGATGCAACTTCAGTGGATTGATTCCAACTGAATATCAGTGAAAATATGCTTTCAGTTTAAAGATATGCAACAGTTAATCAAAGCAAAATAGAAAGCAAAGAACACAGCAAGTTATAGTGGTTCAGAGACTCAAGCTCCTACGTCCACTCTCCCTGATCTCTTCAGAGAAATTCACTAATCACTTCCTAAGGTTTTCTGACTACCTCTGTAGTTTACTAACCTTCCTATTTTGAGCTTTCTGACTACATTTGTAGTTTACTAACTCAAAACACACACAAGCTTTCTGTCTATCCAAGATAGATTACTCACTTCTTCTCTAGAGCTTTCTGACTACCTCCTTGTAGTTTACTAACTCTTTACAACTCCAACTCACCAACAATCACACTCAAACTACCTTACAAAGGGTTTGGGGTTTCTTGGTTGGTTTCCAACTAGGATGAGATATCCTTTACAATGAAGAACAATGCAAAAGGCTAGGATATCTCGACTAAGCTTTGGATATATCTTATCAAGCTAGGCTTAGTGGAATGAGTTCTCTTCGAAATAAAACACTTGGAAAATTCTTGGTTTTTCGAGTGCTTCAACTTGCAATAATAAGTTTGAGCTCTTGAGTTGCTTACAAATTTCCCCCGTAACCTTCAATGTAGAGGGTCACAAGTATTTATAGGCATACACCAAGGTCACTCTTGATAAACTATCCGTTGGAAGAGATAGCTCCATGAGTTTCCTCTTATGGTGTGTGATGAACGGCTTGTTGGGGAATAAGTTGCACAGATCTATTCAGGGTGAATAATTAAATACAAATTTAATTCTTTAATTATTACTAGCATGAATTAATCCTATATTAATTCAAATAATAATCCAACAACATATCATGCATATAATAATTCACGTAAAACCTACGCATACGGAATTCTACGAGTTTACGTGAACGTACCTCTTGGGATGGCAACGGTATGGCTGAATAGACTAACCGTAAGGACTTCCCAAGTATTCCCTTAGCCCTCGTTCGACTATCCGGTGGAAGGATTCTTGTGAACGATTTAACAAAAGGAAAATAAAATATGTTGCACCACCTTTGTGGATTTACTAATTTTTCCAGCACATGGAATTGTACACTACTCACAATTGTCGTTTTTCAAAAAAATACAATCTGTCGACGTTACAAAATATTTGATATTTTATCGACGCTGATATTTTTCCAAAAAACCAATTTTCGTGTGTTACTGGGAATGAAACATTCATCCCCTATTTATAGAGGAGAGGGGGACGAAAATTACATGTGAAATAAGGAGGAAAAAATATTTTCTTGATCTCCAAGAAATCTTGAATATATCTCATATACTCTTTTCTCCATAATTAAAATATTCCGCAAAATCCCACTCTTATTTGTTATGGAATATTTCGAAATATTAGGGATCAAGATTCCAAGATTTAGATCTTCTTGAATTTATGAGATATTCTTGTACTTCAAGAAATACATATCTTCCATAATATCTTTTCAAGAAAATCTTTCTTGCCCACTATATTTCAAAAATTTCAAAATCTCTATTATGAATAACCAAGTGGGAGATTTCTTGAATTTAATGAGATAATCTTGTATTCCAAGAATACATATCTTCATTCCATAACAAAATTCAAAGAAAATCTTTCTCCCCTCTTATCCATAATTTTCGAAATAATAGGAAAAATTAAGCAACAATATTTATTTTATTTTAATCACCTTTTTTCAGTTATTGGACTATATGTTGGGCTACTTAGGGGGCCTTTAGGAGAATTAAAATTGGACCTTCTAATGGACCTTGAATATCTAATATTGAGACACAATATAATTCAAGCCCATAAATATTAATTAATCCCACTACATAATTAATATTGCACTATCCATCTTAACCCATATTACAGTCAATATGGCTCCCGGTCATTATTTCCCGTGTTTAAGATTATCTAGCCCATTAATTAATTCAAGCCACCAAATAGCTTTACATTAATTAATATCTTTTGTCCTTGGTCAAGGAACGGTTCAACATTATTATCCATACCGGAACTAATTCCACTTGCAAGATTTGGCATGATAAAACTTATGAACCTCCCAGAAAACCGTCGAACAAAGCGTGCTTCGCACACGATTCTTCGTATTAAATCTTTAGCAATCACATGTGACTAATAATATTGTCCAAGATAAAAAGTATTGAATCTCTCTGATTCGCTACCCATGATAAGTCAAAGCAATAGTTACCAATCCCACGTGATCCTATTTAAGGGGCGAAGATTTAGAAATAACGAACCACCGAGGTCTAATTCTTCCTTGTTCGTCTCAAAGAATTTAGACTCTGAAGGTCCTATTCAAAGGCATCGACCATGCACTAGTGTAATATCTTGGTCAAGACAAGCCAATCCGAGCCTTTACACTTCAACCTTTCACGATGGGGTGTTCATTTCCATCTAGGTCGTGAATAACGTACTTTTCGATTACAAGGATCATTAATTTAATCTTACGTGATCCGGTATCACTAAATTAACTACAATGTAACACGATTTAACTTATTGAAACAGTTATGCAAGAAATATATGTAACATTCAATAATATTTAAAGCATCAGTGATAAACAATTTATTTCAGTAAATAAGTCTGAAAATTCAGTTTCGATTATACAAAGTAAAAAGAATACTTTCCAGTATAATCCCAACAATCTCCCACTTATACTCAAAGTTTGCTTTTAAGTATACTACAACATGTCTCGCGTAGTCCGTGACATCTAATGTCACCTACACGAACCTAATAATTTCTCCCACTTATACTCAAAGCAGATTGGCAACGGTCTTGACACCCATTCCTTCCACATGTCTCTCGAATGTATTCAAAGGCAGACTCTTTGTGAATGGATCTGCTAGGTTGTCCTTAGACACTATCTTTGCCACCATGCCAATGGCAAAGCAAATATCCGGTCTCGAACACAGCATTGCATACATAAGGCTTCCGACAGCCGAAGCGCAAAGAATGCCTTTCATGTCATCTATCTCCTTTTGCGTCTTAGGGGACATTTTCTTGGATAGATGGATTCCATGCCTGAAAGGTACAAAACCTTTCTTGAAATCTTGCATGCTGAAGCGTTTCCAGACAGTGTCTATGTATGAAGCTTGCGATAAGCCGATCATCCTTTTCTTGCGATCTCGAGTGATCTTGATCCCAAGGATGTGTCCGGCTTCCCCTAAGTCCTTCATATCAAACTGTTTTGAAAGCCATGCCCTTACGTCTGATAACACCTTCACATTGTTCCTGATGATCAAAATGTCATCTACGTATAGTACTAAGAATACCAATGCAGTTCCGACACGCTTTTTATACACACAACTTTAAAACTTATTTTGATCAAACCCATAAGACTTTATAACATGATCAAAACATTGGTTCCAAGCTCTGGATGCCTGTTTGAGTCCGTAAATGGACTTCTTGAGCTTACAAACTAGGTGTTCTTGGCCTGTTTCAATGAAACCTTGGGTTTGTTGCATATAGATCTCTTCATCAAGACTTCCGTTAAGGAAAGCTATCTTGACATCTATCTGCCAGATTTCAAAGTCGAAATGCGCAGTAATCGATAAGAGAATACAGATGGACTTAAGCATGGCTATGGGCGAAAAAGTTTCCTCATAATCGATCCATTCTTTCTGAGTATAACCTTTCGCCACTAGTCTTACTTTAAAGGTTTCAACCTTCCCGTCCGGTCCTTTTTTCCTCTTATATACCCACTTGCATCAAATGGGTTTGACCCCATTAAGTGGTTCGACTAGCTCCCACACTCTATTATGAAACATAGAACCCATTTCGGCTTTCATTGCTGTTTGCCAAGAATCTGCATCCTTATCTTGGAGTGCCTCGTCATATGTCCATGGGTCTGATTCGTCTTGTCCGGGAATCAAGTCCGAGGACTCTCCTATTCCCATGAATCTCTCAGGCTGTCTAACAACCCTCCCACTACGACGAGGCTCCGGTTGTGAAAGCGTATCGTTTGGTATATCATCTAGTACAATTGTCGCTGAGGTTTGCCCTCTAAGCTTATTTAAGGTAATCTCACTTCTGGGTTTTCTTTGGTTCATATAGTCTTCTTCCAAAAATCTAAAATGGGTGCTGATGACCACCTTTTGATCTTCGGGACTATAGAACATACACCCTTTTGTTCCCTCGGGGTATCCTACAAACAGCCTTAATTCTGATCGAGGATCCAATTTACCGGCTTCCTTGTCCAACACGTAGGCCGGACACCCCCAAATTCTCATGTGTCTCATACTAGGCTTGCGCCCGGTCCACAATTCTTTGGGAGTTTTGGGAACCGATTTGGATGGCACCAAGTTCAGAATGTAAGTCGCTATTTCCAAGGCATGACCCCAGAACGACTCGGGAAGATCCGCGTAACTCATCATTGATCTAACCATTTCCAAAAGAATTCTGTTTCTTTGCTCTGCAACCCCGTTTTGTTGAGGGGTTCCGAGTGCAGTGAGCTGGGATACAATCCCTTCATCAGATAAGTAGTTCAAAAACTCATCGCTGAGGTATTCGCCTCCACGATCAGATCGTAGAGACTTGATACGTTTTTCCCAATGATTCTCTGTTTGAGCCTTAAATTCTTTGAATTTCTCAAAGGTCTCAGATTTATGCTTCATAAGGAAAATGTAACCGTACCTTGAGTAATCATCAATAAAATTACTCATAACCTCCTCTTGCTTTGGTTGACATTGGACCACATACATCTGTGTGAACGATCTCTAACACTTCTTTGGCCCTATTCCCCTTGGCTCCAAATGCCCTCTTGGTCATATTACCCTCCAAACATGATTCGCAGGTTGGAATCGGTTCAACTTGGAGAAGCTCTAGTGAACCGTCTCTCACCAACCTTTGGATCCTCTTTGGATTTATATGACCCAATCTTAGATGCCAAAGAAGTGTCTCGTTCACGTCTGATGAACGTTTTCTTTTCTCGGAAACAGTTGATGTGTTATAGGATACATTTCGTGAGTGGTGTGCACAGTTAATTGTATAGAGATTTTCCATCAATGTCCCGTAACAGATACACTCATCATTTCAAAAATGATGTCATTCTTATTAGAAGAAACTTAGTGTCCTTTAATCGAATTTTAGAAACTGAAAGTGAATTCTTTCTAAAACTGGGAACATAAAGATAATCTCAAAAAACTTTATCTTCAAAAGATAGGTGCACTTCTCCCACTGCTTTAACTACTACTCATGTAGTATTGCAATATCTGCTACTTGCGTAGTATTGCAATAATCGTTACTATCGTAGCATTGCAATATCTGCCACTTACGTAGCATTGCAATGACTTCTACTTTCGTAACGTCGCCCAGTGTGATGAGGATCTCACTCCCACTAAGTTGCCGGATCATTTTGAACCCGTGAAGCCAACATGATTAGTGGATCTCGTATCAACCACCCACGAATGAGAAGTATACGCCGCTAAATAAGTTTCAACAACTAGTGCGTGAGAATTACCTTTTTTTCCATCCCTTTTGGGATTGAAACAGGCAAAACCTCCATTCTCCTCTCTCACCGCTGCTTAAGCACTTCCTCTTTGGATTTTCCTTGACACAACAAGCATTCCTCATCTTACCATTGCCCTTGGCAATAGTTGAGTTTTATTGCTTATGGCCTTTGGTCCTCTTCTTTATCTTGCCTACCCTTGGCCTAGAAGATCAAGATGGACCGCTTGCCGTCAAAGCTTGAGGTTGGTGCCTTATCATCATTTCTGCCGAGACCAAAAGCTTGCAACAAATTAGCTAGCGAGGCCAAAATGTTCAAAAACTTTTTGGGCAGAGAGTGAAGTACCAAATTCATCTGAGTCTCCAGATCATAATCAACACTCAGAATCTCAAGTTTGTTCAGATGGGCCATCTATTTTGAGGACGTAATCCCTTATGGGTTTGCCCTCCACCATTTTCAGCGATGACATCTCTCGCAAGGTGATTTGATGAGTCCCGCATGTTTTGACTCGTCAGTTGGCTCATCTGATTTTGGTGTGTCAAGAATCCACTTGTGCTTTTGTGCAGTTAGGACAATTATAATTTTTCGTTTCCAATCAATATAGTTTCCATACATATTGTATTGACTTTAAGTATAATAACAGTGGATTAAAAGGTAACGACATGCTGAACTGAAATAAACAACTATATGCAATAGCACAAGTATATCACAAGATTCGATCACATGCATCATATTTAAAATCTCAAAAAAAAAATATGAACATGTATCAGCCAACATCTCAAAACAGTTTAAATAAGCCACGTGGGGTGGGTCATTATTTAAACACATTCAAGCAGGTTACAAACAAGAACAGTTACAAACCTTTAATATCCAGATTAATAGTTGGCTCCCACTTGACCAATATAAAATTGACAGGGACTTCGGGGAAGTATATGCATATCAATTTTATACCTAAGTAATAACCATGATTAAATACAGGACTATTATTTCGCTTTGAACGAGCCTCGTGGGGAGGGTCATCGTCGCCACTAGTAATAACCCACAATCATCCGTTTGGAATTCATTCATGTGAAAGCTATCTTTTGACCGTCCCGTGGGGGGAATTTCTCCAAAAGAATTCACAAATAAATAAATCATGGAGGTCAAAATTAATTCAATTTTATTATCCGGAATAAAATTATCAATTAATTATTTAAACATACTTAGTAATTTTGAAGGTGAGATTTTTCATTTGGGCAATTCTCATGCAAACACATTTAAACAAATTAAATAAAGCATAAGATAGCACAAAATAAATCAAGCAAAACAGAAAAATAAACATATTGGACACAAATTATCCAATTGTCATGGTTTGATTATTCTTGGCCTGATCTTGAAGAAATACCGTCTTGAATTTCTCCCACTTGATCGTCTCGAAAAGAACTCCGTCTCAAAACGCCACGCCAAGTAGCTCGCAATGGATGCACGCCGATCCGCCGCCCTCGCCGAAACAAATCCGTCCCGTCTTTAGCACAGAATACAAGACGCTTACCCGAAAGCGCCCGAAATCACCACCCGGGCGGCGAGTGTCGCCGCCCGAGTGGGTAAGTCGCCAGCGCCGCCCGAAGCGCCCAGGTAACACAGACGCCTAGCGGCATCGCCGCCACAAGACGCCGCCATCGCCATGCGTTGTCATCGTCGCCCGCCTAAGCCTAGGGCGGTTCCGCTTGCCCAGCGGGCCCCGTCCGTCCGCCCGATCCGCTCTTCGACGCGGTGCGTGCGCTTACAGGCGCCGCCGCCCGTCTTGCGACGATCTCCTCAGCGCTCGGCCCTCGGCCTCGCCCTGCGCCCATGCGTGCTGCTTTCATCCACATCAAGACGCGTGCCTCCCCTTGGCACGTTTAAAGCGACGACGACGCGCCGCCCTTGCCGGTTACGATTTTCGTCCTTTAATTCTTCATCTCCGTCCTCATTTTCGATCCGGTTACAATTTATTTACAAAAAATAAATAAACCTATATCTAGACTAGTCTATTACATTGATCAAATCAAACAAATTCTAATCTACTCGTGGATTTTCTCACGAGGCAAAACGAATCCGAACGAATCGAATTAAAAAAAAAACCACAGTTTATATGCATGCATAAACACATTAAATTCCACGACAATTGGATACCTGCAAAATAAATCTAGCAATTCTACTATCCAATTTCAAATTTAATGTCTGTGAATTAAATTACAATTTAAAATATTCAGAGCCCGAAACCGTGGCTCTGATACCAGTTGTTGGGGAATAAGTTGCACAGGGGTGAATATTTAAATACAAATTTAATTCTTTAATTATTACTAGCATGAATTAATCCTATATTAATTCAAATAATAATCCAACAACATATCATGCATATAATAATTCACGTAAAACCTACGCATGCGGAATTCTACGAGTTTACGTGAAGGTACCTCTTGGGATGACAACGGTATGGCTGAATAGACTAACCGTAAGGACTTCCCAAGTATTCCCTTAGCCCTCGTTCGACTATCCGGTGGAAGGATTCTTGTGAACGATTTAACAAAAGGAAAATAAAATATATTGCACCACCTTTGTGCATTTACTAATTTTTCCAGCACATGGAATTGTACACTACTCACAATTGTCGTTTTTCAAAAAAATACAATCTGTCGACGTTACAAAATATTTGATATTTTATTGACGCTGATATTTTTCCGAAAAACCAATTTTCGTGTGTTACTGGGAATGAAACATTCATCCCCTATTTATAGAGGATAGGGGGACGAAAATTACATGTGAAATAAGGAGGAAAAAATATTTTCTTGATCTCCAAGAAATCTTGAATATATCTCATATATTCTTTTCTCCATAGTTAAAATATTCCACAAAATCCCACTCTCTTATTTGTTATGGAATATTTTGAAATATTAGGGATCAAGATTCCAAGATTTAGATCTTCTTGAATTTATGAGATATTCTTGTACTTCAAGAAATACATATCTTCCATAATATCTTTTCAAGAAAATCAAGAAAATCTTTCTTGCCCACTATATTTCAAAATTTTCGAAATCTCTATTATGAATAACCAAGTGGGAGATTTCTTGAATTTAATGAGATAATCTTGTATTCCAAGAATACATAACTTCATTCCATAACAAAATTCAAAGAAAATCTTTCTCCCCTCTTATCCATAATTTTCGAAATAATAGGAAAAATTAAGCAACAATATTTATTTTATTTTAATCACCTTTTTTCAGTTATTGAACTATATGTTGGGCTACTTAGGGGGCCTTTAGGAGAATTAAGATTGGACCTTCTAATTGACCTTGAATATCTAATATTGAGCCACAATATAATTCAAGCCCATAAATATTAATTAATCCCACTACATAATTTATATTGCACTATCCATCTTAACCCATATTACAGTCAATATGGCTCCCGGTCATTATTTCTCGTGTTTAAGATTATCTAGCCCATTAATTAATTCAAGCCACTGAAATAGCTTTCTGTTAATTAACATCTTTTGTCATTGGTCAAGGAACGGTTCAACATTATTATCCATACCGGAAACTAATTCCACTTGCAAGATTTGGCATGATAAAACTTATGAACCTCCCAAGGGGGCAAATCGAACAAGCGTACTTGCACACGATTCTTCGTATTAAATCTTTAGCAATCACATGTGACTAATAATATTGCCCAAGATAAAAAGTATTGAATCTCTCTGATTCGCTACCCATGATAAGTCAAAGCAATAGTTACCAATCCCACGTGATCCTATTTAAGGGACGAAGATTAAGAAATAACGAACCACTGAGGTCTAATTCTTCCTTGTTCAGTTCTGAAGAATTTATCCTTCTGTAGGTCCTATTCAGTACATCAGTCATGCACTAGTGTAATCTCTTGGTCAAGACAAGCCAATCTGAGCCTTACACTTCAACCTTTCACGATGGGGTGTTCATTTCCATCCAGGTCGTGAATAACGTACTTTCAGTTACAAGGGACTGTTAATTTAATCTTCTGTGATCTGGTATCACTAAATTAACTACAATGTAACACGTACGACTTATTGAACAGTTATTCAGTAAATATATGTAACATTCATTAATATTTAAAGCATCAGTGATAAACAATTTATTTCAGTAAATAAGTCTGAAAATTCAGTTTCGATTATACAAAGTAAAAAGCATACTTTCCAGTATAATCCCAGCACGACTATATTTAGGGTTTGAGACTCCCTAGCACGTTTTAGGTAAACTGCTTTTCATGTTGCTGGTCATCACTTTTTGCAGTCTGGAACTTAGTACTTATGACATGTTTCAGTGACCTGTCGCTGTCAGTGTCAGTAATGTACAGTGTTGTCTTCTTCTTTTTTACTTTTGTCTCTAGTTAAAGGTAGACAACCACAACGGCTCTTTTTGGTTACATCTCTGAGTGATATAACCTTAACAACACTTTGTCTTAGTTCCTTTTGTCTGCATGATAATGTCTTGGGCAATATCTATTTTTCTTAGGAATCGCGTTCTTCTCAGTATTGAATCCTTCAGATAGATATTTTCAGTGCCTCGGAACATTCAGGTTTATACTGAGCATTCAGTACATTACTGAGTCTTCAGTAATTACTGTGCCTTCAGTATCCTTCAGTCTTCTGTCTTCTGTCTTCTTCGTCTTCAGGGTCTTCTGAGTCTTCTGAGTCTTCAGTGTTTTCTGAGTCTTCAGTGTCTTCTGAGTCTTCAGTGACTTCTGAGTCTTCACAGATATACTGAGTCTTCATGATGAGTCTTCAGTTTCTCACTGAGTCTTCAGTATCTCAGTTTCTCACTGAGTCTTCAGATTCTCAGTTTCACACTGAGTCTTCAGTATCTCAGTTCCATACTAAGTCTTCAGTTTCTCAGTTTCATACTGAAACTTCAGAAACTTCAGTTTCATACTGAAACTTCAGTTTCTTCATAAACTTACTGAGTCTTCAGAACCTATCCTGATCTATATCTGCTGACTATACATTTTGCAGATAACATCCTGAATACTCTAAAACTGAATCTGACTCAACTATCAAGATTATCTTGAACATGTCATACTCAGGGGTTTTGGGATCTAATCAAAATCTCTCTTTATTAAATTCATCTCCCAACAGCTATTATCAGGATTAAAGAAAATGTTAAAAATATTCCTTGTCTTATGCTGGCTAATCCCTCTTGGGAAAAAAATTGTTGAAATTGATGCCTCAGATTTGGGGTATAGAGGTATTTTAAAACAAATTAATCCTGATAATAAAGAGGATTATATCATTAGATTTTATTCCGGTAAATGGAATAATAGTCAGGATGATTTATATAATCAGAAATTTACTATTAAACCTGATTGCAGGGCTGCTACTTTTATGCTCTTCAAAGATTTTGAACATAATGTTTCTAAACAAATGTTTGTCCGATGACAATCTCATCTTGCTTATTTTGATTTTGATATTGTTTATAAGCAAGGGAAAGATAATCATCTCCCAAATTTTTTAACTCGTGAATTTATTTCTTCATGACAGTTATGAGCCAGTCTGGAAGAAGTTATTCCTCTTATAGAGGAAGGGGAGGCAGAGGATCTCCTATTTTACAACAAGGGAAGAAATTCCTTTACAACCAGAACATTTCTGGTATTGGTTCTTCTTCAAAAGGAGAAAATTTTGATAAGGAATTTCAAGAATTCCTCAAACAACGGAGCAGGAATATTCAGGTTCAGGACAATCCCTCAAAACCTGATGATGAGGAGTCATACTCTTCAGTCGCTCAGAAAGAATATAAATTCTTTGATTCTCCTAAGAGAGAATTGATTCTTGTCATCGAAGATGATGATGAAAAATTCAAAGAGTCCCCATGGATTCTTATGGATAAGTATTTTCCAGCTAATAGTTGGAATGTGGAAACTTATAAGATGAGAGGATTTTATGAGAATATCCTCATCAGCCTTGGAAGTGTAGATATTCAACATTTTCCTCCTAAGAGTAAAGTGATAAATTACTCTAAATTTATCATTAAAAAAATCAACTCCATCCAAGAATGGGGTACTTCTCCTTTTGCTGAGAGAAGCATGACTAATGAAGTCACTAAAACAATTTACTAATACAATTATTGAGATTATCTACAAAGTTTTTATAAAACTTTATTTTATCAGAATGCTAAGCATTCTCACACTTGGCTGATAAAAATTTGTGATAATATCAGTAGGAATCAAATTTCTAATTGGCTTTTCTCCAGGTGGGGAAATTTTGGTACTATGGCAGATATTTTTCCTGAAGAGATTAAATCTCTATTGGAAGAATATTCTATTATTTTTTCTTCATTAAAAACTCATAATACAAGTAGTAAAACTATTTGTATGTTTTTTGTTGATTCCGGAATCCCATTGGTCTGGAAATGGAGACAAGAATTCAGTTATACTGAAGATGGTATACCAAGTTTATGGAGAATCCATACTACGAGATTTTGGAATAACTTAAATGTTATTACTCCTAGCTCCCATGAGTCACCTTTGCAGGAAAGTATCAATAGGATTAAATCCAAAATAGAAGAATATAAAAAGTCTTCTGGTGAAAAGACTTCAAATAGTCTTTCTTCATTTTCTGAATATTCTAAGAAATATGTTGGTTTATTTCACAAGGAAAAAATTATGGATCTTTATATGGATCATATCAAGAAAGATTTATTCAATGATATTGATTTTTCTGATTCAAAATCAGATGTCTCTATGATTTCCGGTTCTGAATTACAAGATGCTCAGGACCCAAATGAAGACTATCAAGACTTTTCTCTTCAAGAAAGTTTTGATCTTTTGAGAAATTCTCTTAAAGAGAAACTTAAAGAAAGAAAGTGTTAATGGAAGATTGGAGATTATATCTAAATAGCTCCAAACTAATGCCAGATTCTAATATCTGGAAGGTCCATTTTCATGTTATTTTTTATGAAAATAATAATGAAATTCGAGATAAAAATTATCTCAAAGTTCTGAAGAAGAAAATTAGGATTCTTGAAATATGTATTCTTGTACTGGAGAAAATGAGATACATGAATGATATTGATGAAGGAAGACATTATCCTCATTCCTTAAAAGGATTTAAGAAGACTCTAATTCTTCTGAAGAAACAAGCTTCATTAATGGTGATTTAGAGAAGACTTTGATTTAGCACATTCCAGCAAGATGTGGCTACAGTATCAGACAAAATTAAATTTCGTCATTGCTTGCATCAGCAGACAAAGTACTGTTCATGAATAGTAATTACTATTCAATTTTTTATTTTTTTTGTCTTTTTGTGGCTTTGTTTTTTTCTGCACTATTTCTTTTTTATTTTGAAATCCGGGGTTTGATGTCCGGCTCTTTCATCTATAAATAGGCTTGTATTTTCTTTTCAGAGGCACGCTCGAGTTTAGACTCGCCCCCTCTTTCTCTCTCTAAATCCCTCTCTAGTGTGCAACCTTGTAACCTTGTAATATTATTGTTCATAAACTGGTTTTTGCTTGTGGCTTTTTAAAGGTATATTGTTATTTAAATTCTGTATTTTAAATTTTTATTTCTGATGATTGCCGCCTCAATGGTCGGCTAAATTACTTGTATTGAATCATGACCTGACTTAACTATACTCTACTATCATGTGCATTTGGAAGTATATTCCTATATTGATCTGTAATTTGATATATCAAAGGTACAGTTGGTTTAACCGGTAGGTTTGAGCTTTCCAGTGATATTCATGAGTTAACCATGTGGGCTAGCCCTTTTTGCCGTTTTGCCGATGAATAGGCGCAGGCGTTTCTGGGTGTAAAAGCTTTTTTCAGGTTAACTCATGGACTATGGAATTTCTCAGTAATTTCCTATCTATGTTTGTAAAAGATCCATAGGATACTATTGATGTAGATATTTGCACGATCCTTATGTTAATATGGTATATATATATATATATATTTTTTAGGCACGTTTGCGTGACACATTTTTATGTTAAAATGGGGCATAATATGAGTATTGACGCTTTAATATTTTAGAAGAAATGAGTGTTAATTTGTGTAGTTATATTAAATTATACCCCGTCTCATACGAGTTTTTTCATTTTTCTTTATTGAAGGAGGATTATTCGTATATTGCTAAGAAATGGTGCATTTGGTTGGGAATTCTTAAATTGAAATATAGGAATGACTATTAAAATGATCAATGATACTACTTTTCCTTCTAAATAAGCTAATAATTATTCATTTTAATCAACCATCTTTCCCTTCTACAATAATTTCTTCTCAATCATTCCCATTTTCAGCAATCGACAATTTTTTTTTTGTTTCATTTAAAAAAAAAAATTAAAGTACAACACTAATTATGTAACCACCATGGAAACAATTCTTCCTCCAACATATCTGGAGATGCGGAGAAAAATAGATTTTTTTTTTCACATTTTTATTAAAAATTTTGAACCAAGCGCCACCTAAATTTCTCTGTGCACCAGGTATTTTCTTCCTCCATTAACAATTTATTCCGGATTTTTTTAGGCAATTTAAGGTATTTTTATGTCAAAGCTAACCTTAATTAATGATAATTAAATATTCTTAATAATAATTACTATTAGCTGGAAAAATAATATTCTCGCCGCACATTTGTAGAAAAATAAAAAATTAAAATAACCGTGAAATTAAATATTAGGTTTATATATGAGATCATTGGGGGATAAAATGTCAAAACTACATATATTTTATAAATACTGTCAAATGTTAGAATGACATCTAATTAGAATGTGAGGGAGTATTGTTCTGTAAAATTAAATAATATCAGAAAGATTTAATCCTTGGAACGATAGAAAAAAAAACAAAGATTTTAAAAAAAATATTGGATCGTATAATGTTATGTTTTACTTCTATGGAAGGAAAGATCGAGATGAGCATTAACAACGGAATGCCTTTCACCCATTTTTAAGCTCCATTTGCAGAAGTTGTTTATACCCGTGTGAAAAACCTAGTTTATAACAAATCAGATTCTGAAGTTGTTTTCAATCAGATGGTTATGGAGTCAATCTGATCAGATCAGTAGTTTGGTGCTAGCTGATCCTAACTCAGAATATGTATGCAGATTTAATCAAGTTGTGTGCAATAATGTAAAGCAGTTAATCAATCAGGTAAATGCACACAAGATTTATAGTGGTTCGGACAACCAGTCCTACGTCCACTCTTCCCTATCACAAGGGGCACCAACTTAACCAACTTAACCAACTGGACTTAGATTATTGTGTTAGTCCAACACATTACACCAACATATATTTATAGAGCTCCCACTCAACCGATCCCAAAAATCAGAACTAGAAACCCTAGTCTGAAATCTTGCTAAACAAACTTAACCTAACTTTGGGTTTTGGGTAAGATTTGTTGTTTGTTCCAACTTTGAAATCTATCATAGTATTTAAGTAGCCTAACAGCTAGAGGATAAGATTTCTGTGCTAAGAACTATGGGATGAACACTTAGAAAAATTAATCTTCAAGGTTGTGTTCTTCGTGCGGAAATTTAGCTATAGTATGAGCTTCTTGATAATTTCCGTCTTCTTTACTCTGAAGAGTAATCCCATATTTATAGACCTCGAAATCAAAGAGCCGTTGGAGAGCAATTTGAATTTCCGGCTATATTTGGTAGATTTGCAGGATTGATTTGACGTGCTCAGGGGCGGCATGGCCGAAAGCGTGAATAGTGTCTTTTGTAGTGCTGAATCCCGCAGTGTCAGCCTTTTTTGCGTACGTGTCGCTCTCTCATTGGTTTCACAAGTACAACACTTCAGCGTTTGTTCTACCAACTAAAGTTTGACATTCTTCTTGTAGAAGATTCGTATGATCTGGTGTAACATTTGGTTAACACCAGGTGTGAGTTGACCTGATCAGATAATTGATCAGTCTACCTGATAGAGTCTTCTGATGCAGATTGTCTTAGCACAATTTGCAGACTCGACTGATGTAGGTCTTCTGGTCTTCTTGAGTCATCAGATCTTCATGTCTTCTGAACTTGAACTTTATGTCTTCACCTGATCATCTGACTTCTTCTTGTCTTCTGACTTGTTTAGTCTTCTGATCATCTTACCTTATCTGGTCATCTGATAATTTTACCTGACCTATACATATTGAGTTCCCCCTCAATATGTGACCTATCTTTTACATCAGTTATCTATACATTTCAGCTGGTCATCTTAATCTGATTCTAAATCATCAGTCAGCTAACAGATCTGACTGGTCCTATTACAACCTGTTTTGGAACTTCCATCAAAACTTAATACAGATTTCCCAATAATTTACCCCTTTTTGATGGAACCAAATCACTTAATCATAAAAACAGATAACATAAATAGAATTGCAGATAATGTAAAACGGTGCACACTTCAGAAGACAATGAGATGTTGTCTTAGAATCAGAAAGATAGAATATTTTATTCAGATAGGTGTGAGCATTACAGATTACATAAAATGTACCTATCATCTGATTCCAAGTTGTCTTCTTCAGGAGTATTTGAACTTTTGAAGTTCTTTGGGAATACCAAATATCTTGTACATCCTTTGCATCAACTTGTCCAGATCTTCTCTTCTGTGAATCCCTCCTTTGTCGGCAAATCCATAGTAAGCATCCTTGAATTTGAGAGTATCGAGCTTGTTATCTGGACGCATAGGTGGAAGAAGTTGTTCGAAGGGAGGAGCTTCAGGTATCAATGTCATGATCTTCCCTTCCTTCATCACAATCTGGTAGAAGTCTGGGTACTTCGTTTCTAACTAGTTCCGGAATTCATCATCATTTTCAGCCTGGTCTTGATGATTCGGAATTATCTCCAAGATGTACACGTCACACAACCATTCTTCTCTGATCTGATCCCATTCTGGAAGCAGATCTAGCCGGGCACAGAGGATGTCTTTAACTGGTGCCGGAAAGGCTTTCTCTTCCCAAGCAATATCCTCTGCTGCAGCTTCCTTCTTTCTCTTCCTTCGAATGTATGAGATGTTTAGTCCTTTAGCTTCTGCCAACTTCTGCTTCTTAATGGCAGGTTCTCTTACTCTCAGTCTGTTTTGCTCTTGAATTTGTTCAAGAGACATCTGGCTCTTGGTAGAGGATATTTGCCCTTGTTCTGAATTTCAGCAGTAGATTTAGTCATTTTGCCCTTACCTTTCTTTCTCTTCAGAGTCTGCTCAGGTTCATCTTCTTCTGCAAGTTTCTTCGCAAGTTCAAGGCTCTTGGCCTGATCATCAGAATCCATCCTTTGTTGTACAGAAGAAGAGAAGTCTTCAATCTTATCCACTCTGGCAGTAACATTAGAAAGAGCAATCTTCTGCTCAGTTATCTCCTTCCTTTGATCCTTGAGCTCTTTGCTATGTTGCTCCAAAGCCTCTTTTAGTTCAGCAACATCAGGTGGAGTAACAAGATCAGTAGATAGAGTGGCTTCAGACAAGTCAGATACAGTGGCTTCTGGTAAAGACGCAATGGTTACCATCTGTATCTGTTTTTCTTCTTTCTCTTGTCCTTCCCCCTTTTTGGTTTCATCAAAAAGTTTGAACAACTTGTGATTCAGAGCACTAAACTGCCTTTTCATCTCCTCCCTGAGTTCGTCAACAACAAGAATAGTGATCTGAGCGGTTGCAGAAGGTGCGGGAGCCAGAAATCTTCTAAGAGCAAATTCAATATCCTTCCTGGCACGTTCTGTAGAAGCCACAAAATGCTTCCAACCCATATCCGTGTGAGTGTCAGTCTTCTCCAGGGATGCCCAGACACTTTCCAGTAGAATCTGTGTTTCACTTAGCATGTCCGTCTGAATTTTGAGTTTATCAGACTAGAGAGTGAGCTTCTCAGCAAGAGGGTTAACCAGTTGCATCACATCAGAAAGGATGGTATTATGCATCTGTGTGAGCTTCTCAACTGTGAGCTTCCGTTCTCTGTCAACCAGATTTGTTTGCTCTTCTTCAAAATGCTTCATCAGATCTGCTGTGAGAGCTGTGAATTTCTCTTCAATGGCAGCCTTTGCCCCATCCTGAATTTTCTCAAAACTAAGATCTAGGGTATCGGAGCTCAGCATAGCAGTCTGGTCAGATGTTGATGCCTTGCCAAGCTGGGTCTCATCTGCAGCACCCACTCTTGGTTCATCGGCAGCTCCCTCAAGATTTGTATGAGAAGGAGGTTCTTCAGTCTCCTCCTTATTTTCAGCAATCCCAAACCTATCATAAATTAACCATCTGATATCATCTTTAGAGGCCAACTCAACAACACTATCAATCCCAGCACTCTCCAAACACTTCATCTCCAGATCTACAAAAAAGTCAGAGCCCAGAGATTTCATGAGGATCAGAAACTCCTCGATGCTCTTCAATCTGATATCTCTCCAGAACACAATCACTTCTATCTGGTGCTGGATACCAGGGTGTTGATCCAACTCAGGGCATAGGTCCAGCAGATACTCCTTTATGTGTTGCTTCATGATTTTTATAATAGGGCTTTCTGAATCAGGTGAAGCAAGCACGGTTCTGGTGTTGAAAGGATTGTGAGAGATGGACATACGTTTGTTAGATCTCTCAGGTTCTGGTATCTTTTCTGGAGATTGGGGGTGAGGTGGGGATATATGTGGTTCACTGGCTGTAGGTTGTTGAGGTTCAGGTTCGTTTACCACTGGTTGAGGGGGTTCAGTTTCAATAACAGAAGGTTGAGGAGGTTCAGTTTCAACAATTGAAGTCTGAGGGGGTTCAGTTTGTTCAGGTTCAATGGTTGGGGGAGTAGGAGATTTGGGTGAAGGGGGTGGTCTGATTGGTGAGGGTGAGGATGAGAATTTTTTGTGGGGAGAGGGTGGTGGTGATAATGATTTTTGAGGAGAGGGTGATGGTGATTTGGAAGTGGGTGTAGGTGATCTTTCTTTCTGGAAGATTTTGCTGAGAGGCAGAGAATCAGATGGTGATACTCCCTCAGAGTGCTCCACTTCAGTTCCTTCAACAGTTCTCTCTCCTTATCCTTTTCCTTCGAGCATCTGCTTGTCCCTAACTCCACTTGCAGTGTGCTCAGAACTGACTGCAATCTCCTCTTCTGATTCACCCTGAATCAGCTCCTCCGTTCTGTGAACTTGCTGAGCAAGACTAGGAACAGTCGTCAAAGGAGAAGTGACTCTCTTCTGACGTTTCTGTTGAGCATCTGGTTTCTTGGCCAGGTCCTTTCTCTTCAACCTCTTCTCTGGGATGGCCGTTCCCTGTGCTTCTGATTGTATAGAAGACGCAGTTGCCTTTTCTGGTGCCTTCTTTTCTCCCTTTTGTTTGGGCACATAGGGAGTAGGATCCTCATCAGACTGGCCAGGCAGAGACTCATTCCTGCCCAAGATGGCCTTGTGCTTGGCTAAATACACGTTTGTACCATTCTCATTCCATTCATAATTGTTCGGCAGCTTGTCTGATAGAATGGTTGATACTTTGTGCATGAAAGAGCACTTGGAGGATAAGTACACTTCATTCCTCTAGTTCAGATCGAACTTCCCTGAGTCTTTCCGTAGTCTTGACTTGAACATACCCAACCAATCCATATCAGATGCTTTCTTGATGATTGCAGTCATGACACTGATCTTATAAGAGGTGACAGCATCAAGACTGTAGGTTGAGCACAGAATCACCTTCTGCACAATCTCAAGGAGAAGTCGATATTTTCTCTTCAGGTAAGGAGCTTTGACATTCAGTGTATGATCCTTATTTGTTGGCCTCAACAGCTCGGCTTCAAGAAAATCCTTCACTCCTACATCAGTTGTGAAGGTTTCTGGGTTGATGCTTCCTCGAGTGAGACCAAAGATTCTCTGAAGATCATCATTCGTGACTCTTACTTCCAATCCTCCAACGGAAGAAATCAAGTCAGCATCAATATCCTCGTCCTTCTGTAGGTTATATAAAAACTCTAGGGCTTCATGAGTGTGGACTATGTTTTGATGTTTGTAGCAGTATTGTTCAAGACCACACGCTCGCAGGCACTCCAGAATTTCCAACGATTCAGGATCTGAGGTGACCGAAAATACCACATATTTCTCATCAATGATATCCTTCTTCATTGATGCGAAATTGCAGATCTTTTTTCCTTGGCCCTTTCGTGCAATAAGATGTGCCATTTCTATATGATTAGCAACCTGATATTAGTTTGAGTAAACTATTTCAATAAACTCAGTCAAACCAACAATCTAAGCATGAATTAAGCAAATAAGCATATAGACCAGTGCATATGACAGATATAAATTACAGACACACAGCAGCACGATTTGTAAACCTAATAAAAGAAAAATATTGATTCGTAGTACTTAAATGAAAAATACTATATATTGACTTGTAGGTTTGAATAAACGTGAAAATAGAATCAATCGATTTTGGAAAATAATTTCTGAAGATTTTGAGAGTTTGATCTTTTAAGAAACTGATAAGAAGGAGTGGAAAGAGGTTTTGGGAGAAAGATTTGGGTTTATATTATGCGAGGGAAACCTCTTTGCACAACTTCCCATAAGTACTCAAGTGTTCGTGTTTTGAAATCAATGGCTGAGATTAGTCAGCCGTAAAGTGTTTTAATCGCACGGTTGAGAAAAGTAGTCTTCTCGTATTTTGGACATGAAAACTCGCAATTAATCGCATTAAATACATATTCCCATGTCCGCTTTTAATGTTTTGCAGTGCATTCGTCACAAAGTTAAGAGAACAGTAGTAAAAGCCAATTTATTTAAATAAGACATATAAAATGATCAGAAAAAGATAAATAAGAAGCGTATCTGACTGATTGATATTGTAATCAATCGATTACCAATCGTGATCCGATCCGGTTGGCTTGATTCTTTGTTGACCTTACTGATGGTAGCCTATCCCTTAGCATTTCCCAACAATATTCCACTCATCTGATCAGATTCCTGTTTGATCCAATCTGATACTTATCTGATCCTCTTATCTGATCAACTTATCTGATCCTCTTATCTGATCCTCTTATCTGATCAACTTATCTGATCCTCTTCAACATTCAAAGAATTCAAGATTACTTGAACTTCGATTTGATTTTCTTGTTCGAGCCATTCGATGTTCAAACAGATGAACTTGATCTTCTTCTATTCAGGCCACGTTTCCTAGGGATTTGTGTCATACTCCCTCCAAAGCTTTTACTTTGGGGAGTCAAAAAGTCACCTCGATTCCCTAAGTCATCGTGATGTGACACTCCGTAATGATGGTATGGATACGTTTTGATAACTCACACCGTCAACTCATCCAACCATCAGTCGCATGTTTCTTACGCGCTGTCCTTGCGGTGTATATTTCTCTTAAGGGTCTTGAGAAATTAAATTTTCACCTATACCCCTATTTTTCTTCTATAAATAGATCTGGGGTTTTAGGCAAACAACACAACATAAATCATTCATCTTCTTTATTTAGCTTATACTCCATGTTTTCCGATGAACCCTTATTTCCGGTGAAACTTCCGGCAAAAACCTTTAACCCTTTTCAAATGATTTCAGCTTCTCAAATCAACCCTGTGCATCTCTTATTAATGCTTTCGTCGTCATCGAAGATAACTCATACGATTATTTCCAAGCTTCTCTACCACCGAGGCGACGGATCTGCTCTCGCAAATGAGAAGACACTTCTCCTAACCGTATGCACCTTGTGTGCCTATCGAGATGACGGAATTAGCATCAACAGACTCAGTCGGATACAAAATATGAGTTTGGTATACGATCTTGATCAGACAACAGCTGATCATCGTATATCAAACTCAATATTTGCATGTGACACTTGTGGCCATGTGGTCTTTGCACCACATCTTTGGCACTTGTGTCCCATTTAACAGCTGGAGAGCCCATTGATTTTAGGACTAGGGGCTCCTGGCTTAGAAATCCTTCAATGCCGCTCTCGCTCCTCACTCTGAAGCTCTGGGAGTGGCTTTAGGATTATTTCAAAGCCTCTCACACCCCTTTTAGGGTTGGGGAAAAATGGGAGCATCAGGCTCTAAAATCTTCAAAGCCTCTCTCCCCCCCTTTCCAGGGTTAGGCTTAGGGTTTATGGTTTAGGGTTTATGTACTGACCTCCAGGTCCTTTCGTACTTGTAACTTGTAATGTAAATCTGACCTCCGGGTCTTTATCAATGAAAATTTCTATTATTCCATTGTTGTGTTGTTTCTACTTTCTTATGCGATTTGTAGCCTTAATCTTATACAACTCGCTTGTTGAACATATCTTAATCGACTTACAAAGTATAACCTTCCAATCTGATCAGTTCCCCCTTAATCTGATAATTCTTTTCTGATCAGATATGATCAGTTAAGGTACCTTCCTCAACTGACTCTTTCTATCTGGTCAGTCTCTTAACCAACTGGTCTTGGAGACTAGTCCACCAAACATTTCTGGTGTACTTTCTCCGAGATCCAGAAGCCCTAGCTCATTGCATAATTCTCTGAATCTGATCTCAGCTAGTGGCTTGGTTAAAATATCAGCTTTTTCTTTATCAGTAAGGATATTTTCCATTCTGATATTCTTATTTTCAACATGATCTCTTATAAAATGGTGTCTGACATCCACATGCTTGCATCTTGTATGTAGAACAGGATTCTGAGTGATTGCAATATCACTATTACTGTCACAGAATATAGGTATGTTCGTAGCTATAATGTTATAATCCCTCAGCTGTTGATTAAGCCAGAGCAGTTGGGAGCAACAGCTTCCTGCAGCCATATATTCTGCTTCAGTAGTAGATGTCGCAACTGATGTCTGCTTCTTTGAAAACCAAGAGATCAGTTACTACCTAAAAACTGACATGTACCTGAGGTTGACTTCCTGTCAATTCTGCAACCTCCATAATCAGAATCAGAATACCCACTAAGCTCTAGATTATTATCTGATGGGTAAAATAAACCAAGGTTTACTGTCCCCTTCAGATACTTAAGAATCCGCTTAGCTGCTTCCAGGTGGCTTTGCATTGGATTTGCCTGAAATCTGGCACATACACCTACTGCAAAAGTGATATCTGGTCTGCTGGCAGTCAGGTATAGTAGAGATCCAATGAGAGCTCTATATTCTTTCTGATTAGTTTTCTTACCATTCTCATCTGGATCCATCTTGAATCCAGTCATCATAGGAATTCTGGCTTCCTTACAGTTTTGAACTCCAAACTTAGCCAATAAACTCCTAGTGTACTTCGCCTGACAAATGAATATCCCTTCTATACTTTGCCTAACTTGTAAACCCAGAAAGTAATTCATCTGACCCATCATGGACATCTCGAACTTCCCTTGCATCAGCTTGCTAAATTTTTCACATAAACTCTTGTTGGGAGATCCAAAGATGATGTCATCCACATAAATCTGAACCATCAGAATATCTTCTCCATCTTCTATTCTGAATAAGGTTCTGTCCACTATTCCTTTAGTGAAATCACTATCTATAAAGAACTGAGAGAGTGTATCATACCAAGCTCGATGAGCTTGTTTCAGACCATAAAGAGCTTTTCTTAAACGATACACCTGGTCTCCTTTTTTAAAGCCTGGAGGTTGTTCAACATAAACTTCCTCAGCTAGTATCCCGTTTAAGAATGCAATCTTAACATCCATCTGATACACAATAAACCCTCTGTGGGCAGCATATGCCAGAAACAGCCGAATGGCTTCCAGGCGAGCGACTGGTGCAAATGTCTCATCATAATCAATTCCTTCTGATTGTGAATACCCCTTAGCAACAAGTCTTGCCTTATTTCTGGTTATGACATTATTCTCATCTCTCTTGTTCTTGAATACCCACTTTGTGCCAAACACATCTTGATGGGTTGGTCTGTCCACCAGTTTCCAAACCTGATTCCTTTCAAATTGTTCCAGTTCTTCTTGTATGGCTAGAATCCAGTTTGCACCTTGTAGAGCTTCTTCTACTTCAGTTGGTTCCTTCAAAGACAGATAACAACAATACATGGCACTTTCACCAATCTGATGTCTAGTTTTAACTCTATCAGATGGGTCTCCGATGATCAGATCAGTTGGATGGCTGGTTACCTAGGTCCTTCTTTTCTGATTTGCATCAGTTTGGAGAACATCATCCTCTTCTGATAGTAGTTCATTACTAGTGATTGGGAGTGGTGCAGAATTATGATCCACTTGACATGGACAAGTCTCAGCTAATGTTGGACTCATCATGTGTCGATGTCCATCTGTAAGGAACTTCGTGTTCCCCACGAACCGATGGTTCGATTGATCTTTATCTCAAATTGTACCCGGCGTCTTCATTGACAGTTGTACGTACCTTAGGGTCTGATTGACCTGGTGAATCAGCAAGATCAAGTTCTGGAATATACACTGTTACGTGTTCTGATCCTTTTTCCTTGATACTTAGATGATCCATTTTTGTGCATCGTGCACCCGATTGATCCGCAATGCTTTGTTCCGAGGTAGATTTCTCTTGTTCGAAGATGTCTCATCAAAGACCACATGAGGTGTTTCTTCCACAACTAGGGTTCTTTGTTGTAAATCCCGAAGGCTTCTTTGGATGAGGAATATCCTAAGAATATACCCTCATCCGACTTGGCCTCAAAAAGTCTTCAACCGACTCTTCCCATTATTGTGTATGAAACACTTGCACCCAAAAAACATGGAAGTGAGAAACACGAGGTTTTCGCCCTTCCACAGTTCATAGGGTGTTTTGTAGTGAGCCTTAGTCAGAGAGCATCTGTTCTGAGTGTGGCATGCAGTATTGATGGCTTCTTCCCAGAAACGGCTTGGTGTTGCATGTTCAGCTAACATAAGCGAAAGCGAATTTCCTTGAGTGTTCTATTTCTCCGCTTCGCTACATCATTCTCATGTGGAGTTCTTGCGGTGATGTCTCATGTCAGATACCAAACTTAGTGCAAAAATCAAGAATAAAAGAGTTCGAAATTGCACCCCTTATCTGATCTGATTTTCACTATACTGACACCCTTTTCGTTTTGTAGTTTCTTGAGCAGCTCAGGTATCTTTGTTGTTGTCTCATTCTTCTTATACAAGAATACAACCCAGATAAACTTGGAATAATCATCCACGATTACCAAAGTATATTTGCGTCGTCCGAGATCGATATGGCGGTCCAAATAAGTCCATATGGAGCAGTTGCAATACTCTGCTGGATGTTGGTCCAGGGATTCCCTTGAATGAGGTTTTAACCTGTTTTCCTTTATGACATGCGACACATGTCTGATCCTTAGAGAATACCTCATTCGGAAGACCCTCAACCAAAGACATCCTTGCTATCTTGTTAAGATTTTTAAAGTTCAGATGACTCATTATCTTGTGCCAGAGCCAACTGCTACCTTTTGAACTCTTAACAATCAGACATGCATTTCTTGGACAACTGTTCCAATCTGCTGTATAAATCGTACCTTTCCTTGAACCAGTTAACAAGATCTGTTGAGTAGCTCGATTCTTGATAGTACACTGATCAGTCGAGAACTCAACACTGAATCTGTTGTCACAGAATTGTGAAACTGATAACAGATTATGCTTTAAACCTTCGACATACGAGACTCCAGTAACCTGTACATCATCATTCTCTAAGGTTCCGAATCCTCTGGTAAAACCAAAGTTATCATCACCAAAGAGTACACGTGGGCCTTCTTGTTCTGTGTAAGAGCTAAGGAGATGTTTGCTTCCAGTCATGTGCCTTGAGCATCCACCATCGATGTACCAGATAGTTGCTTGTACACCTCCTTTGTTGGCCAAACCCACGCGAACCTGCAATCAAATCAGGCTTTAGGTACCCCTTTTAGATTGGGTCATGAGGGGTTAGAGTTGGTTTTAGGGATCCATACAAACAGGACACTTCTATTGTAATCAGATAGCTCAGAAGGCCTGATTTGTCTCCCATAAACATCTACATAATAATACATCTCTTCATATGCATTCTGATCAGTATGATTATTTGTGTGAGCCTTGGGTGAATCAGAAGACTTGGGATTTTTCCTTGTTGTTTGTCTTCTTTTAACCCAGTGGGGCTCAGGTGTAGCAGCCCAAGGTTTCTGATTATAAGGGTAGGTACAACTGCTACCATTAAAAGATTCATATCTTATTGGCATATCTGGTTTCAGCAGTTTACCCTTGGCTTGCTTGTTAGGCAGCTTGACTTGATTAGGTTTCAGATCAGATTTCCCCTTTAGAGGTTGTCTTTTCTGATACCTAATCTGCTGATCAGGTAGAGGTCTCTTCAGAAGAACTGGGTTCTTCTGTTGATTCCTTAACTGATGCTTAATCAGTTGGGGTCTATTTCTGTTCCCTTTCTGATTGGGCACTTGCCTTACTTGTTCAACAGGTCTCTTTCCCTTGTTAGATACAGATTTTACTTTATGTGTATCTATATCAGAAACTCATTTGATTACACCTTTTTGAAGTGAATCAGACGGGGCTTTTGAGGATGTAGAAGGGTTTTTATACCCAATTCCCTTCTTATTAGTTGTCGTTCGAAAATAGTTGTTCATATCCTGAACGGTTTTCGAAGATTTTGTGAAAACCTGTATTTTCTTACGTAAACTATCCTCAGTTACTTTCAGACTCTCATGTAGTCAGAAGAGATCATCAAACTTGGCTTGTAGGATTTTAAAATCATCAGCTTGCTGTTTATTGATAGCTAGTTGTTCCTTAATCTGCTTCTCCTGATCAGAAGAATTATCTTTCAGAACTTTCAGTTCTTCAGTTATCTTATGAGCAGCTTCAGCTGATTTTAGTTCAGTTGCTTTACTGACGGCATTTTCCTCAACAAGCTGAGTATTTTCAATCCTTAGCTTATCGTTTTCGGCTTCCACTATCGCATAAGTGTATACTGTGTTAGAGAGATCATCAAGCAATTGCTCAGAATAGAGCTGCAAGTCAATCTCTCCAGCAGGTGTGCTAAACATAGCTGGTGTGGAAACTGAAAGAATAGAAGGTTTAGAGGTTACCTCAGATTGGTCTTCCTCCTTAGCCATGAGACAGATGTCTTCATCAGATGAGAACATCAGATCATCGTAGTGATAAAAATCATCAGCGTTGCTTATCAGACAAAAGTCTTCTACTGATGAGTAGCCAGAATCCTCAGAAGGTAGATAAGAATCATCGATCTCAGATGTATCAGCAACCATGGCTTTTCTGTCTCTGTATCTTTGTTCTCATCTGTTCAGCTTGTCTTCTCTTTCTTTTGGAGTCAGGTCCGGGCAATCTACGCTATAATGACATGGTTTCTCACAGTTGAAACATGCTCCACGATCCATGGAACTCCTTCTGCCAGGTGAGTCATTTCGTCTGTAGAATCTGTCAGGTGACTTATCTGTCTGATTGTAATCTGAGTTTCTTCTCTCAGATCTGTTGCCTCTTCTTTCATCAGACCTATCATCTCATTTCTTATCTTCTCTGCGATCTTCTCTACGATCATCAGATATGGTCCTTTCTGGAGATCTATCAGCTGGCCTCCTATCTCTTCCTCTGCTGTTTTGATAATCCCTGTAAAATCTGCGATACTTACCAAGTTGGATGTTAGATTTTTCAAGTTTTCTGGTTAGCAAAGCAATCTGTTCAGTTTGGCTTATAATATTTCCAACAGGTTCAGTAGACTTTGAGTTGCTGTTGGCTGCTTTGAATGCAATATATTTTGATGTGGCAAGTGTGGCTTCAGCAGACGACTCGTCTTCTTCTTCTTGCCCTCTTTCGATCAGATCGAACTCATGGGCTTTAAGACTCAGTAACAGGTTGCTTGGCTTCATCTTAGCAATATCTTGACAATCCTTTATTACTGTGACTTTCATGTCCCACTTCTTAGTCAGAGATCTCAAGATTTTGTAGTTGATATCTTTATCTGACATTTCTCGTCCAAGTTCCCGTATCTTGTTGACTGACATGGTGATTCTTCCATCGAACTCATTGATGGTTTCATTTGGTAGCATCTTAAGTTTTTCAAATTTCACCAGTTCAGCTTGCAGTCTGCTATCTTTAATCAGATCATTTCCTACACACATTTCATCAAGCGTATCCCACATTTATTTGGCTGTCTTGAGATACTTTATCTTTTCTCTGGTTATTTTGTCCATGGTCTTCATGATTATGTGTCTGGCTATCGTATCCAGAGTGTACAGCTTTCTCTCTTCAGCATCTATCAGAGCAGGACTCTTTCTGACAAGGCTTCCAACTGGAGTCTTGATCACCTCCTACAGCTGGGTTGTCACATTCAAGAACTTTCATCATCCTGTTGCTTATTGATCCCATATGGTTGCTCATGTATATCTTCCAGTTGCATACTCATCAATGGAAAATTTAGGCAAATCATGATACATACCCGAAGTATTATCCATGCTGATTGTGAGTTTGAAAACAAATGAGATTTGAAAAATGTTTTTCAAGATCAGTTCAAGTGACCACAAAGGTTCTTCCTCAAGAACCGATGATATTCAAAGCCAGTGGTCCATAGAACCACTGCTCTGATACCACTTGTAGGTCCGGAATGGGTTTTGTGAGGGCAAAAGTCTAGAGGGGAGGGGTGAATAGACTTCTGAAAACTTTTCATGAAGATCAGGTGTGATTGCAGTTTGCCTGATCAGAGTGCAAGTGAATCAGTTTGGACTGATATCCAACTTCTTGACGCTTTGAGGCGATTAGTTCTCAGATCTATCGGTTTTTAACTGATCGCGGAAGCTAGTTTATACCCGTGTGAAAAACCTAGTTTATAACAAATCAGATTTCGAAGTTGTTTTCAATCAGATGACAATGGAGTCAATCTGATCAGATCAGTAGCTTGGTGCTAGCTGATCCTAACTCAGAATATGTATGCAGATTTAATCAAATTGTGTGCAATAATGTAAAGCAGTTAATCAATCAAGTAAATGCACACAAGATTTATAGTGAGTCGGACAACCAGTCCTACATCCACTCTTCCCTATCACAAGAGGCACCAACTTAACCAGCTGGACTTAGATTATTGTGTTAGTCCAACACATTACACCAACAGATATTTATAGAGCTCTCACTCAACCGATCCTGATCGAGGAACTAGAAACCCTATGCGAAATCTTGCTAAACAAACTTAACCTAACTTTGGGTTTTGGGTAAGATTTGTTGTTTGTTCCAACTTTGAAATCTATCCTAGTATTTATGTAGCCTAACAGCTAGAGGATAAGATTTCTGTGCTAAGAACTATGGGATGAACACTTAGAAAAATTAATCTTCAAGGTTGTGTTCTTCGTGCAGAAATTTGGCTATAGTATGAGCTTCTTGATAATTTCCGTCTTCTTTACTCTGAAGAGTAATCCCATATTTATAGACCTCGAAATCAAAGAGCCGTTGGAGAGCAATTTGAATTTCCGGCTATATTTGGTAGATTTGAAGGATTGATTTGACGTGCTCAGGGGCGGCATGGCCGAAAGCCTGAATAGTGTCTTTTGTAGCCGTTTTGACTTTGCAGCGCCGAATCCCACAGTGTCAGCCTTTTTTGCGTACGTGTCGCTCTCTCATTGGTTTCACAAGTACAGCACTTCCGCGTTTGTTCTACCAACTAAAGTTTGACATTCTTCTTTTAGAAGATTCGTATGATCTGGTGTAACATTTGGTTAACACCAGGTGTGAGCTGACCTGATCAGATAACTGATCAGTCTACCTGATAGAGTCTTCTGATGCAGATTGTCTTAGCACAATTTGCAGACTCGACTGATGTAGCTCTTCTGGTCTTCTTGAGTCATCTGATCTTCAGGTCTTCCGAACTTGAGCTTTATGTCTTCACCTGATCATCTGACTTCTTCTTGTCTTCTGACTTGTTTAGTCTTCTGATCATCTGACCTTATCTGGTCATCTGATAATTTGACCTGACCTATACATATTGAGTTCCCCCTCAATATGTGACATATCTTTTACATCAGATATCTATACATTTCAGCTGGTCATCTTAATCTGATTCTAAATCATCAGTCAGCTAACAGATCTGACTGGTCCTATTACAACTTGTTTTGGAACTTCCATCAAAACTTAATACAAATTTCCCAACACATCACGAAGATGATATTGATTAATTATAATTATGATTTGATTAGGAAATTATTAATTAATTTAATTTATTAGCATTTATATTTTCATAATTAGTGTTAGAGTTTTCTTATTTAAGAGTCAGTCTTGTAACATTTTTATTCAGTTGTTTAAATTTAAAATTTATCGAGAGAGTTTCTCGTGTTTTCCTCTTTGCCGGTATTTCACTGAGAATCAACAGAGATTGAGAATGTTATTTTGTAACGTTCACGCCCTGATAAACTAAGTTATATTGCACGGATCTTCGTGCAGTATTGTATAAGAGTGTTTATTCAAATAATAAATATTTGATGAGATGAATGATAAATTTAATTTCATGACCTTATGGGTGTCTTACAATTATTCTACCAAACAATTTATCAACCAAAACACTTATATATCCCTCTATATATATACTAATAGAGAGTTTTTTTTTTTGCTTATGTGTTATTTTGTAGTTAATTTAGATAATGTGTCATCTTGAGGTTAACTTGGATGATATATATATTACATTATATTATGTTAATGTGTTTTTTTTTTACAAGAAGAATATAACTCAACTAGAACAATTAATTCTTTCTAGCGAAGCTAATTCTTCAACCCCAACACGGGGGAAGACCTGCATCGAACCAAGCGTGAGGATCGAAGGAGGATGACACAAATTTCGCTAAACTGGGAGCGACCCTGGATATGAGCTCGTGGTATATGGACTAAGCCCGGACTAAGGCATTATCCACCGCACGTCGTGACACATATATTTCGTCCTGCTACGACCTGAACCTCAACCGCAGTGCATCTTTCTTTCTTCGTCTAGCTCCGTAAATTGCTTCTGTACTCGTTGCAATAAACTCATAGAGGGCGGAGAATACCCAAAGAGGGTAGAAAATCCCACTTAATTCCCATTAAAGATGAGCAGCGTGTCGAGAACCCAGGACCTCTTGGTCTAGGTAGTGGTGCTCCAACCACATGAGCTAAGCCACTTTGACTTATGTTAATGTGATACTATTCTATTGGTTTAAAGTAATATGTGGCATTCATGTGACATTCATGTGTCATCCATGTGGCGTTTTTAATTTCTTATGTATATCTTAATTTATTTTATGTAACAAAATTATTTTATATTATTATAATTCAATTCATTCACTTTTAAATTATTTATCTTGATAACTCAGGTTAATTAATATGTTAATTCTAATTATTTCTTAAACGTTGTTTCATTTTTTCTCTTTTTTTAAAATTTCTCTTAATCAATTTATTTTGTTTCAATTTGCAGGTTTCAACTTCGTATAAAAAGGATAAATAATATTTGATATAATTATTTTATTTCAAGGTTTAAGCAAGTTTATTTAGGGATTGTAAAAAATTATTAGTGATTATGTAGTGTTTTGTTTCTCTTTTATTAGATTAAATAAGCTATAAAAAACTATAAGCTAAAATTTCAAAGGGATGTGTTTTTAATAGCTTATTAGCTTCTTTTTTTTAGATATTATTAATTATTATTTTTCAAACACTGCATTTTTTTCTTAAATTATTTTACAAACACTATCAATTTCTACTATTAATCATTTTTTCTATAATCACTAATCTTTAATACTTCTTCAAAATCATAATTTTTTTTGCAAATCACCCTTTATACACACCTCAAATAATTATTAATTTATATTTAGTGTATTTATAAATATATATATTTTTTAGTTATTAAATATATTATTCACTAAAAATGTCTCATTTTTCAATTAAAAAACCGTATGACACACGGACACTAAACTAGTAATATTATATTGGCAAGTTGTACATTGTCGTTGTCCCAGAGTAATCAATTGAGAAAGTCTGTAAATTTCTATATGCGCCGAGAATGACAAAGTAAAAAAATGACAATCAATGTGATTTACAAAACAGCCTTTCATAATTTGGTTAAGCACAAACATATCTTTCAATTTTAAATTACTTAACAATGTAGAAATTTGTTTAAAATTTATTTTTACACAAACCATTTCCCACGCCTAAAACAAATAAACAAAAAATGTTAACAATCTAATCAATAAAAAAAAAAGACAAATTTGGTCGGAAAAAAAATTCAATAAAAAAAAAAGAACAAGTGCAACAAACAAACACACACATTTACGACAACACCTAACAACATAATCAATTTATAGTTACAAATCATGCAACGTGCGGGAAATACACTAGTTATTATAATAATAAATATCAAGTGGACAACGGTCACTTTTTAAATAAAAAATGTTATCCTTCAAAAAAAAATGTTAGCGGATTTCAATTTTATTTTTTTGAGGAAGCTCAATACAAGATTAAGGAAGATTATGTTGGTCCCGGTGCAAACGAGTCTTACATGTGTATGGGGGGAATACACGTGTTCAGTGATTTTAAAACTTTTTCTTAACTGAGGTCAGATTGGGTCAGGTTGTCCTGAAGATTTGGTCCTGAGAAGCACAAATCGCTCTGAGTCAAAGTCTACCTGAGACAGTGATCCTGAGCTGCTTTCAGATACCTCAGATAATCCCAACTGATCCTGAGTTCTTTCAGATTTACTGAGTTGCTCAAATTGCCACTCAGATGTGCGGAATGGTTGGCCCTAAGTTTATACTCGTTTTTATGCTTTGTTGAAAACTTTCTTTTAATGGAATAGTGATTAGGCTGTGATTCAGTTAGATGCAGCTTCAGTGAATTGATTCCAACTGAGTATCAGTGAAAATATGCTTTCAATTTAAATCAATGCAACATTTAATCAAAGCAAAAACAGAAAGCAAATAACACAGCAAGTTATAGTGGTTCAGAGACTCAAGCTCCTACGTCCACTCTCTCTGATCTCTTCAGAGAAATTCACTAATCACTTCCTAAGGTTTTCTGACTACCTCTGTAGTTTACTAACCTTTCTATTTTGAGCTTTCTGACTACCTTTTGTAGTTTACTAACTCAAGACACACACAAGCTTTCTGACTACCTCAATGTAGTTTACTAACTCTTTACAACTCCAATCTCACCAACAATCACACTCAAACTACCTTACAAAGGGTTTGGGGTTTCTTGGTTGGTTTCCAACTAGGATGAGATATCCTTTACAATAAAGAACAATGCAATGGCTAGGATATCTCGACTAAGCTTTGGATATAACTTATCAAGCTAGGCTTAGTGAAATGAGCTCTCTTCGATATAAAGCACTTGGGAAATTCTTGGGTTTTCGAGTGCTTCAACTTGCAATAATAAGTTTGTGTGAGGTCCCGATTTTGAAAACCAATTTTGCGCGTGCGGAAGCGGATCATTTCATGCGATGCATATAAAACAGGGGTGGGGGAATGGTGTTACTAAATTTTTCGCTTTTAAGAACGATGTGTGTTGTTTTGCTTATAATCGAATGCATATGACAAGTATGAACATAAAGCAGTAAAGAACACACGATATTTTATAGTGGTTCGGACGAAACCCGTCCTACATCCACTCTTCCCTTAACACAGGGGCACCTTAACCGAACTTAACCTGCGGGACTTATACCCCTCACGGGATGGCCGAGATGTTTACCGAGTTCGCACTCAAGCGGGACTTATCTCCCTTACGGGATTGCCGATAGATGTTTACCGAGTTCACACTCAAGCGGGACTTATCTCCCTCACGGGATTGCCGATAGATGTTTACCGAGTTCACACTCACCTACAAACTTATCCTATCAAACTGATTTGGGTAAGTTGTTTGGTTTCCAACTAGGTTGAGATTTTCCCTTACATTTGTTTAGCCTCAATGCTAAGGATGGAAAAATCTCTCTAAGCTTAGGATATGGCATTTGTGCTTAGATCTAGGGTAGAACACTCTTGAATATATGCGTGTATTTCTAGCTCTGTGTTCTATGGTGGGAATGCTTGAGTATATAGGATTGGGAGCACAATTCCTGTTGAATGCCTTAGCCCGTGCTTCTGACAAAGCCATATTTCAGACTTCGCATCATCCGGCACACGACCTTGGTCCGAACCTACTGAACCCATATCTTCTTAGCTCTATAAAGCATCGTTTGCTACATTCTCCACACTCTTCCACATACATCCACACTTGATAATGAAGGAATAACTTGTATTTATAGTGTGGATTTGAATGTTACCGTTAGAGAGAATCACATTCAAATCCATACTACTCTGTGGCTTTTTGCAGCTTTTTCAGGCTTGTCATATTCCTCTTATTGGTCCACGTCAGCGAATCTAATCTGGCTATATTCTTGATTTCTTCGAGTCTCTAACGGCTATATTCTTTCAGATCTTCCGAGTCTCGGGATCTTGATTTCTATCTCGAGCCTTCAGTTATCTGAGCCGTCCAACCTTCAGTTATCTCGAAGTTATCCGAGCCTTCAGTTATCTCGAGCCTTCGTGTATCCGAGCCTTCGTGTTCTTCAAGAACTTTTACCGAGTCTCGAGTTCTTGATTCAAATTTCTTCTCTTGATGGACCTTATGCGTCGGGCATCTTGACACTCGGAACTTCTTGAGTTCATTCTCTGAATCGGACATCGACCCTCGGTCACATTGACTCGAGCTATCGATTTCTTCTTTTTGATCCGATCGGCTCGATGATCGGATCAACATATCTTCGATTCGAAGATCTCGGGATAGCATCAGTCGATTACATCAGGTTAGCATATCAAGTTTATCATATCTAATCTCGATCACGTCTGATCTTGATCAGTCTCGTCTGCTCATCTTCATATCTGATCTCGATCACGTCTGATCTTGATCGATCTCATCTCGCTTCATCTTCCGATCTGCCTTCTCTTCCGATTTCTTTGGCTTTAGCTTTTCTTCACTTCTGATTTTGCACAGCTCATCAGTTGACTCCGGAACTCATCTTACTCATCTTACTCATCTGATCTCGATCATTCTCGTCTGCAGCCTCGTCTGATCTCGATCTTTTTCTTCTGATTTCGTGAGTTCCCCCTTAATTTGTTCTTTCGTTCCCCCTTAACTTGTTATCTGTAAATTAGCTTGAATAACACAAGTTAATAATGTTTTGGCATAAATTATCAAAACTAAAATATCCCAACAGTTTGAGCTCTTGAGTTGCTTACAAATTTCTCGTAACCTTCAATGTAGAGGGTTACAAGTATTTATAGGCAGGCACCAAGGTCACTCTTGAAAAACTATCCGTTGGAAGAGATAACTTTGTGAGTTTCCTCTTATGGTGTGTGATGAACGGCTATATTTAGGGTTTGAAACTCCCTAGCATACTTTAGGCAATAGTCTTTTCTTGCAGCCGGTCAACACTTTTTGCAGTCTGGAACATAGTACTACTGACATGTTTCAGTGACCTATCGCTTTCAGTGTCAGTAAGGTACAGTGCTGTCTTCTTCTTATTGGTTGTTGTCTTTAGTTAAGTAGACAATCACAACGGCTCTTTTTAGGTCAATATCTCTGAGTGATATAACCTTAACAACACTTTGTCTTAGTTCCTTTTGTCTGCATGGGAATGTTCTGGCTAATATCTATTTTTCTAAGCAATCGCATTTTTCTCAGTATTGAATCCTTCAGATAGATATTTTTCGATTGCCTCGGAACATTGAGATTATCTTGAGCATTGATTTCATTCTTTGTGTTTTCATTAATTCTTTGTGCCTTCATATCCTATGTCTTCGATCTCCTTTCTTACATTCTTACGTGTCTTGAGTCTTAGTCTTGAGTCTTCTGAGTCTTCAGGGTCTTCTGAGTCTTCAGATTCTTTTGAGTCTTCACAGATATCTTGGTGATATCTTTAGTCTTCATCTTTGAGTCTCTGATTTCTCGATTCCTCACCGAGTCTTGATTTCTCGATTCCTCATCGAAGTCTTGATTTCTCGGTTTCTGAAACTTGAAACTTCGAAAACTTTCTTGAGTCTTCAGAATCTATCCTAATCTATATCTGCGGACTATACATTGTGCAGATAGCATCCTGAATACCCTAAAACTGAATCCTGACTCAACTATCAAGATTATCCTGAACATGTCATACTCAGGGGTTTTGGGATCTAATCAAAATCTTCCTTTATTAAATTCATCTCCCAATAAATTCCCCCTTTTTGATGATGCCAAAACCTATCTTGTTACAAAATACTTAACATATACTTAGGTTTCAGTTTATCCTATTACAAGATTGGTATCTTTCCAACAAAGAGTTTCCCAACAATTTCCTCTGAAACAATCATCCAGGCATATCAAAAGTAAAGACATGTAAATTAAGATAATGAGATATTATCTTTTGAGCATAAATGATAAGGTTTCTTTGATGAATGGTAGACAGTTACAAGTTACAATGATCTTATCAGAAAAACAAAATCAAAAAGACAAAAGATAAGGAATATTACAAGAGTCTTCTGAGTCTTGATCTTCAGTCTTCTTTGCTCTTCAGCTCGGGCTCTTCAGTTCTGTTCTTCCACCTCATCAGCAGGCACTTCAAGGTTGAACATTCCATAATATCTTCTCTTCAGTGCATCTCTCTCTTTAATGATATCAGGATTGTTCCCTGTCAGGCCCAACTGAATGGCGTACTGAGCAATCTCTTGAGAAATGGATGTTTCGTTCACCAAGCCATTCTCCAGCCTAGGAGGAGGGTACGAGTATGGACCGGGGGCAGTTATCTGCACTTTTCCTTCATCCGCAAGATTGATCCAGCCTTGAAGATATTTCGGATAAAAGGTCAGGAGATAGTCAATGAAAGCCTCATTGGGATCTGAGCTCTCCCCTCTCCATTCTCTGAGCACATCATAGTAGAACCAAAAAGTTCTCTTGATTTCTTCCCACGCATCGTTGAACTGGATTGGCATCCATTTGTCAACATGCGGCCATTTATGTGCTTTAGCAGACCCTCTCCTCTTGCTCGCGAACTTCTTGAAACCACTCCTTCTCTTCTGCTCTTCTTCCATTTTCTTTCTGATCACTGGAACTCCAGAAACAGAAGCAGCAGTTTTCTTGGCTTGCTCAATTTGGAGTGATTTCAGAGCACTTCTAGTATTGAAGACCTTCTTCTGGGGCACTCCCTCAGACTCTTCAATATCCAAAATCAGCTTTCTCTGAATTGGCTTAGAAGCCTTAGCTCTTTTGCCCTCAGGCTCTTCAAACGCCACAGCCTTTCTTTTGATGGGCTTTTCAGCTCCAGCTTGGCTTGTTCCAATTCGTCTTCTATCACTCAGTTTCTCTGCAGCTACTTCTTGCATTGTTTCTTCTGAAACCTGGGTGTAGACTGGCTTCTCCACCTTTCTGAACTTCAGTTTCTCAGTGGCTTCGACTTCTTTCATGGCTTCAGCAATGATTTTCTTCTCTGCCTCCTTGATAGTCTTGCCTCTAAAAGTATGTTCCAATAACTCTCTCAGATCAGCTCTGGGTCTTTCCCCCTTCTTGGAACCATACTTTGGCAGAAGCCTGGAGAGTGTTGTGTCCATATGATACTGCTCTTTACTGACACTACGCACCTCCCCTGCCAACTGATCTTGCTCCTCTTCGAGCCTTCTTAGGTGGTTCTTCGCCATGGATAACTCTTCAGATAAATGAGCAAATTGGCTGGAGAGAGCTTCCTTGAACATGTCTGTCATTTTGGCCATGAGCATTGAGCTCATCTCCTCAACAACGTTCTTCACCAGCATCTCATTCTTCTCCACCAATTTTGCTTCTAGAAATTATGTCCTTTCCTGATGCTTCTGCTTCAGCTCTGGACTTATCTCAGCTTTGACCCCCTCCATCTTTTCTTCCATCTTTCCTTCCATGGAGGTCAGCTTCTCAGTCAGAGTGTTCTGAAGCTGCAACAGGTCTGAAGAAGAACTCAGACTTTCCATCTTTTGACTTTGGTTGGCCAATACCTCTTCCATCTGAGCAACTTTGATCAGGATTGGCTCAACCTTCTCCAACTTCTTCATCACAGGGGTGAGATCAATCTCAGGAGCATATGATATCTGTTGTTTCTCCTGAGCTGACTATCCAGCCTAAGTCTCAGTCTGAACCTGAGCTTCAGACTCAGTCTGAGTCTGGGTTTCTCCCTGAGCTTGGGTGTCCACCTGAGCCTCAGTCTGCATATCAGACATTACAGAATTAAAGATAGGTACTTCAGTAATCTTGGCATAATTTTTAATAGTGCCAAAAGTTACCTGAAGGCTAACTTCAGTCTGAGGATGTTTGACAGCAGGCTCATTAGCATCAGTTTTGTCTTTCTCCTTCTGAGATTGACTCTCATCATCCCCTTGTTGGTCCCCATCATGAGATTTGTCCTTGGAGCTCGGGGCACCAACTTCAGCAATCCTCCTCTCAGCAACTTTCTTCTTAACCAGCTCATCAAAGTCAGACGTTTTCATTCTGAGCTTGGTTTTCCTGAATCCTAAGAATTCAGTAAGCAGAGTTGTTTCCTCGTTCCACCAGTCTTCACCTCTGAATGAAGTTATGTTGAGCATTTCAGGCAAGGTCTGCTTGAGGATGTAGACAGTTGACCTCAATCTGAAGAAGATGTCTTGGAGGTCAGGGAATGAGCTAAGCTCAGGGTAGCGGTCTAGGATGAACCGTTCCCCCTTGCTTCGCCACTCTGTCTCTTCAGCTTCGCCCTTCTTCAGCTTCGGGCTCTCAGGTTCAGTAAAAAAGTCTGCTGAAGGATCAAGAAAAAGATCACTCAGGAGCTCATCAATATTCAACTGCTCCTGAGGTTCAGCAATATCTGAGGGTTGGGCAGGAAGCTCCTCAGTCTGAATCTGAACTGGTTCTGAGGTTTGAGCTGACGCCTCCTCAGCAGGAATTTGAGTTTGCTCTAAGGACTGAGTAGGCACTTCCTCAGCAGGAATCTGAGCAGCCTCTGCGGTCTGAGCAGGCACTTCCTCAGAAGGAATCTGAACTTTCTCTGAGGTCTGAGGTCCTTGGAAGATTTCTTGAGAAAACTTATCAGAACTTAGAGATGTCTCAAGAACCTCAGAGAAGACTTGCTCCTCAGTTTGCTCATGTGCCGTTGATATAACCTGAGCCAATACTTGTAGGGGCGATTTTTGAGCTTGTTGGCCCTCAGGTTGTATCTCTTCAGCCTCACTCTCCTCCTCATCAGTGAGAACCACCATTCTCTTGCGCTTTGGAGCAAGGGTCTTTTGCTTCTTCAATTTTTCACCCTTCTCCTTCTTGATCTCCAACAAAACCTTCCCCCTGGTTTTGTGGGCTTCTTCAGCAGCAGCAGCAACAGGTGATTCCACTTTCTTCTCTTTCTTCCCTTTGATAGTCTTTTTGGTGGCAACAGGCTTGAACATCACCTTAGACTTTGGGAATGGAGTAGTGTTGGCAAAGATATCCTCCTCATCTCTACACATCTCCAAAATATAGGCTATTTTGGTTGCATGGAGTATCTTGCCTTTGATCGTGATAGATCCATCCTCCCTTTTTATGACCTTGGCTTGCTCACTCACCACTCGAATCAAATATCTCAGCCAGTTAAAATCCTTGGTGGGAGAATCTTCTATCGCAACCATCAATCAGAGCTTGGGAGTACTAATCTGCTCAAAACTCCCCGATCTGCTCATAATACACTTACTAACTATATCCATCAAAACTCGATAATTTGGCTTCAAATGCCTTTTATTCAACGTCGCCTCAAACTTAATAGGATGCTCAGTGATCCTATCAAGATAATCTTGCTCCCGTCCCAACATATAGGTTGTGGGATCCTCTCCTCTATCGCACAACTCAAAAACCTCATTTAAATTCTTGTGAACAATCTACAACTCTCGAACAAAATCTACATATTTCGATGTATGCTCTAGATGCGAAACAGAAATATTGGACTCAATACTATCATCCTCATCTATTTCCATATTAGAGACGAACTCTATTACCTCTCGAGAGTACTCAGCCTCCTGTTGACTTGCTACTAGATTCGTCAGTTTTGCTAACCGGATCAAATGAAGTGCCTCTTCTTCATGTTTTGCGTTGGATGTACTTTCCAGAGAAACGACATATTCGTACCATGGTTTGTTGGTTTCAGCTAGTTTATCAAATATTGTGTAAGTCATTTTGGGAATATTTGAAGGTTAGGGTTTTGAAAAGATGAAGGTTTTCTGGGCAGAGGGATTTATTTGCAGAGTAAATTTGGAAGACGAAGGTTCAATAAAATGGACTTGAATGGCTTCCAAAGGAATATATAGAGTGGGATAGTGGGAATCGTGTGATTAAAATAATCCACGGTTAAGATTGATCCACCGATTAATCGGGTATGCAAAAGGACGATCATCCAAAAAGTAAGCCGTCATTTTAACCTTATTGGTGATTAAATGAAACAGGGCATTTAATGATTGTTGACCTTCCTTGGAATTTCAAAGATCCCGCCCAAAAACATTCTTCAGGTGTTTTGTATTTATTGCAAATGATTACTGAGTTTCACTTAAGCAATAAATGAGTTGCATGAGTCATTATTTCTTCAGACTAATTTTCCTCTATCAGTCTTACTGAGTATTGACCTTGATAAAATGTCAGTATGATACTGAGTACAGAATAGGTTCAGTATGATACTGAGTACTGACCTTCAGTACACCTGAGTTTCTCAAGACTCAGTTAAGTATTTCCAATTTTATCCTGAGTTTCTCAGTAGAATCCTGAGAGAACTTCATGCATCTGAAAACCTTCAATTTTTTAGATTTTACTCTATACACCTGGATCCAACATCCCTAATTCAACAGATTGTTGGGGAATGAGTTGCACAGATCTATTCGGGGTGAATATTTAAATACAAATTTAATTCATTAATTATTACTAGCATGAATTAATTATATATAAATTCAAATAATAATTGCAACAACATATCATGCATATAAAAAGCCACGTAAAACCTACGCATGCAGAATCTACGGATTTACGTGAACGTACCTCTCGGGATGGCAGTGGCTTTGGTCGGACGGACTAACCAAAAGGACATCCCAAGTATTCCCTTAGCTCTTGCTCGACAATCCGGTGGAAGGATACTCGCGAATAATTAACAAAAGGAAAAAATAAACTTTGTTGCACCACTTATGTGGATTTGCTAATATTTCCAGCACATGGAATTGTACTTGGGAATGAACTAATCATCCCCTATTTATAAGAGGGAGGGTGGTCGAAATTTTAGTGATATTTCAATGTGGGAAAACACTTTTCTTGATCACCAAGAAATCTTGAATATATCTTCTATATTCTTTTTCCCATAATTAAAATATTCCACAAAAATCCCACCTCCTCTATTATGGTGATTTTCGAAAATTTAGTGCTACAAGAATCCAAGATTTGGATCTTCTTGAATTTATGAGATATTCTTGTATTTCAAGAAATACATATCTTCCATAATATCTTTTCAAGAAAATCAAGAAAATCTTTCTTGCCCACTATATTTTCAAAATTTCAAAATTTACTATATAGATAACCAAGTGGGAGATTTCTTGAATTTAATGAGATAATCTTGTATTCCAAGAATACATATCTTCATTCCATAACAAAATTCAAAGAAAATCTTTCTCCCTCTTTTATCCATAATTTTCAAAAAATTTAGAGGAAATATAAGCAACAATATTTATTTTATTTTAATCACATTTTCAGTTATTGGACTATATGTTGGGCTACTCAGGGGGCCTTTAGGAGAATTAAGATTGAACCTTCTAATGGATCTTGAATATCTAATATTGAGCCACAATATAATTCAAGCCCATAAATATTAATTAATCCCACTACATAATTAATATTGCACTATCCATCTTAACCCATATTACAGTCAATATGGCTCCCGGTCATTATTTCCCGTGTTTAAGATTATTTAGCCCATTAATTAATTCAAGCCCTTTGAAATAGCTTTCCGTTAATTAATATCTTTTGTCCTTGGTCGAGAAACGGTTCAACATTATTATCCATACTAGGAAACTAATTCCACTTGCAAGATTTGGTATGATAAAACTTATGAACCTCCCAAGGGGCAAATCAAAAAGCGTATTTGCACACGATTCTTCGTATTAAATCTTAGCAATCACATGTGACCAATAATATTGCCCAAGATAAAAAGTATTGAATCTCTCGATTCGCTACCCATGATAAGTCAAAGCAATAGTTACCAATCCCACGTGATCCTATTTAAGGGGCGAAGATTAAGAAACAACGAACCACCGAGGTCTAATTCTTCCTTGTTCGGGTCAAGAATTTATCCTCCCATGGGTCCTATTCAAATAAGATCACATGCACTAGTGTAATCTCTTGGTCAAGACAAACCAATCTGAGCCTTACATCTCAACCTTTCGCGATGGTTGTTCATTTCCATCTGGTCGTGAATGGCGTACTTTTTAGTTACAAGGGACCGTATTAATTTAATCTTCTCGTGATCCGGTATAACTAAATTAACTACAATTAACAACACGTCATTTAATTATTGAACAGTTATGCAAGAAATATATATAACATTCAATCATATTTAAAGCATCAGTGATAAACAATTTATTTCAGTAAATAAGTCTGAAAATTCAGTTTTGATTATACAAAGTAAAAAGCATACTTTTCAGTATAATCCCAACAATCTCCCACTTATACTCAAAGTCTGCTTTTAAGTATACTACAACACGTCTCGAGTAGTCCGTGACATCTAATATCACCTACACGAACCTAATAATTTCTCCCACTTATACTCAAAGCAGATTGGCAACGGTCTTGACACCCATTCCTTCCACATGTCTCTCGAATGTATTCAGAGGCAGACTCTTTGTGAATGGATCTGCTAGGTTGTCCTCAGACGCTATCGTTGCCACATCTATATCTCCTCTCTTAATGATGACTCGTATAAGATGGTATTTCCTTTCAATGTGTTTGCTGGGCAAATTGTCACAATAAACAGTGATTCTGCTGGGCAAATTCGAAACCACATCTAAGTCCACAAGGAAGTGCTTGAGCCAAACCGCTTCTTTCGCTGCCTCGCTAGCAGCTACCTATTCGGCTTCCATGGTAGAATCTACGACGCATTTCTGCTTAACGCTTCTCCATGTCACGGCTCCTCCCCCCATGCAAAACACACTACCGGAGGTAGATTTTCTGGAGTCTATGTCTGATTGGAAATCCGAGTCCGTGTAACCAATGGGGATTGGACTTCCTGACTGATAAACCAACATTCTATCTCGAGTTCTTTTCAGATACTTCAGAATGTTTTTAACTGCCGTCCAATGCTCTTTCCCGGGGTTACTTTGATATCTTGCCACCATGCCTACGGCAGCGGATATCCGGTCTCGTCTGTTGCATTGCATACATAAGACTTCCGACAAACCGAAGCATAAGGAATGCCTTTCATGTCATCTATCTCCTATTTCGTCTTAGGGACATTTTCTTGGATAGATGGATTCCATGCCCGAAAAGTCGAATCCTTTCTTGGAATCTTGCATCTTGAAACATTTCAAGACGATTAATCTATGTATGAAGCTTGCGATAAGCCTAACATCCTTTTCTTGCGATCTCGAGTGATCTTGATCCCAATGACGTGCCCAGCTTCCCCTAAGTCCTTCATATCAAACTGTTTTGAAAGCCATGCCCTTACGTCTGATAACACCTTCACATTATTCCCGATGATCAGAATGTCGTCTACGTATAGTACTAAGAATACCAATGCAGTTCCAACACGCTTTTTATACACACAACTTTCAAACTCATTTTGATCAAACCCATAAGACGTTATAACATGATCAAAACATTGGTTCCAAGCTCGATGATGCTGTTTGAGTCCGTAAATGGACTTCTTGAGCTTACAAACAAGATGTTCTTGGCCCGTTTCAATGAAACCTTGGGGTTGTTGCATATAGATCTCTTCGTCAAGACTTCCGCAAGGAAAGTCGTCTTGACATCCATTTGCCAGATTTCAAAGTCGAAATCTTGCAAAGAATCGATAAGAGAATACGAATGGACTTAAGCATGTCTACTGGCGAAAAAGTTTCCTCATAATCGATCCCTTCTTTTTGAGTATAACCTTTCGCCACTAGTCTTGCTTTGAAGGTTTCAACCTTCTCGTCCGCTCCTCTTTTCCTCTTATATACCCACTTGAATCCAATGGGTTTGACCCCATTAAGTGGTTCGACTAGCTCCCACACTCTATTATGAAACATAGAACCCATTTTAAACTTTCATTCTTTGTTTGCCAAGAATCTACATCCTTATCTTGGAGTGCCTCGTCATATGTCCATGGGTCTGATTAAATCTTGTCCGGGAATCAAGTCCGAGGACTCTCCTATTCCCATGAATCTCTCGGGCGTCTAACAACCCTCCCACTACGACGAGGCTCCGGTTGTGAAAGCGTATCGATTGGTATATCATCTAGTACAGTTGGCAATGAGGTTTGCCCCTCTAAGCTCATTTAAGGTAATCTCACTTCGGGTTTTCTTTGGTTCATATAGTCTTCTTCCAAAAATCTAAAGTGGGTGCTTATGACCACCTTTTGATCTTCAGGACCATAGAACATACACCCTTTTGTTCCCTCGGGGTATCCTACAAACAGCCTTAATTCTGATCGAGGATCCAATTTACCGGCTTCCTTATCCAACACGTATGTCGGACACCCCCAAATCTTCATGTGTCTCATACTAGGCTTGCGCCCGGTCCACAATTCTTTGGGAGTTTTTGGGAACCGATTTGGATGGCACCAAGTTCAGAATGTAAGCCGCTGTTTCCAAGGCATGACCCCAGAACGACTTGGGAAGATCCGCATAACTCATCATTGATCTAACCATTTCCAAAAGAGTTCTATTTCTTCGCTCTGCAACCCCGTTTTGTTGAGTGGTTCCGGTCTTGATGGTGGGATACAATCCCTTCATCAGATAAGTAGTTCAAAAACTCATCGCTGAGGTATTCGCCTCCACGATCAGATTGTAGAGACTTGATACGTTTTTCCCTATGATTCTATGCTTGAGCCTTAAATTCTTTGAATTTCTCAAAGGTCTCAGATTTATGCTTCATAAGGAAAATATAACCGTACCTTGAGTAATCATCAATGAAAGTGACGATATACTCATAACCTCCTCTTGCTTTGGTTGACATTGGACCACATACATCTGTGTGAACGATCTCTAACACTTCTTTGGCCCTATTCCCCTTGGCTCCAAATGCCCTCTTGGCCATTTTACCCTCCAAACATGATTCGCAGGTTGGAAACGGTTCAACTTGGAGAAGTTCTAGTGAACCGTCTTTCACCAACCTTTGGATCCTCTTTGGATTTATATGACCCAATCTTAGATGCCAAAGAAGTGTCTCGTTCACGTCTGATGAACGTTTTCTTTTCTCGGAAATAGTTGATGTGTTATAGGATTCATTTCTTAAGTGGTGTGCACAGTTAATTGTATAGAGATTATTCGCTAACGTTCCATGACAGATAAATTTATCATAAAGAGAAATGGTAGCAACTTTATTAAAAGTAACCGAATATCCATCATGAAAAAGTTTAGAAACTGAAATTAAATTCTTTCTAAAACTTGGAACGTCTGAAACATCTCTTAAAATTAAAACTCTGTCTTCAAAAGACAGTGCACTTCTCGCCTTTAACTTTAGCCGCCACTCTCGTAAGATCGCCCGATGTGATGAGGATCTCACTTCCACTTAGTTGTCGGGTCCTTTTGAACCCCACAAACGTGAAACAAACATGATCGATGGATCCGTATCCACCACCCATAAATGGGAGGCATACGCCCGCTAAACAAGTTTCAACAACTAGTGAGTGAGGATTACCTTTCTTTCCTTTCCTTTTTGGGATTGGAACAGTGACCTCAAATGTCCTTTCTCCCCGAGTTGAAACATATTCCTTTTGGTTCTTTCTTGACACCCAACCGAATATAACCGTCTTTTTCTCACTTTTCTTAATGATGAGCTTGCTTTTGGTTCTCGACCACTTTCCTTTTCTTGAGGCTTGCCTTCCAATCGCCTAGATCTCGAGAAAAGGCTTTTGGTCACCAATGCTTCGTCTTTCTTTCCTAAATGCTTCTCCACTTTCTCCAAGGCTTCTTGAAGATCATCCATGGTAAACATGTGATCACTCATCACAAAACCCACAGTAAAATTCATCAAGCTCCTTGGCGAGTAAGCAAATGAAAATTGATTTAGGCCTCATCACAATACATAGTTCCGAGATAAGCGGTTTGAAAAATGGTTTTTGACTCGAGAACATGCTCCCTTCTGGTGTTCCTCAACCATTTTCAAATTTCTACCACGTCGTCATTTTTAAACCGATCGATCATGCGGTCTTTTGTTGAAAAAACATTTCTTCAAGACTTTGCATAATTTCCGCCGGACTCAACACCTTCATGAACGTGTTTCAAATCATCGAGCGGTGAAGTCAAGATTACACGTTTCATGGGTTCATTAACTTTGCTCCCAAATATTATACTCATGTCTTGCCGCGATCGGTTGATTCATCGGTGAGGCTTTACGTGGCTTGGGTACATCAAGAATCCAATAATGTTTTTGTGCAGGTAGGACATGCATCATATTTTGTTTCCAAACATTATAGTTTTCTCCAGATAATTGGTGTTCTTTGATTGTATATAACTGTGGATTAAAAGGTTGCGACATGATGAACTGAAATAAACAATAATATGCATAAGCACAAAAATATCACAAGGTTCGATCACATGCATCATATTAAAATCTCAAAAAAAATATGAACATGCATCAGCCAACATCTCAAAACAGTTTAAATAAGCCACGTGGGGTGGGTCATTATTTAAACACATTCAAGAAGGTTACAAACAAGAACAGTTACAAATCTTTAATATCCAGATTAATAGTTGGCTCCCACTTGACCAATATAAAATTGACAGGAACTTCGGGAAAGTATATGCATATCAATTTTATACCTAAGTAATAACCATGATTAAATACAGGATTACTATTTCGCTTTGATCGAGCCTCGTGGGGAGGGACATCGTCGCCACTAGTAATAACCCACAATCATCCGTTCGGAATTCATTCATGTGAAACCTATCTTTTGACCGTCCCGTGGGGGGAATTTCTCCAAAAGAATTCACAAATAAATAAATCATGGAGGTCAAAATTAATTCAATTTTATTATCCGGAATAAAATTGTCAATTAATTATTTAAAACATACTTAGTAATTTTGAAGTTTAGATTTTTCCATTTGGCAACCCTCATGCAAACACATTTAAACAAATTAAATAAAGCATAAGATAGCACAAATAAATCAAACAAAACAGAAAAATAAACATATTGGGTACAAATTATCCAATTGTCATGGTTTGATTTTTCTTGGCTTGATCTTGAAGAAACACGTCTCGAATTTCTCCCACTCATTCGTCTTGAAAAAATACTTGGTCTCGAACCGCCACGCCATTTCTCGCGATCGGGATGCACGCCGCATCCGCCGGCCACTTGGCACGGGATGACCTCGGCGGCTCGGCACCCCGGTGGCCACCACGCCCGCCAGATGCCTCGACATTATGCCTCGGCGGTATCGGTAAATTCGCCGATTCTCGGCGGCGACGTCCATCATCCAGCATGCCTCGCCCGCCTCTCTGCCTCGCCCGCGTCCTCGGTAGTGCCAGCGTATCCGCAGCAGCCAGCAGCATCTGCCCCGTCCGCTTCGGCTTTGCGCGCGCCGCCCGCGTCTTGCGGCTTCCCTCATCCTCGCGTCGCTCGGCGCCCGACCTCGCTTCTGCCACCATGTGCCGATCTTGGCGCCTGCCCTGGCTGTTCTCGGATTTAGTCCTTTAATTCTTCCGTCTTTTTAGTTCCCGATCCGGTTACAATTTATTTACCAAAAATAAATAAACCTAGATCTAGACTAGTCTATTACATTGATCAAATCAAACAAATCCTAGTCTACTCGTGGATTTTCTCACGAGGCAAAACAAATCTAATTGAATCGAATTAAAAACCACGGTTTATATGCATGCAAAAATAAAACATTAAAATCCATGACAATTGGATACACCAAAAACAGTCTAATTGAGTTCTACTATCCAATTTCAAATTTAATGTCCACGAATTAAATTACAATTTAAAAAATTCGAGTCTCAAAATGTTGGGCTCGATACGATTGTTGGGGAATAAGTTGCACAGATCTATTCGGGGTGAATATTTAAATACAAATTTAATTCATTAATTATTACTAGCATGAATTAATCCTATATTAATTCAAATAATAATTGCAACAACATATCATGCATATAAAAAAGCCACGTAAAACCTATGCATGCGGAATCTACGGGTTTACGTGAACGTACCTCTCGGGATGGCAGTGGCTTTGGTCGGACGGACTAACCAAAAGGACTTCCCAAGTATTCCCTTAGCCCTTGCTCGACAATCTGGAGGAAGGATACTCGCGAACAATTAACAAAAGGAAAAAATAAACTTTGTTGCACCACTTATGTGGATTTGCTAATATTTCCAGCACATGGAATTGTACTTGGGAATGAACTAATCATCCCCTATTTATAAGAGGGAGGGTGGTCGAAATTTTAGTGATATTTCAATGTGGGAAAAGACTTTTCTTGATCACCAAGAAATCTTGAGAAGACTTGTTGGTATGGCATTGAATCAATGTTCTTGGTGTTTTCAATCACCACTGCATGAATATCCCATTTCTTAGAAAAACCTCTAAGAATTTTCAATGTTATTTCTCTTTGTGGATATCTCTTTCCAAGTGCATTCAGATCATTCATAATACTAGTGAATCTGACTTCCAATTTGTCTATAGATTCACCATCTTCCATTTCAAAACTGTCAAACTTTCCAATTGCAGCTGAAAGTTTGTTTTCCTTGATATGATCTGTGCCTTGGCACATTACAGCAAGTGTATCCCAAATTTCTTTTGCAGTGTTACAATGAGAAATCATTCCCATCACACCATCATCAATTGTACTATATAGTGTGTCTTTGGCAATATAGTCTAGATTAACTAACTTCCTCTCCTCAGGAGTAAGTTGGTCATCAGACTTAGGAAATTCTGTCTTGGGATCAATTCTCTCATTTTCTGTAACTCTGGGATTCACCACAGTGAATTGGAATGGCCCTTCAGAGACCACTCTCCACATACGTTCATGTTTAGAATACAGGTGAGCTTGCATTCTCAGTCTCCATAAATCATAACTCTCTACAGAGAACATGGGAAGTTTCTTAGAAGGCATTTTGTCTGAGCCTTTTAAGATATCAGCAAATAAGATCTGTTCAGATAGACCACAAGTATTTTTTAGCAAATAAGACTATGGTCAACAAAGCAGGTGGTCAAGTTGAACCACTGCTCTGATACCACTTGTTGGTCCCGGTGCAAATGAGTCTTACACGTGTATGGGGGGAAATACACGTGTTCAGTGATTTTAAAACTTTTTCTTCACTGAGGTCAGATTGGGTCAGGTTGTCCTGAAGATTTGGTCCTGAGAAGCACAAATCGCTCTGAGTCAAAGTCTACCTGAGACAGTGATCCTGAGCTGCTTTCAGATACCTCAGATAATCCCAACTGATCCTGAGTTCTTTCAGAGTTACTGAGTTGCTCAAATTGCCACTCAGATGTGCGGAATGGTTGGCCCTAAGTTTATACTCGTTTTTATGCTTTGCTGAAAACTTCCTTTTAATGGAATAGTGATTAGGCTGTGATTCAGTTAGATGCAGCTTCAGTGGATTGATTCCAACTGAGTATCAGTGAAAATATGCTTTCAATTTAAATCAATGCAACAGTTAATCAAAGCAAAAACAGAAAGCAAATTACTCAACAAGTTATAGTGGTTCATAGACTCAAGCTCCTACGTCCACTCTCTCTGATCTCTTCAGAGAAATTCACTAATCACTTCCTAAGGTTTTGTGACTACCTCTGTAGTTTACTAACCTTTCTATTTTGAGCTTTCTGACTACCTTTTGTAGTTTACTAACTCAAGACACACACAAGCTTTCTGACTACCTCGATGTAGTTTACTAACTCTTTACAACTCCAATCTCACCAACAATCACACTCAAACTACCTTACAAAGGGTTTGGGGTTTCTTGGTTGGTTTCCAACTAGGATGAGATATCCTTTACAATAAAGAACAATGCAAAGGCTAGGATACCTCGACTAAGCTTTGGATATAACTTATCAAGCTAGGCTTAGTGAAATGAGCTCTCTTCGATATAAAGCACTTGGGAAATTCATGGGTTTTCGAGTGCTTCAACTTGCAATAATAAGTTTGAGCTCTTGAGTTGCTTACAAATTTCCCGTAACCTTCAATGTAGAGGGTTACAAGTATTTATAGGCAGGCACCAAGGTCACTCTTGAAAAACTATCCGTTGGAAGAGATAGCTTCGTGAGTTTCCTCTTATGGTGTGTGATGAACGGCTATATTTAGGGTTTGAAACTCCCTAGCATACTTTAGGCAATAGCCTTTTCTTGCAGCCGGTCAACACTTTTTGCAGTCTGGAACATAGTACTACTGACATGTTTTGATGACCTTTATCACTTTCATTAATCGATGAAGGCATGCATGTTGTCTTCTTCTTATTGGTTGTTGTCTTTAGTTAAGTAGACAATCACAACGGCTCTTTTTAGGTCAATATCTCTGAGTGATATAACCTTAACAACACTTTGTATTAGTTCCTTTTGTCTGCATGGGAATGTTCTGGCCAATATCTATTTTTCTAAGCAATCGCGTTTTTCTCAGTATTGTATCCTTCAGATAGATATTTTCAGTGCCTCGGAACATTCAGGATTATACTGAGCATTCAGTTCATTACTGTGTCTTCAGTAATTACTGTGCCTTCAGTATCCTATGTCTTCAGTCTTCTGTCTTCTGTGTCTTCAAAGTCTTCTGAGTCTTCAGGGTCTTCTGAGTCTTCAGATTCTTCTGAGTCTTCACATATATCTTGGTGATATCTTGAGTCTTCATCTTTGAGTCTCTGATTTCTCGATTCCTCACCGAGTCTTGATTTCTCGATTCCTCATCGAGTCTTGATTTCTCGGTTTCTTAACTTGAAACTTCAAACTTTCTTGAGTCTTCAGAATCTATCCTAATCTATATCTGCGGACTATACATTGTGCAGATAGCATCCTGAATACCCTAAAACTGAATCCTGACTCAACTATCAAGATTATCCTGAACATGTCATACTCAGTGGTTTTGGGATCTAATCAAAATCTTCCTTTATTAAATTCATCTCCCAACAGATTATGATCCTGAGCAAAAGACAAGATATGTCTTGGGATATCGTCTCCTACCCAAGCTTGAGGGAGGGGAGATTTGGTAGCCATTTTAGCAAGTTGATGCGCCGCCGAATTAAGCATCCGAGGGCAGTGTCAGATGCCAATCACTAAATTGTTGTTAATAAGATCACGCACCCTTGTAATCTGATTCTCTTCATAGCCTTTGAAAGTAACGTCTGCCTTTATCACTGTGACAGCGTCCAAGGAATCGGAAAAGATAGAGACAGAGCCTTGTGTATTATTAAGCCAGAAGGAGATTTCGTCGATGATAGCAACTAACTCTGCTGCCATCACTGAACCCGGAGGATGAATTTTGTGGAAGCCTGCCGCCCACGTTTTGCCATCCGGATTATATATGCAGAAGCCAACAGCAAAGTCACTAGTAGCGTCTTTATAGACAGCATCCACCTTTAATATGAAGGATCTCTCGTGAGTATAGACTTGAGGAGGTTGTCGTGTTGGGAATCCGATGAGGCTTTCCTGTAGTAATCTGGTTCTTTCATTTTGATATTGATCTAGGAAAGTATCTGTCCACAAGGCGAGAATATAGTTCTTATTTCCAGGGAGATGGTTATTGCTTGATTTTTTTTGGACGAGTTCGCATCTTTCTTTCCAGATTCCCTAGAGTTTGGTTACCAATCTTTCAAGGTCCTTCTTTCGCAGGGATTGTAGGAAGAAAATCGTGAGGCTTTCTGAGGAACCACCTCTAGTCTTGTCAATAATTGGCCACCACTCTGTGTTCTTCCATGTTTTTTTAGTCATCTGGCAATAAAATAACACATTGTTAGTATCCGACCAATAAGAATTACAAATCACACACCTGGGGGAACAGGGGACATGGTGAGAGGCCAGGTTAGCTTCGGCTGCGATTGCTTCATTAGTCGTTTTCCACAAGAAGATTTTAACTTTAGGTGGGATATCGAGTTTCTAAATTCTATTCCAGAATGTTGGTGTAACACTGGTTGAGGCAGAATTTGATTTTTCTGAGGAATATTTGCTGCTCAGAGCAATCCAGTAAGTTGATTTAACAGTATAAACCCCCTTTTTAGTGGGTTGCCAAAACCGCGTGTCCCTGGTACCATAGTGATCGATCGAAACTTTTTCAATTGCCTCCGCTTCATAGCTTAAGAACAGATTATTGACTTTAGGCAGGTCCCAGCAGTTAGTGTTGGATATGAGCTTATCGACCGTAGTACTGTTGTCATATGTCATGCACGAGGTGATTTTTCCTTTATTCAGAGTAGGGATCCATCTATCCTTCCTAATGTGTACATCCTTTCCATTGGCAATTTTCCAGTATAGGCCGTCTTCGATTACCGATCTGCTCCAAAGAATAGATCTCCAGATATAAGAGGGATTAGAGCCAAGAGTAGCATCCATGATATCCGTATGTTTAAAATATCTAGCTTTGAGAACTCTGGCAACAAGGGACTCCGGATTTAGGATAATTCTCCAAATTTGTTTGGCCAGGAGGGCTTTATTGAAGGTGACAAGATCTCTAAACCCCATGCCCCCTTCTTCCTTTGGCTTAGTGAGGGATTTCCAGTCTTTTCAATGTATTTTTCTCTCGTCTGGAGTCCCTCCCCACCAGAACCGCGCGCATAAAGATTCAATGTCTCCACATAAAGTCGTGGGGATTCTGAAGCAGGACATAACATAAGTAAGTATAGCTTGAATAACTGATTTGAGGAGCACCTCTCTTCCTCCATCAGAGAAGAATTTGTTTTTTCAATTTTCCATTCTTTTCGCCACTCTGTCTCTTAAGTAATTGAACTGTAGTCTCTTGTTGTGTAAGGAAAAGGTAGGAAGGCCCAGATAGAGATCATGACCTTGACTGACTTGGATGAGTAGACTATTTTTGGTGAGCGCAATATTTTCTGGGGCAGTACTTTTACTGAAGGATATAGCTGATTTATCAAAGTTGATAAGTTGTCCCGAAGCTTTTTCATATAACTGAAGGCTTTCTTTGATGCTTTGGACACTGTCTTTGTTGGTTTTGAAGAACAGGAAGCTATCATCGGCCAAAAACAGGTGCTATCAAGCGGTATCATCAGGGGCACCAACTTAACTGACTTAACCAACTGGACTTAGTTTAACGTGTTAGTCCAACACCCAACAGATGTTTACCGAGTTCATACTCAAACGGGACTTATCTCCCTCACGGGATTGCCTACCCTCCCTTTCGGGATTGCTAGATGTTTACCGAGTTCACACTCACCTACAAACTTATCCTACCAAACTGATTTGGGTAAGGTTTGTTTGGTTTCCAACTAGGTTGAAATTTTCCCTTACATTTGTTTAGCCTCAATGCTAAGGATGGGAAAATCTCTCTAAGCTTAGGATATTACATTTGTGCTTAGATCTAGGGTAGAACACTCTTGAATATATGCGTTTATTTCTTGCTCTGTGTTCTATGGTGGAAATGCTAGATGATTTGGCTCTGTAGCTTCAATGGTGTTTTCACGCATTTCACACACTTCCACTCTGAATAATGAAGAAAGAACTTGTATTTATAGTGTGGATTTGAATGTTACCGTTGGAAGGAGTCACATTCAAATCCATACTATTCTGTAGCTTTTTGCAGCTTTTTCAGGCTTGTTGTCTTCCTCTCATTGGTCCACGTCAGCTGAATCTAACGGCTATATTCTTCAGGATCTTCTGAGTCTTCAGGGTTCTCTGGGTCTCAGGATTCTTGATTCAGCAGACTTCTCTTCAGCGGACCTTGTCTGATCAGGTATACTGACACTCAGGCTTACTGAGTTCAGCTCTTCTGACTTCAGACAATCTGACCCTCAGGTCACTAGCACTCAGGCTAACTGCTCATCAGTAGCGTTCTGATTCTCAGTAAACATGACTTCAGATGACTTCTCTTCTGATGACTTCTCTTATGTTCTGGTATGCAGATTTCTGGTTTTCTGATATCTGATTTCTTCTCGCCTGATCTGATCAGCTCACATGATCAGATCAGTATAGCATCAGGTCAGCATATCAGTTTATCTGCATCAGATTAGTACATCAGGTTAGCTTATCTGATCTCGATCACGTCTGATCTTGATCAGTCTCATCTGCTCATCTTCTGATCTGCAACCTTCTCTTCTGATTTGCTGGCTTTAGCTTTTCTTCACATTTGATTTTGCACAGCTCATCAGTTAACTCGGAACTCATCCAACTCATCTAATCTCGATCAGTCTCGTCTGATCTCGATCATCTACGTCTAATTTCGTGAGTTCCCCCTCAATTTGTTCTCTCGTTCCCCCTTAACTTGTTATCTGTAGATTAGCTTCAAAAACACAAGTTGATAATGTTTTGGCATAATTCATCAAAACTAAAATATCCCAACATTACATGTTGCGGTGCTGCATGTGTAAAGACAAAAGTCATTTTTACCTTTAGAAACGATACGTCAAATCGAGAGCACCATCGAGGTGTATTTCATTTTGCGGGAAAATGTTTCACCTTGACTCGACTTTGGTGAGTTTTTTTTATTTTTGTTTATTTTGTTATTTGCTCGTGCGGTTGTTGGTTTGTACGTGCGTGGTTCAAGATTTTCCAGAAGTAGTTCGTGCGAAAATTGAAGATTTTCCAGAATTAGTTCGTGCGAAATTTGAAGAAGATTTTCTAGAATTAGCTCGTGCAAAGTTCAAGTTGCTGATAAAGTATTACGTAATTTGCTGAAAAGTATTAGTTCCTTTGTGATGGGGGACATTCGTGTCATAGAGTGTAGAAGAGACACGTGGTGGTCTTCTCGATAGTTAAAGAGATTGAAGAGTAGATACGTGAGTCAAACCCACGAACAGATATCCTGGACTTGATTGAAAGGCCCAGGAACTTGAAGTCCGACAAGATCAGATGGGCTCGGAGCCAAAAGGCCTGGAGGAAAGTGAGGCCCACTGGAGCGAGATAAGTTAAAGAAAATGGGTTTAGGGGGATAACCTGGGCCCTAGAATTCTAGCAATGTAGATTGGGCCTGGGTAGGCCGGCCTCAAGAGGGAGAATCTGGACCGTTGAGGAGAAGAGAATATCAGCGTTCAGGAAGCCTTGGTCCGCGTGAACTGTGAAGTGGGATGAAGGGTCAGTTCTGATATTCAAGGGAGGTTATGCGCAGGATGATGGAAGTTCCGAAATTAATGGAGCCGTTAGATTGGAATTAAGGGTTCAGATTAGATATCCCGGTGAAGAGGGAGTGGAGAACGTGAGGAAAAGGTATAACCGCGAGAGAAGAGTGGGCGAATAACAAATACATGATCAGGATGTGGGATTATGGGGAGAAGGAAGGAAACTGCCAAGGGGGATATAAATATCCCATCCAGGTAACACGAAACTCACAAGCACATAATTTACAAAATCCTTTAGCTCCGAGCCTTTGACATTCATTTCACCTGAGTTAGAGTGTTTTACTGACTTGAGCGTCGGAGAGCCGCACCGGGACCCCCCCCCCGGCGTGTTCATTTCAGGTAATTACGTGGCGCTGAAGATTTTTTCTATGGTCAAAGCTTGAAGTCTCTTAGAATTCGATACGTGGACTCCTGTTGAATCCGAGTCATATCTCAATCATCTTTTCCACATCAAATTGGCGCAGTCTGTGGGAACATTGGGCTAAAGACGTGAGCTTGAATCTATTGTTTCGGAACAAACTTTCTTTGAAGAAGTTACGACATGGGTGGTGATCAACCCAGTCAACAGGATCCTACCGGAAATCTAGGGAAGGAATCTCAACCAACCCCTACGGCACACCCTCTTTCAGGGATGCCATCGGCGGGTAGGGGAACGACATCACCAGGACCTCCTTTGACATTTATGGGAGATGCCCGTGCAACAGGGAGAAGGAATACATCTATGTCCCCCTCATTGAAGGCTTCAGCCGACTCTACCCCCGTCATGGGTGTGGGTCGAGGAGGAGGTGGGCAGATTCCACCACCTCCAAGTTTGGGATGAGGGGGAGGAGGATCAACGCCAGTCCCTCAACCTTAGGGCCTTACGATAGCAGGCCCTTCCAAGGAGGTACTCCACACCATGCCGCCAAACCCTACGGTGGTATCAGTTAACATGGACCAGCTCGGTGACTTAGTGGCCAAGGCGGTGGAGAATGCCTTTGCCGTAAGAAGTAGTACCCGTCGAAAGCAGCCGGGTAACGAAACAGATTTGAGAGAGAGGGGAAGACAGATTCCCCCCGATCAAAATGAACGAAGGAAAGGAGAGGAGTCCCACACCGGATCAACACCAGTCCCTCAACCTCAGAGTCTTACGATAGCAGGCCCTTCCAAGGAGGTACTCCACACCATGCCACCGAACCCTACGGTGGTATCAGTTAACATGGACCAGCTTGGTGACTTAGTGGCCAAGGCGGTGGAGAATGCCTTTGCCATAAGAAGTAGTACCCGTCGGGTAACGAAACAGATTCGAGGGAGAGGGGAAGACAGATTCCCCCTGATCAAAATGAACGAAGGCAAGGAGAGGAGTCCCACACCGAACAGGGAGATCCGCAGAGAAAGAATACTCAGGAGGAAGGAGCTCCACCAACACGGAGCGGGAGGGAAAGAGGAGGGTGGCGAGATAGCCCACCTCGGAAGATAGAAACAGTGGACATGGAGGAGAGTTCTGATCCAACATATGAGGGAGGAGTCAGCCACCAGTTGTTGTCCCTTCAGAAGGAGATGGAGACGATGAGAAAGCAGTTGAAACAAGTAAGTGATGCTAGACCCGTTGCTGGTTGTCAGTTTTCTGAAGATATTCTGAGTGATGAATTGCCTTTTAATTTTAAGCCGTTAACATTTGAATATGATGGAACTACTGATCCTTATGAACATTTAGTTCGTTTTGAGAATGCTACTTTACTACATCGATATGGGGAGGGAGTGAAGTGTAGGGTATTCCTAACCACTTTGTCTAAGGCCGCTCAATAATGATTTAGCCAGTTGGGCCGGAATAGTATACATTCATTTGCAGGTTTTAGCCAGATGTTCCTGCAATTTGCTAGTGCCAGAAGGCAGCCGAGGGCAACCCTGACTCTTTTCGACATGAGGCAGGGGGAGAATGAAAGCCTGCGATAATTTCTGAAGCATTTTAATCAGGCTGCTCTGGAGGTTCCTAAAGCTACTCCAGAGGTGAAGATCAATGCTCTGACTAATGGATTACGGGATGGGGAATTATTTTCATCCCTCGCTAAGAAGCCTGTGACATCCATCGATGACCTGCTGAATAGAGTGGAGAAATACGTCACCTTGGAGGAGATCAGGAAAGCCAAGAAGGCTGAGACTAGGTCAACACAATGTGATAAAAGGAGAGAATCAGATTCCAAGAGGGGCAAGAACGAGAGCAAGACTGAGTCCAAGATGGAGACCCGGGCAGATTCAGCACATTCCTACAATGGGCCTCGACCCAGGTTTGACAAATACACCCCCTTGAAAATCTAACCAGCAGAGGTCTTGGAGGTGGCAGGAGACCTCCCAGAAATGAAGTTTCCATGGTCTAGGTCAAGAGGACCAACAAAACCTAAATCTGATAGGTTTTGACCCTTTCATAATGATTATGGCCATGATACTAACCAATGTTTTCATTTGAAGGATGAGATTGAAAGGTTGATCCAGGCGGGTCACCTGAAGGAATTTGTTTATAGGGATAGACAGAGCTCTCGTGGGAGTAAGAGGAGAGAACAAGAGGAAAAAATGGATGATCGAGACAAGAGGAGGAAAGAAGAGGATGAAAAGCCTCCAACACAGAAGAGGAATCTGATCCAAATAATAGTAGGAGGCCCAGCAGTGGGGGATTCTTTCCGAGCTCGGAAGAAAAGTGTTCGTGAACTAGAAACAGGTCACAGGAGAGAGATGCTAGAAATGAAAGAAGTTGAAAAAATGGAGGCAACTCCATGAATCTCATTTGGCCCTGAGGATGGTGGAGGATTGAGAGAGCCCCATACTGATGCTTTGATAATAACAACTGACATTGCAGGATATGATGTAGCTAGAATCTTCGTGGATACAGGAAGCTCGAAAGATATCATGATGTGGGATTGCTATAAGAGGATGGAGCTAAATGCGAAATTACAACCTATGGAGACATCTCTTTACGGTTTCACGGGAGGTGTTGTCCAGCCCCTTGGCCAAGTTACTCTACAGGTGGGACTGGGGGAGTATCCTAAAAGGTGAGTCTTGATGTTGAATTTTCTCATTGTACAAACACCTGCGTCGTACAATGTGATCTTCGGAAGGCCGATGCTGAATGCTTTTCAGGTAGTGGTGTCCACTTACCACATGAAGATGAAATTCCCCGTAGGAGAGGAGGTAGGGGAAATCAGCGGAGATCAAACCTTGGCGAGAAAATGCTATGTGGAAGTCGTACGGGTGGCGGATAAGAATGTACATGACACACTATAAAGAATCAAATGAGAGGATCCTGAAGTAAAAAAGGTCAGGTTACTAGAGGAAGGAGAACCTGCAAAGATGCAGACAGATGAGGCGCTGATGGCGATTGAGCTGTACCCAGGGAAGGTAGGATATACTACCCGAATTGGGACACAGATGAGCGAGGAATTGACCAAGAAATTGATCGAGGTATTAAGGAGGAATGCGGATATTTTTGCCTTCTCATCAGAGGACATGACAAGGATTCCCCCGGATGTGGTTATGCATTATCTTAATGTAAAGCCAGGAGCCAAACCCGTGAAACAAAGATTGAGGAACTTCGGACCAGAGAAGGATGAGATTATCAAGGAGGAAGTGAGGAAGCTGCTGAAAGCTGGGCAAATTGAACCAGTGGACTTTCCTGAATGGCTGGCGAATGATGTACTGGTCATAAAAAGTGCAGGAAAGTGGAGGATGTGCATCGATTTTAGGGACCTGAATAAAGCATGTCATAAAGATCATTACCCCTTGCCACGAATTGATCAACTCGTGGATTCAACCTCGGGCTTCCAGTTGCTGAGCATGATGGACGCATACCAAGGATATCATCAGATACTGCTGTTCCCTGGAGACAAACCTAAGGTCAGCTTTATTGTTTCGTGTGGTACTTTTGCGTATGTTAGAATGTCTTTTGGTTTGATTAATAGGAGCTACTTATCAACGAATGGTTGATAAGATGTTCCGTAAATTGTTGGGACGTAATATGGAAGTTTATGTGGATGATATGTTGGTTAAAAGTATGAAAGCGGAGGGACATATAGGAGACTTGGAGGAAACTTTTGGCGTGATTCGGGCCAATGGGATGAAACTCAACCCCGCAAAATGTTCCTTTGGTGTGAGATCAGGGAAGTTCTTGGGATACATAGTGACGCAGAGGGGTATTGAAGTTAACCCCGTGAAAGTACAGGCGGTACTGGATATGCAGCCCCCTACTAATATCAGGGAGCTACAGAGGCTGAATGCGAGAATTGCGGCTTTGAGCAGGTTTATTTCCAAATCTGCGGATAAGAGTCTTCACTTTTTTAGGGTGCTGAGAAAGGGAACGAGGTTTGCATGGGATGATGAATGCCAAAGGGCCTTCGAAAACTTGAAGGAGCACTTAGCTCAACTGCCCCAGTTGACTAAGCCGATGGTTGGAGATGTAATGTATCTTTATTTTTTGGTGGGGGAGAGTTCCCTTAGTTTAGTGTTGATTAAAGAAGAGGGAGCGGCACAGAGGCCAATCTATTATATGAGTAAAGTGATCCAGGGAGCTGAAATGAGATACTCTGAGATAGAGAAGGCAACATTGGCCATCATGGTCACCGCAAGGAGACTAAGACCTTATTTTCTTTCGCATAAGATAATTATTCAAAATAGTTATCCTCTTAAATGGGTATTAGGTCGAGCTAATTAATCAGGAAGGATGGTTAAATGGGCTGTAGAACTTGGAGAATACGAGGTGGACTTTGAGCCACGGAGAGCAATTAAGGCGCAAGCCTTGTCCGACTTTATACAGGAGACTACCCGCCCTGAACTTGAAAAGGAGTGGCAGGTGTATGTTGACGGCTCAGTTACAATAACAGGTTGTGGTGCAGATATACTTATTCTAGACCCTTGCGGAGGAGAGTTGCAATTTGCAGTACGGTTTAGGTTTCACACCTCAAACAATGGAGCTGAATATGAAGCCCTGATTCGAAGAGCAGAGATGGTTGTAGAGATGGGAGGTCAACGGGTAATCATTTACACAGATTCTCAGTTAGTAGCCCAGCAGGTGAAAGGAGAATATTTAGCTAAAGATGAAAGGATGATGCTATATCTGGAAAGAGTAGTAGAAGTAAGGAACAAATTTCAAACCTTCGAAGTGAGACAGATTCCTCGAGAGGAGAACATGAGAGCAGACAGCTTGTCAAAGCTGGCCAGTTCGGTGGCTATGGAAGGAAGAGCCACCATCACGGTCTTGAGTGCAGAAAGAGAAGCAATCCTACCTTCAGTCGTGGCCATTGAGGAGGAAAATGATTGGAGGACGGAGATCGAAGGCCCCTAGTCAAAGACCCTCCCCAAAGATTTTAGAAAAAGGACAGAATTGGAGAGCACGATTCTGCATAATTGGAGGATACTTGTACAAATGGTCATTCACACAACCATACTTGAGATGCTTGTCAGTGAATGAGGGGGAGTACATATTGAGGGAGATACATGAAGGATGTTGTGCAGATCATGCAGGTTCCAGATCAATAACGAGGAAAGAATTGAGGGCAGGATATTTTTGGCCAACCATGAGTAGAGATGCAAAGGAGTTGGTGAGAAAATGCGAGAAATGCCAGAAGCATGGTCCTTTGATACATGTTCCTGCAGAAGAGATGACAACGATGCACACGCCATGCCCGTTTGCCAGATGGGGGATTAACTTAGTGGGCCCTTTCCCAGGGCAACGGGGCAGAGAAAATTCCTGATAGTAGCCATTGACTACTCCAGTAAGTGGGTAGAGGCCGCTCCCTTGGCCAATATTGATGAGAATAATGTAATTAGATTCCTGTGGAGAAACATTTGTTGCAGGTTTGGAGTACCGAAGATATTGGTATCCGATAATGGTACCCAATTCAATGGAGCCATGGTGCAAGCTTGGTGCGAAGAGATGGAGATCGTCCAAAGATTTACTTTCGTATCCCATCCTCAAGCAAATGGACAGGTGGAAGTGACCAACAGAACTATTGTGAACGGGATCAAGATCTGGCTGGACAAATCTGGAGAAAGATGGGTCGATGAGCTTGAAGCGGTCCTCTGGGCTTATCGAACCACTCTAAGGAGAGCAACGGGTGAGTCACCTTTTCACCTGGTATATGGAGCGGCTGCAGTCATTCCTGCGGAAATAGGAATTGAGTCTCATAGACTTCTGCATTTTGAGGAAGAACGCAATGAGGCTTTGATGCGGGAGAATTTAGACATGCTCGATGAGGAGAGAGAAATTGCCCACCTAAGAGCTGAAAAGTACAAAAGTCAAGTGAGGGCTGCATATAACAGGAAAGTCGTTTTGAGGAAGTTTGAGGAAGGTGCTTTGGTCCTTCGAAGGGCCGATGCCTTGAAGCATACTGGGAAGCTGGAAGCTAATTGGGAGGGTCCTTATAAAGTCACGCAAGCCTTGAAAGGAGGAGCATACAGATTGCAAGACATGGAGGGGAGGCAGATAGCTCGCCCTTGGAATGTGTGCAACCTGAAGAGATTCTTTATTTGAAAGAGGACTTGCATCCTTGAGGAAGAAGGAGGAGTAGTTAGTTTATTTTCTTGTTGCATTTTTAGCTTCACCGGTACTTTTTTCCCTCCTTATAGGTTTCCACGGGGTTTTACTATAAGGAGGTTTTGATTAGGCCGGCGTAGATCAAAGTGATGTATGATCTATGTTGATTTACCCTTTTTTATATCAATGAAGCGTTTATGTTTCTGAACTTGAGAACTAATGAATTACTTGAATTAAAATTAAGTCCCTTAAAGGGTGTCGAATGGAGAAATGAACTTTGTTGATTAAAGTTCTGAGATTTTAAGGCCCTTAAAGGGTGTCGAATTGAGAATTGAACTTTGTTGATTAAAGTTCTGAGATTTTAAGGCCCTTAAAGAGTGTCAAATTGAGAATTGATTAAAGTTCTGAGATTTTAAGGCCCTTAAAGGGTGTCAAATTGAGAATTGAACTTTGTTAATTAAAGTTCTGAGATTTTAAGGCCCTTAAAGGGTGTCGAATTGAGTAATGAACTTTGTTGATTAAAGTTCTGAGATTTTAAGGCCCTTAAAGGGTGTCGAATTGAGAAACACTAAGTTTTGAAAAACAGATTAGCCAGGAAAGGCAGAAACAATGACTCCGGGGAGGGACCTCAGGAGACTGAGGGAGATTGCCTAAAGGGAAGTAACATAGCCGACTATACAAGATTTTTGGAACTTAGAGGTATTCATGCGAACCTTTTTAAGTACCTACTTAAAAACTTTTAGCATATCGGAAGTTACATATGAAGATTGAGAAGTATGTACAAATTTCACTTAAAATTCAAGGTGTAATCAAGGGAATGTATATGTGTCATTTATGAGTAACTTTGTTTACGAATAACTAAGCAGTATGAGGACATTCTTGAATCCCTGTTCCTGCCTATCTTATCAAAATATATGAGCATCAGTAAGATAAAATGAAAAGATTCATGACACATGAATAAGAACATAAAAAGTGTGTAACTATCATAAGGGAAAGGGGGTCAGTCATACAAGACAAAAGATACCCGGGCCATTCTCCCTATCAGAGGCGGGAAGAGTGGCCTGGAATGTTGTTCATAAAAAAACATTTGGATCATCCCCTAGTCGAAGCGAGGATGGATGGTCCAGGTAAAACTGCAAGTGTTCAGAGGAATTAAAGTTCAGAAAAAGAGGGGCACAACCCACCAAACAAAGTACCAGACAAAAGATTTGAGAAAATAAGCAACTAAGAAATTGGAGCTTGATCATTAGGAGGTGGAGCACTCGATGTTGCCTCTGTCTCCTGGGGTTGAGTAGAAGTAAAAGGGTCAGAGGGAGCTGCTCCTGGTACTGGTATTCGAGAAGTGGTCACCTTGGTCGGAATGCTTAAAGTTCTCTCAGAACAAGAAGCGGCCCCGGTCAGAGGGGCAAAGGGAGTGTGACAAGGAGTTAAATCCTCCAGTCCTCGTACTTTTTGTTGGAGCTTCTGTACTTCCTCACTGATGTGGGGCAACCACCATTTTTCCTCAATGTCTCCCTCAGTATTGCCCTTGAAGAAGCTGGGAGGATCTACCGCTTGCAAGGCTCTCTGTCTGTCATAAGTTCCTGTAAATTCAGGAGCTTCCCTCTGTGCTACCGGCGCGTCAAAGCCACTATGAAATAAGTACTTTATAAATGGAACCATATCAGACAAATAGCTAGCGTGTTGCTGGTATCCTTTGATTCAAACCTTTAAGAGGGAATTAAGAAATTGCTGACCAGCTTTAGTTTCAAACAGGGTATTCAAACACATTCGGACCCCCAGGGCCTGAGCATCCTTAGTTAGTGTGGCCTCTAGAGAAAGTCGGGATGATAGCTGAGCCCACACATCTTTGAGAGAATCCTCAGCGGCGACCAGATCCACCTCCAGGGAAGTGTTGCGGATGTCCAATCTCTTGATGGTGGCCTCAAGCTTACGAATCTGAGCTTGAGCAACTGAACACTTCTTCTTTTCGGAGGACAGAGAATCTTCCAGAGAATTCACCTGAGCCGAGAGCTGAGCTCCTTCATAGCTGGATAAGTTGGAGAGCAATACCCCTAGCTATATAAACATGAAAAACAAAGATATTTTTGATGGGTGGAATACTCGTAGATAATAAGGCATAATATAGGTCAAAATGTCCAACCTAAGCATAGTAGTCAACGATCAACCGATGTTTCTCTTCTCCACTTAGGCACTGAAACCTGGTGGCCTTTTCAGAGGAAAGAGGTCTGTCAAAATAGCGGATTCCTGGGGGAGTAGGGAGGGGAACCTCCTCAATCTCGATAGGTGAAGTAAAGACTCCCGCTGACTGGAAGGGTGTGGTATTTGCGGCGTACCTCTATTTCAGGTTGAGAGCTAGAACATCCATGAACCTGGGCATCTCAACGTCCAGGATCGTTTGAATTCAAATTCGAATTTTTGCACACAACCAAAGTCCAACACGGCAAGGCTAGACAGGTGGGCGGCGCGCGCGTGTGGGCTATTGAACCAGTCTTTAACCACTATAATTGAATTCTACTAACAAATTCCTATTTATAAGGAGTTGTTAACTTCTCTTATTATTCAATGTGAGATGTATTAATTCCTAATTAAGTTCCCACACTTCCCAACACTATTTAATCCTTGACGTTTCTACTTCGTGATTTAATTTCTCACTCGCCGAAATTCGATTTTGAGATTATAAATACACTACGGTCATCTACTCCGAAAGTAGGTCGACACTACGCCGTTTAATCTTCCAAAAATTGAACTATGTGCCTTTTATTTAATTTAATTAAAGATGAGTATCTCACACCCACTTAATTATAATTAAATAATATTTAACCAATTTCCCCAACACAATATTCATTGCCTTATTTTGTTGTTAAATCCATTGTTTTTAAGGTTAGTTTTTTTGATAGCAGACATAAGATAATTCATATTACTCCCGTATTGACTTCTTATATTCTTCATCAAAGTAATAGAGTTGGAATTCATGTTACTCCCGTATTCATGTTCTTAAGCTCATAATTCTTTTTTCTCTCCCTCACTCAGTCGCTCACATTTTTATTTGAATATTTATTAAAAATATCAGTCTGAAATTTAATTAAATATTTTTATAAATCGTAATAAAACAATATTTTTCTTTTTATTTATACCCTTAAACATTTCAACATTATATCATGTGATATTACTTTTCCCACATTAAAATTAATTTTTTCTCTGTTAATTTGTATAAATGTCATTACTTTATCATTCAATCTCCATAAAAAGCAGTTTTATCCCTTTTAATATTAATAAATAACTATTACATTAAAACTCATGCAAATAGCAAATGTTCAAATAATAACAAGACCGGGGGAGTAATTTGAATTAGGGTGAGAAGTTAGTTTTTTTTTACCACGAGAGTCATTTTACAGTTAAAAGAAAATTAATAAATTTAAAAAGACCTATATAATTTTGGACAAACACAGCTCTAGTTAAAAAATTTCACAAAAACTAAGTTCGGGTTAGAATCAATTTTTACTAGTATAGGTTGTAATTTGATTTCAAAAATAGTATAAATTGCAATTTATTATTAACTTTTTATAAAAGTAAAATAAGTATATACTTAAGGTAAAAACTTGTATAAAACGGTCCATATAAATTTTTAAAAACAAAAATTTGTGTAACAGTCTTGCGGATGGGTCCGGTTATCCACACCCCCAACATTAGTAAATACACTCGCACAAATCCTGAATCTTCACTTCTTCTTCCTCTGTTTTCTTCTTCCGCCTCCAGCCCCTCATTTCCTCCTGTTTCTTCAAGGTTCAGCCGTTGCCCTCCACCGACCTCTGCCGTTCACCGCTCTTAATTAACAAAATGATGAGAAATCCAATAGTACCTTTATAATTTAAAATTTAGAAGATTTAAACTGTAAACCTAGTGTTCTAAGAATTACCAACCGCATTGCCACCACAGTACCGTCGTCGGCGGCTGCCGTCGTTCGTCCCCGTCCACCGATGTCCCCCACAATTTATCTCTATCTTAATTTTTACCCTTTTCCCCAACACTATCGAAAGCTACCATTTGTTCGGTCAAAATATATGGAAAAAATCATCATATTTTCAGGCGAAAATCAATTGAAATTAACAACAATTTTCGATGGGGTGAAAAGAATGAAAGACGATGAAGAGCTTCAACTTTACTTGAGATCTGAAATTATTATTGTGAATTTTCACTTTTCTCTCCCAGTAAAATGTTATTGGTGTCTGAATGGTTGGGTTTTGTTAATTAAGAGGTCAGCGCCGGGCGACGATACCTTGAAGAAACAAGAGGAGATGTGTGAGTGTATTTACTCATGTTGGGGGTGTGGATAACCGGACTCCTTGCGGATCTCATACCATGAGACGGATCCTTTCGTGACCCATTAATCCACAGCCCACAATGTCTCAGGCCCATACGCATGGGCATATTTAAAAGTTAAAAAAAAAAAAAAAATATATATATATATATATATAGTGCCTCCAAAACGCCACAATATCATCTATTTCATATATTGTGTTCTACTTTGTGTTCTATAAGGTAGATTAATGACACGTGTAATGAGCAAAAAAATTCAACGAACCACCATTACACTGGGTCCATGTGTTAAAGATCCAGGAGGTTGAATAATCTTGGAACACAAAAAAATGACACATAGGAATTGAACTACTCCAAAACTCTCGACAATGTAAAATGTCATACATAGAAAACAAAAATGGAGATAAACATCATGCTGATTCATGCATATCATTTTTAGATGAACATATCACTTTTAACTTAAAATTATCACTTTTATATATTATTTGTATAAAATTAATATTTTCGAAATTTACCGTCAAATATTACTTATGTGTTCATTATAATTGTCATGAGTAGGGTTGAGACGAGTGCATGAATCTTAAATCCATGCACCAATTGCACATGAGACTTGTCTTGTCATTTTTGTGTATTGCAAGTATATATTTTTTATTAAAGATCATCCTTGTTAAGACGTATCACTTCCATATTTAAAAAATCACATTTATGTATTAAAAATATAAAGTAATATATTCTTGATTTTCATGTGAAAATGTAAATGTCTGCTCATTTAAAAAGTCATAATTTTAATTGAAAAACTTTCTCTTAAAAATGATTATCATTTTTCATTTAAAGAAATCACCACATTTTACTTAAAATGCTATCACTTTTAAATTTTCGGTTAATAGGAGGGATTAATTGGAATCTTTGCAAATATGCTATATATTAAGAGCATCTTAAACCTTACTTTATCTTGAAGTTTAACTCGAAAATAAAGTAAGATTTCTCCTCCAACCTTACTATATTTTAAGATTTTGAGATAGATCTTTTATATTATTAATATTTATAAATATAATTATACAATTAATTGATATTATAATTGCAATTAGAGTTACTTGTTGTGTAATTATAATTATATTTAATTAGAGTTACTTTCTTAAATAATTATAATTTTTTTGTCGTGTAATTTGTTTACTTCTTATGAATTTGATAAAAAAATATATTTTTAATTAATTAAATAATTTAATTAACTAATCAGGTATTTAATTATACAATTTAATTTGATTAATAAATTTAAATATCAATATTAATATATTTTTAATGATTATATTATATTAAAAATGAATAAAATAATAAATAGAGTAAAATTTAGAGTTTATGATTAAAAATGGTTTTGAAAATAGAATACATAAAACTTTATTTTTTTAATATAGAGATCTTCATTTTAAAGATTTGGGCAGGAGATGCTCTAAAAATGTGTGACTTTTCAAAATGCTTCTCTTAAAAGTGACTATCAATTTTCGCTAAATTATACCACGATTTCCCCAAAACTGAAAAATAATAATGTTCTTGTAAAAAGTGATAACTTTTAAACGAAAAATGATTGTCACTTCCAATGAAAACATTAATTATCATATTCAGTTAGACGAAGTCTAGTATGAAAATGTACTTACATTTAAAAAAACTTTTATTTACAAACAAATTTTGTACATGATAAAGGTAAAACAAAGTTGAGTGGTTCATGATTCACTCTGCCCGAGTGGTTCATGGTTCACCAGGCCTGAATAGGTCATGATTTAGGGTTCATTATTTAGTGTTTAGGGTGTAGATGGTTCACCCGGCCCGAATAGGTCATGATTTAGAACGATTTAATAGTTTTTCATACATGAAAATTTTCACACTAGACCTACTCTTTCAGTTAAAATGTTATACCTTTTTCAAAAGTGATATATTTTTTGAGTGAAAATGATTTTTTTAAAATGAAAATAAGAATGTTATTTTAGAAACAAATTTGATGGTAATTAATGAATGTAGAACAATTTTATTATTTACCTGAAAGGCTTAAACCAATATTTTCACACCTATTTTACACCTGTAGTTCTAGTTAAATAAATCACTTTTAACAAGAAAAACACATGATTTCCACTTTAAATATATTTACTTTCCAAAAAGTGATAAAAAATAACAGAAAAGTGATGATGTTTATGTTAAAAGTGACAATCACATTTCACTAAAATCTTATCACTTTTCATGTAAATATGATTCACTTTATAAATGATTATTTTCAAGTGAAAAGTGATAGTATTCAAGCTAAATGTGATACTTATATTTGAACACATTTTTCATTAGTTAAATGAATTACTTTTAACAATTAAAGCATATTAGTTTCCCACTTTAAACATATTCTCTTTCCGAAAAGTGATAAAAATTAATAGAAAATTGATGATGTTTATGTTAAAAGTGACAATCACATTTAACTAAAGTGATAAAAATTAATTTAAAAAATGATGATGTTGTTGTTAAAATGACTATCATATTTTATTAAAATATTATTACTTATACATAAAATAGGGTATACTTAGAAAAATGATAAGTTTCATGTGAAAAGTGATAGTACGTATTCAAGTTGAACATATTTTTTATTAGTTAAATGAATCACTTTTAACCAGAAAAACATATAAATTTTCACTTAAAAATATTCATTTTTGAATTAAACTTTATCATTTTTTTAAAGTGATCAATTTTGAGTAATTTTTTTATACATTATCTTATATATAAAAAAAAATTACAAAAAAGTAATTTCTAAATGAAAAATGATAATATTCAAATTAAAAGTGATACATATATATCGAGCATATAAGTCAAAAGTGTGAGTTTTAATTTACAAGCTATCATTTCTATATTGCATATTAAGGGGGTGTATTCAATTGGGATTCTATTGAATTTTTTTTTTTACTTTAAAAAGTTTGTGGATTTAGAAAATCCATAGACTCCATGCAGAGTTTGGCTGACTTTTTTTATTAATTTACATGGATTTTCATAGACTTGACAAGATTGTGGAATACACTTTTTTTATTGATTTACATGGATTTTCATAGACTCCGGCGCTAGAACTATTGATGCAAATGTATATGGTACACACTTGTATATAAAAAAATTTATCCAAATTGTTTAAAAAAAATACCAAAATATATTAGTTCCAGAAAAAATATATTATTATTCATTATTATTATTCTCATCTTCATTCCCATCATCTTTATTTTCATAGCATTAGCAATACTCGTTCTTCATGCATTAGCTTCCGTTCTTTGTTGTAGTTGACTTTGACAAAACAATTTCGTTCTTTGTTGTAGTTAGCTTCCGTACTTGTTTAAATAGAAAAAGATTACTTGTTTAAATAGAAAAGTATTGCTTGTATAAATAGAAAAGTATTACTTGTTTAAAAGAAAAATATTACTTGTTTAAAAGAAAAGATACTTGTTTAAAAGAAAAGTATAACTTGTTTAGATGAAAAGTATAACTTGTTTAAATAGAAAAATATTACTTGTGTAATGAAAAGTATTACTTGTTTAAATAGAAAAATATTACTTGTTTAAATAGAAAAGTATTACTTGTTTAAATACAAAAGTATTACATGTTTAAAAGAAAAGTATTACATGTTTAAAAGAAAAGTATAACTTGTTTAGATGAAAAGTATAACTTGTTTAAATAGAAAAGTATTACTTGTTTAAATAGAAAAATATTACTTGTTTAAATAGTTGTTTAAATGAAAAGTATAAATTTTTAAATAGAACGGTATTACTTGTTTAAATGAAAAGTATTACGAAGGTTTTTTTTTTTTTCCCCTTTTCGCCTTTTTAGAGTTCTCTAAGAGAATACGTAGAAATCTCTGGTTGTTAGAAGAGATTTTGAAGATTGAAATCTATTTATATTTTTTAAAGAGAATCAATGAAAATCCATAGAGTATTAAAATCTATAGACTGTTGAATACCTAAAGATTTTTTAAGACTTTTTAAAATCTGTATTGAATACCTCAGGATTTTTAAAGACTTTTGAAAATCCGGATTGAATACCCCCAGACTTTGAAAGTCAAAAAAAATCCTACAGACTCCACAACCAATACACCCCTTAAGTTTCATTGATAAGTAAATAAGATATTGTTTCTATTTTCCATTATAGATTTTCTATCCTTTAATTGTATTTTTGTTACTTTTTTAATATTTATATAAATAAATATATTTTTTCATATTTGAGTTAATATTTTTTTAAACCAACCTGGGTTTTAAATAACTGCTTGTGGCTTCAATCAAATAAGCAAGTGGTGTGGGCCGTGAGATACATTGCAAATGCTGATGTGGACTTGAGACATGGACACAAGTGTGGGTCGTGGCCTGTGAAGTGTATTTGGGTGGCCGCGGATGTAATACTTTAGCGGGTCAAAAAGGATCCGTCTCACGAAATTGCAATTTGGATCTGATCTAATTTGAACCCGTGCTATTTTTGATCGCCCCGTCCCCACGATCCGGCATGGCGGTCGGGTGGGTTTGAATATCACTTTTGCCCTGATCCAACGTGACCCATTTTTATATTAAAATTTTAATATACATAACATTTATATATATAATTTTATTACTCTTTAGTATTTATTAGTATGTATAGCATAAACATGAATATTTAATTTTATAAATAGTTTTTAAACTAATATATATTGATAAAACGTAATATAAAATATAATATGATTTTTAAATTATAAATTTTTTTTCGTATAAATATATTTTATAAGGTAAAAATAAGTGATAAATATATGTTTAATATTATATATTTATTTTTACAATTCAATTTTAATTATATGTGAAATATTTAAAAATATACTATATTTTATTATTGCAATGATAAAAATTTAGTTTTGAATGAGTTGGTCTGCCCCCCGTACATAGAGTGGGGCGGACTTGGGCTTTTAGTATCCGACTAGCCCCATTGCCATCAAGTCTTTTGAACACCACTTGCTACTCGGCAAAAACAACAAATCGATTCGACGCGTTGGATCGCTTGACTTTTGAACCGCCCACAAAGTCAGACCGGTTGAACCAGTCCACTTGCCGCTTTGACATTATTTGGGGAAAAAATAAAAATGAGGGTTATTTTGTAATTTTTTAATACTTTTTGAAGGATCCATCATACAATTTTTCAGGGTGATATTTTACCATTTGGAAGAACTATTATGAAAAATAAATTTTGAGGGGCTATTATTTCAAAAATTACTATAATTATATGTAATATATATATATATATATATATATATATAATTATATAATTATATGTTACGTAATTATGACGTCATATCGGCTCAACCGCTTGAATAGTTGTCAGACCCACTCGAACCCGATTCAATTGAAAGCGCCAAGACTGTTCAAGTCAACATCCCACTTTCTCTTTCTATAACATAGTTCTATCGTTAAAAAAATGCACTTGAATTGCACGGTTCACCTAGTGCATGTAAAACTTTAGACAGGCGCATAAGGTGTTGTGGTTAGGGAAGGGTTTGCCTAGATTTGGATCATGTATTGTATTTTTGGGAAATTAGGGGTGCCAGGATCTATTCGAGATTAATTTAAATACATATTTAAATTAATTAATTAATTACTAATATGAATTAATCTTAAATCAATTCAACATAATAATTAAACAAGTAAATAAACAACATGCGTACACGTAATTCACTTAAATCCTAAGTGTTGGTCCCGGTGCAAACGAGTCTTACACGTGTATGGGGGGAATACACGTGTTCAGTGATTTTAAAACTCTTTCTTCACTGAGGTCAGATGGGTCAGGTTGTCCTGATGATTTGGCCCTGAGAAGCACAGATCGCCCTGAGTCAAAGTCTACCTGAGACAGTGATCCTGAGCTGCTTTCAGTAGCCTCAGATAATTCCAACTGAGCCTGAGTTTTCAGAGATCCTGAGCTTGCTTGAATAGCTACTCAGATGTGCGGAATGGTTGGCCCTAAGTTTATACTCGTTTTATGCTTTGCTGAAAACCTTCCTTTTAATGAAACAGTGATTAAGGCTGTGATTCAGTTAGATGCAACTTCAGTGGATTGATTCCAACTGAGTATCAGTGAAAATATGCTTTCAGTTAAAGATATGCAACAGATAATCAATGCAGTACAGAAAGCAAATAACACAGCAAGTTATAGTGGTTCAGAGACTCAAGCTCCTACGTCCACTCTCTCTTACCTTCAGAGAAATTCCTTAACCACTTCCTAAGGTTTTCTGACTACCTCAATGTAGTTTACTAACCTTTCTATTTTGAGCTTTCTGACTACCTCTGTAGTTTACTTACTCAAAACACACACAAGCTTTCTGACTATCCAAGATAGTTTACTCACTTCTTCTCTAGAGTTTTCTGACTACCTCAATGTAGTTTACTAACTCTTTACAACTCCAACTCACCAACAATCACACTCAAACTACCTTACAAAGGGTTTGGGGTTTCTTGGTTGGTTTCCAACTAGGATGAGATATCCTTTACAATTAAGAACAATGCAAAGGCTAGGATATCTCTACTAAGTTTTGGATATATCTTATCAAAACTAGGCTTAGTGAATGAGCTCTCTTCAATGTAAAGCACTTGGGAAATTCTTGGGTTTTCGAGTGCTTCAACTTGCAATAATAAGTTTGAGCTCTTGAGTTGCTTACAAATTTCCCGTAACCTTCAATGTAGAGGGTCACAAGTATTTATAGGCAGTCACCAAGGTCACTCTTGAAAAACTATCCGTTGTAAGAGATAGCTTCATGAGTTTCTTCTTATGGTGTGTGATGAACGGCTATATTTAGGGTTTGACACTCCCTTGCATGTTTTAGGCAATATGCTTTTCATGCAGCCAGTCACCACTTTTTGCAGTCTGGAACATAGTACTACTGACATGCTTCAGTGACTTGTCGCTTTCAGTGTGATTAAAGTACAATGCTGTCTTCCTCTGATTGGCTCTTTGTCTTCAGTAAATGTAGACAAACATAACGGCTCTTTTTGGTCAATATATCTGAGTGATATAACCTTAACAACACTTTATTTTAGTTCCTTTTGTCTGCATGTGAATGTCTTGGGCAATATCTATTTTTCTAAGTAATCGCGTTTTTCTCAGTATTGTATTCTCCAGATAGATATTTTCAGTGCCTCGGAACATTCAGGTTATACTGAGCATTCAGTAGATTACTGAGTCTTCAGTAACTACTATGCCTTCAGTATCCTTTGTCTTCAGTATCTTCAGTCTTCAGTCTTCTGTGTCTTCAGAGTCTTCTGAGTCTTCAGTGTCTTCTGAGTCTTCAGATATATACTGACTGATATACTGAGTCTTCATACTGAGTCTTCAGTTTCTCAGTTTCACGCTGAGTCTTCAGTTTCTCAGCTTCACACTGAGTCTTCAGTTTTCTCAGTTTCATACTGAAACTTCAGTTTCTCAGTTTCATACTGAAACTTTAGAAACTTCAGTTTCATACTGAAACTTCAGTTTCTTCATAAACTTACTGGGTCTTCAGAATCTTCAGAATCTAACCTGATTTATATCTGCTGACTATACATGGTGCAGATAACATCCTGAACACTCTAAAACTGAATCCTGACTCATCTATCAAGATTATCCTGAACATGTCATACTCAGGGGTTTTGGGATCTAATCAAAATCTTCTTTATTAAATTCATCTCCCAACAATTTCCCCCTTTTTGATGATGCCAAAACCATCTTGTTACGAAAACACTTAACCTATACTCAGGTTTCAGTTTTTCCTATTACAATCCAAGAATGGTAAATCTTCCAACAATTTCAGAATAATTCTCCCAACAATTTCATCACAAAACATCATAAGGCATATCAAATATAAAGACATGTAAAAAGATAATGAGATATTCTTTGAGCATAAAGATAAAGTTCCATTGATGTAAGCTATCAGTTACAGATTACAATGAACTTATCAAAAGTAAAAGACAAAAACAAAAGAATTACAAGAGTCTTCAGTCTTTGGTCTTCAGTCTTCTTCGATCTTCAGCTTGAGCTCTTCAGTCCTCTTCAACCTCATCCTGAGGCACCTCCAGGTTGAACATCTCATAATACCTCTTCTTCAATGCATCTCTCTCCTTGATGATATCTGGGTTGTTTCCTGTCAGGCCTAACTGGATGGCATATTGAGCAATTTCCTGAGATATGGCTGTTTCATTTACCAAGCCATTCTCTAGCCTAGGTGCAAGGTATGTGTATGGACTAGGGGCAGTAATCTGAATATTACCTTCATCTGCAAGATTTATCCAACTCTGCAAGTATTTTGGATAGAAGGTTAACAAATAGTCAATGAAGGCTTCATTTGGATCTGAGTTTTCCCCTCTCCATTCTCTCAGAACTTCATAGTAAAACCAGAAGGTTCTTTTAATTTCTTCCCAAGCATCATTGAATTGGATTGGCATCCACTTATCAATGTGCGGCCACTTCTGAGTTTTAGTTGTCCCTCTCCTTTTGCTCAGGAACTTTTTGAAACCACTTCTGCGCTTCTGCTCTTCTTCTTTCTTTTTCCTTATCAAAGGAACTCCTGAAACTGAAGCAGCAGTTTTCTTGGCTTGTTCCACCTGAAGTGATCTCAGAGCTCTCCTAGTATTGAAGACTTCATTCTCTGCTTCCTCTTCAGACTCTTCAAGATCCATGATCAGCTTTCTCTGTGTAGCTTTTGAAGCTTTGGCTCTCTTCCTCTCAGTTTCAACAAACGCCACAGCCTTCCTCTTGATTGGTTGTTCAGCACCGGCTTGGCTTGTCTCTACCCTTCTTCTAGCACTCAGTTTTTCAGAAATGACTTCTTGCATTGTCTCCTCAGAAACATGAGTGTAGACAGGCTTCTCCACTTTCTTGGATTTGAGCTTTTCAGTGGCTTCAACTTCCTTCAAGGCTTCAGCAATATTCTTCTTTTCAGCCTCTTTATTTGCCTTTCTCTCCAAGGTGTGTGCCAATAATATCCTCAGGTCGGCTCCTGGCCTTTCCCCCTTCTTGGCACCATACCTTGGAAGAAGTTTGAATAGTGCAGTGTCCATGTGATATTGTTATTTGCTGACACTTCGCACCTCTCCAGCCAACTAGTCTTGCTCTTCCTCCAGCCTCATCAGGTGGTTCTTAGCCACAGAGAACTCTTCAGACATTGGTGCAAACTGGTTGGAGATCACATCTTTAAGCATCTCTGTCATCTTGGTCATGAGCATGGAGCCCATTTCCTCAACAACATTCTTGATCAGTTGATCATTCTTCTCCACCAGCTTGGTTTCTAGAAATGAAGTCCTCTCCTGATACATCTGCTTCAGCTCTCTACTCAGCTCAGTCTTGACTCCATCTATCTTCCCTTCCATGGCAGTCATCTTATCATTCAGAGAAGTCTGAAGCTGCATCAGGTCTGAAGTAGAAATCAGAGTCTCTATCTTCTGGGATTGGTTGACCAATGCTTCTTCAATCTGAGCCACTTTCTCCACGATTGGCACAACCTTGTCCAGCTTTTCCAAAATGGGAGTGAGATCAATCTATGGAGCATAGATAATTTGTTGCTTGTCCTGAGCTGGTTGCTCTGCCTGAGCCTCAGTCTCTATCTAAGCCTCGGTCTCCACCTGAGCTTCGGTTTCCACCTGAGCTTCAGTTTCTACCTGAGCACCGGTTTCCACCTGAGCCCCAGTCTACATATCAGACATTACAGAATTAAAGATAGAAACTTCAGTAGCCTTGGCATAATGTTTAGTAGTGCCAAAAGTTACCTGAAGGGTACTAACTTCAGTCTGAGGATGTGTGACATCAGGCTCTCCAGCATCAGTACTTTCCTTCTCCAATTGAGATTGCTTCTCAGCATTCCCTTGTTGGTCCCCATCTTGATTTTTATCTTTGGAGCTCGGGGCACCAACATCAGCTTCTTTCCTTTCAACAAGCTTCTTCCTGACCAGCTCATCAAAATCTGACACTTTCATCCTGAGCTTGGTCTTTCTGAACCCGGAGAACTCAGTTAACACTGATGTCTCCTCATTCCACCAGTTCTCTCCTCTGAATGAGGCAATATTGAGTATCTCTGGCAGAGTCTGGTTGAGAATGTAGACTGTTGTCCTCAGTCTGAAGAAGAGATCCTGAAGATCAGGATATGAGCTCAGCTCAGGGTACCTGTCCAATATGAATCGTTCCCCCTTGCTTCGCCACTCAGTCTCTTCTGCTTCGCCCTTCTTCAGCTTCGGGCTTTCAGGTTCAGTAGGAAGATCCTCAGGTGCTGAGGGATCAAAGAATGGATCACTCAGGAGCTCATCAAGATTCAGCAGCTCCTGAGGCTCAGCTTGGTCTGAGGATTGAGCAGGCAATTCCTCAGTAGGAATCTGAGCTTGTTTTGAGGTCTGAGGTCCCTTGAAAATTTCTTGAGAGAATTTGTCTGAGCTCAGTGATGTCTCAAGAACCTCAGAGAAAACTTGCTCCTCAGTTTGCTCTTCTGCCGTAGATACAACCTGAGCCAATACTTGTAATGGCGATTTCTGAGCTTTCTGGCCCTCAAGTTGCACCTCCTCAGGTTCGCTCACCTCCTCCTCAGTGGAAATTAACATTCTTCTGCGCTTGGGAGCAAGGGTTTTCTTCTTCATTGCTTCTCCTTTCTCCCTCTTCACCTCCATCAAAGCCTTCCCCCTGGCTTGATGGGCTTCTTCAGCAGCTCCCTCTGTAGCAGCAGTTGATTCCACTTTCTTCTCTTTCTTACCCTTCAAAGTCTTTCTTGTTGTTGTTGGCTTGAACATGATCTTAGACTTAGGGAAGGGTGAGGAGTTGGCAAAAATGTCCTCTTCTTCACGGCACATCTCCAAAATAAATGTTATTTTGGTTGCATGAAGAATTTTGCCTTTGATTACCACCAAATCATCCTCCTTCTTGATCTGCTTCGCTTGGTCACTCACCACTCTGATTAGATACTTCAACCAATTGAAATCAGTGGTGGGTGAGTCCTCTATAGCAGCCACCAATCTAAGCTTCGGCGTGCTTATTTGTTCAAAGCTGCCGGATCTGCTCATAATACATTTACTAACAATATCCAGCAAAACTCTGTATTTCAGCTTCAAATGCCGTTTATTCAAAGTAGCCTCAAACTTAATAGGATGCTCTGTTATCCTATCAAGGTCTTCCTGTTCCCTACCCAACATATACGTCGTAGGGTCTTCACCTCTATTACACAACTCAAATACATCATTTAAATTCTTAGGGATTATATACAACTCCCGTACAAAATCAATGTATTTAGAGCTATGTTCTAAGTGGGAAACAGTAATCTGGGACTCAAGATAATCATCCTTGTCTATTTTCAAGTTCAAAATAAACTCTATTACCTCCTTAGAGTATTCAGCCTCCGGTTGGCTCGCAACAAGATTTGTGAGCTTCGCAATTTGTATCATATGCAGCGCCTCTTCTTCGTGGGTTGCATTTGATGAACTCTCGAGTGACACCACATATTCGTACCAGGGCTTGTTCGAAATCTCGAGTTTATCATATACGGAAAAAGTCATTTTGGAGAATTTTGAGGTGTAGGGTTTTGAGACGAGAGGGTTTTTCTGGGCAAAGATAGGTTTTATTTGCAGAGAATTTTGGAGACGAAGGTTTGTGAAATGGGCTTGTGAATGAATTCACAAATGAATATATAGAATGGGTTCGTGGGAAATCGTATCGATTGATTAAAATCAACGGTTGAGATCGATCACCGACTAATCGGGTATATGAAAGGACAATTTCACGAAAAAAATACGCCGCCATTTTAACCTTATTGGTGATTAATTGAATCAGAGTAATTAATGATTGTTGACCTTCTTCGGCATTTCAAAGGTCCCGCCCTAAACATTCTCTTCAGGTGTTTTAGTATTTAATGCAAATGATTACTGAGATTCAGTTAAGCAATAAATGAGTTGCATGAGTCATTACTTCTTCAGACTAATTTTCCTCTATCAGTCTTACTGAGTATTGACTTTGATAAAATGTCAGTATGATACTGAGTACTGAACGGGTTCAGTATGATACTGAGTACTAACCCTCAGTATATCTGAGTTTCCCAAGACTCAGAGTTCAGTATTTCCAATTTTATCCTGAGTTTCTCAGTAGAATCCTGAGAAAACTTCATGCATCTTAAAACCTTCAATTTTTCAGATTTACTCTATACACCTGGATCCAACATCCCTAATTCAACTGATAGTTCCTGAAATCTTGATTCAGCCAAAGGTTTAGTCAAGATATCAGCTCTCTGTTTATCAGTATGAATATTCTCCATGCTGATGTCGTTTTTCAATATGATCTCTGATGAAGATTCCTTCCTTAGCTTGATTCTCTTGAAGTCCAAGAAGGAAATTCATCTTCCAACAATGACATCTCAGATTCTTTTTCATCAGGGCTATGATGTCTTCGTTCAACTCAGTGCCCTTTTCTGTTTACCTGAAAGACAGATTAGTTCTGTGGTACCCATTTGGTGTAGGGTCCTATCAGGTTAGCTGTACCTTTTGGAATCCAAATCTGCCTGACAACTCTAATTACTTTAGAGTGGTTGGTCTGTCTTCCATAAATAACTACATACACATTCACCACTCTAGGTGCCTTAGCAGTATCCTGTGTATGAGTGCTAGCCTTAGCATGAACATGAGCCTTAGAATTTTTCTTGGGTACAGGCCTTTTGTTCCATTGCTTTGGCTTTTGTGCAGCTGGTCTGTGTCTCTGTTGACTTGGGTTCAGGTAACCTTTACTCTTAGGCAAGTGGGGTTTGGGTTGCCTGTACTGAAATTGGGGTCTTTCAGTAATCTGAGGACTTGGTCTTTTCAGTTGAGAATGTCTCTGCTGAGTGTTTCTCTTCTGAAAATTCCTCTGCTGGTTTAGTGCAAATCTCTTCAGGTTTTTATTCTTAGCCTGAGGCTTTGAAGTACTAGCCTGAAAATTTCCTACTGAGTGGTTAGGTTTTCTAGCCTTTTCCTGAGGTTTGGGCTTTCTTACCTGAACATTCAGTTTTTATGGAACCATAGGTCCTTTTCCCTTGTCTAAAACTTTGGGCAATTCTTCAGTTCGAAGATTGGGTGCCACTTGTTTAACAAAGACAGTCTTAGTGCTACTAGAAGCAGCATTCAGATGACCTTGTGAGGTTCCCCCTGGAATGTATCCCAATCCAGCTTTTATAGTGGCAGGTCTCTAATAACTCTGAATTTCATCTATTACTTTAGATGCAGAATTCAATAGAGCTAGCTTTCTCTGCGCACTATCCTCACATTTTTGTAGAGTTTCATGCTTCTCAAAGAGGTCATTGAACTCAGTTCTGATCAGCTGAATCTCCTCAGTGGATTTCTCTAGTTTTCCATTTAGGGTCTCTATCAACGTCTCTTTTTCTGAGAGTTGTACTTTCAGAACATCTAGTTCATCAGTAGTTCCCATCAATTGAGAAGTGATCTCAGCATTACTAGAGTCTTTCCACTTTAGATTCTCGTGATCGGTTCTTTTGTTCTGCTCTTGAGTTTCATTCAGCAGCTCTTGTAAAACAGCATAGTCCTTCATAAGACTCTCAAAAGAATCTATCAGGTCAAATTGACTTTTTACAGTGGAACTTGATAACTCATGTGCTTGTGTAGGAGCAACAACAGAGATAGAAGAATTTACCTCCTCCACAGCCATTAAACATATGTCATCACTGTCACTATCTGAGAACATTTCATCTGAAGAGCTGGAACCTTCTTCAGAGTGTTCTTCCTCTACAACCATGACTTTCTTGCTGGAGAACTTCTTGTCTCTCTTTGCTTGCCTTTATTTTCTCTCCTTAGCACTTAGCTCTGGACAGTCATACTGAAAATGACCTTTCTTTTGGCAGTTATAGCATCTGTTGGCATCATCATCCTGATCACTTTCCTCCTTAGTCTTGGAGTCCTTCTTTTTGGATGAAGATCCTTCAGCTCTCAGGTCCTTTCTCTTCTTAGTGGATCTATCCTCAGCTTTAGAGTCTCTCTGGTACCTGTGATTCCTGTAATATTTTTTATATTTTCCATATCTACTATTAAGCCTTTCAAACCTCCTTGCCATCAGTACTAGCTTATCCTCTAGCTCATCCTGATTTTTAGCAAGTGAGTTCTCAGACTCTCTAGTTTTACAGGATTTTTCCTTGGCTTTGAAAGCCACATTTTTACTAGATGGAGAATCATCTTTGTTGTCAGCTTTCTTTGATTTCTTATCAATAACAAACTCATAAGCTTTCAGCTCAGAGAAGACTTGTTGGTACGACATTGAATCAATGTTCTTGGTGTTTTCAATCACCACTGCATGAATATCCCATTTCTTAGATAGACCTCTAAGAATTTTCAATGCTACTTCTCTTTGTGGATATCTCTTTCCAAGAGCATTCAGATCATTCATTATACTAGTGAATCTGACTTCCAGTTTGTCAATAGATTCACCATCTTCCATTTCAAAACTGTCAAACTTTCCAATTGCAACAGAAAGTTTGTTCTCTTTAATGTGATATGTGCCTTGGCACATCACAGCGAGTGTATCCCATATTTCTTTGGCAGTATTACAATGAGAAATCATCCCCATCACACCATCATCAATAGTGCTATATAGCGTATCTTTGGCAATATAGTCTAGATTGACTAACTTCCTCTCCACAGAGTAAGTTGATCATCGACTTTGGAAATTCAAGTCTGGGATCATTTCTCTCATTTTCAAGAAACTCGGATTCACAATGCTGAATTGGAATGGTCCTTCAGAGACCACTCTCCACATTCGTTCATGCTTAGAATACAGGTGAGCCTGCATTCTCAATCTCCACAAATCATAGCTCTCTACTGAGAACATTGAAAATTTCTTAGAAGGCATTATGTCTGAGCCTTATAAGATTTCAGCAAATAGATTTGTTCAGTAGACCACAAGAATCTTTTAGCAAATAAGACTCTGGCAACCAAAGCAAACGGTCAAGCGAACCACTGCTCTGATACCACTTGTTGGTCCCGGTGCAAACGAGTCTTACACGTGTATGGGGGGGGAATACACTTGTTTAGTGATTTTAAAACTTTTTCTTCACTGAGGTCAGATGGGTCAGGTTGTCTTGATGATTTGGCCCTGAGAAGCACAAATCGCCCTGAGTCAAAGTCTACCTGAGATAGTGATCCCGAAATCGCTTTTCAAGAGCCTCGGATAATCCCAACCGAGCTCGAAGTTTCGAGATCCCTAAGCTTGCTTGAATAGCTACTCAGATGTGCGGAATGGTTGGCCCTAAGTTTATACTCGTTTTATGCTTTGCTGAAAACCTTCCTTTTAATGAAATAGTGATTAATGCTGTGATTTTGTTAGATGCAACTTCAGTGGATTGATTCCAACTGAGTATCAGTGAAAATATGCTTTCAGTTAAAGATATGCAACAGATAATCAAATGCAGTACAGAAAGTAAATAACACAGCAAGTTATAGTGGTTCAGAGACTCAAGCTCCTACTTCCACTCTCTCTGACCTTAAAAGAAATTCCTTAACCACTTACTAAGGTTTTCTGACTACCTCAATGTAGTTTACTAACCTTTCTATTTTGAGCTTTCTGACTACCTCTGTAGTTTACTTACTCAAAACACACACAAGCTTTCTGACTATCCAAGATAGTTTACTCACTTCTTCTCTAGAGTTTTCTGAATACCTCAATGTAGTTTACTAACTCTTTACAACTCCAACTCATCAATAATCACACTCAAACTACCTTACCAAGGGTTTGGGGTTTCTTGGTTGGTTTCCAACTAGGATGAGATATTCTTTACAATTAAGAACAATGCAAAGGCTAGGATATCTCTACTAAGATTTGGATATATCTTATCAAAACTAGGCTTAGTGAATGAGCTCTCTTCAATGTAAAGCACTTGGGAAATTCTTGGGTTTTCGAGTGCTTCAACTTGCAATAATAAGTTTGAGCTCTTGAGTTGCTTACAAATTTCCCGTAACCTTCAACGTAGAGGGTCACAAGTATTTATAGGTAGTCACCAAGGTCCCTCTTGAAAAACTATCCGTTGGAAGAGATAGCTTCATGAGTTTCCTCTTATGGTGTGTGATGAACGACTATATTTAGGGTTTGACACTCCCTTGCATGTTTTAGGCAATATGCTTTTCATGCAGCCAGTCACCACTTTTTGCAGTCTGGAACATAGTACTACTGACATGCTTCAGTGACCTGTCGCTTTCAGTGTCAGTAAAGTACAGTGCTGTCTTCCTCTGATTGGCTCTTTGTCTTCAGTAAATGTAGACAAACATAACGGCTCTTTTTGGTCAATATCTCTGAGTGATATAACCTTAACAACACTTTGTTTTAGTTCATTTTGTCTGCATGTGAATGTCTTGGGCAATATCTATTTTTCTAAGTAATCGCGTTTTTCTCAGTATTGTATTCTTCAGATAGATATTTTCAGTGCCTTGGAACATTCAGGTTATACTGAGCATTCAGTAGATTACTGAGTCTTCAGTAACTACTATGCCTTCAGTATCATTTGTCTTCAGTATCTTCAGTCTTCTGTGTCTTCTGAGTCTTCAGAGATATATTGACTGATATACTGAGTCTTCATACTGAGTCTTCAGTTTCTCAGTTTCACACTGAGTCTTTAGTTTTCTCAGTTTCATACTGAAACTTCAGTTTCTCAGTTTCATACTGAAACTTTAGTTTCTCAGTTTCATACTGAAACTTCAGTTTCTTCATAAACTTACTGAGTCTTCAGAATCTAACCTGATCTATATCTGCTGACTATACATGGTGCAGATAACATCCTGAACACTCTAAAACTGAATCCTGACTCATATATCAAGATTATCCTGAACATGTCATACTCAGGGGTTTTGGGATCTAATCAAAATCTTCTTTATTAAATTCATCTCCCAACACTAAGCATGCGGAATCTAGGAGTTACGAGATCACATACCTCTTGTAGAGACAACTGTTGAGACGATGGATCAACCCAAAGAGCCTTCCCAAATATGTCCCACGTCCACGAACGTAATCCTGTTTTTATATGCATCACGTGACATGTTTCGCTTCCGCACGCGTAAAATCGGTTTTAATCGGGACCTCACAGTGGTATCAAAGCCTTCAGGTTATCTGTGCCTCAGGATCTTCTGAGTCTCAGGATCTTCAGTTCTATCTGAGCCTTCAGGTTATCTGAGCTATCTGAGCCTTCAGGTTATCTGAGCTGTCTGAACCTTTAGGTTATCTGAGTTATCTGAGCCTTCAAGTTCTTCAGTAACTTACTGAGTCTCAGGTTCTTGATTCAGCAGACTTCTCTTTAGCGGACCTTGTCTGACCAGGCATACTGACACTCAGGCTTACTGAGTTCAGTTCTCTGAATTCAGACATCCTGACCCTCAGGTCACATTGACTCAGGCTATCTGATTTCTTCTTGTCTGATCTGATCAGCTCGACTGATCAGATCAACATATCTTCAGGATCATCTCAGGATAGCATCAGGTCATCTGCATCAAGTTAGCATATCAGATTATCATATCTGATCTCGATCACGTCTGATCTCGATCAGTCTCATCTGCTCATCTTCTGATCTGTAACCTTCTCTTCTGATTTGCTGGCTTTAATTTTTCTTCACATCTGATTTGCACAGCACATCAGCTAACTTCGGAACTCATCTAACTCATCTGATCTCGATCATTCTCGTCTGTAGCCTCGTCTGATCTCGATCTTCTTTTGATTTCGTGAGTTCCCCCTCAATTTGTTTTTTCGTTCCCCCTTAACTTGTAATCTGTAAAATAGCTTGAATAACACAAGTTAATAATGTTTTGGCATAAATCATCAAAACTAAAATATCCCAATAGATCTTTTTCCTTTCTTGAATTTATGGGATAAACTTGTATCTCAAGAATACTTATTCCATAAGATCTTTCCAAGAAAATCAAGAAAAAATCATTTCTCTCTCCTACCTATTTTTTTCGAAAATATTTTCTTCTCCTTTTCGTTAATTGGACTTTAATTTTGGTTATTTGAGGGGCCTTTAGGAGAATTAAGATTGGACCTCCAATGGGCTATGAAACTTTAATATTTAGCCAAAATATTATTCAAGCCCATTAATATTAATTTACTCCACTATAAAATTAATATTGAACTATACATCTTAACCCACATTACGACTTCACAATAATATGGTTCCCGGTCATTATTTCCCGCGTTTAAGATTATCTTAGTCCATTAATTAATTAAGCCACTGAACAGACTTTATATTAATTAATATCTTTGTCCTTGGAGTAAAGACAGCTCAACATTATTATCCATACCGGAAATAAATTTCCACTTGCAAGATTTGGTATGATAAAGATTCTGAGCCCACCAAGGGGACAAATCAAGCAAACCGTATTTGCACGCGATTCTCCGTATTAAATCTTAGCAATCGTCATGTAATCAATAATATTGCCCAAGATACAAGGTATCGAATCGCATTAATTTTCTTCCCATCATAAGTCAATGCAATAGTTATTAATTTCACACGATCCTATTTAAGGGACGGAGATTAAGAAATAACGAACCACTGAGGTCTAATTCTTGTATATTCAGTACCGAAGAATTTATCCTCTTGTAGGTCCTATTCAGCGCATCTTAATGCATTAGTGTAATCTCTTGGTCAAGACAAGTCAATCTGAGTCTTACACTTCAACCTTTCATGATGGATTGTTCATTTCCATCTGGGTTGTGAATTTGTACTTAGTCACGAAGAACTGTTAATTTGATCTTATGTGATCTGGTATCACCAAATTAACTGCAACGTAACACGTACTTACTTATTGAACAGGTATGCAGTAAATATATATAACATTCATTCATATTTAATGCAACATGTGATTAATAATTTATTTAAATAAATAAGTAATTCAGTTTGGTTATAAAAGTAAAAAGCATACTTTTCAGTATAACCCCAACAATCTCCCACTTATACTCAAAGTCTGCTTTTAAATATACTACAACATGTCTCGTGTTCTATGTGACATCTAATGTCACCTACACGAACCTAACAATATTTCTCCCACTTATACTCAAAGCAGATTGGCAACACTCTTGACATCCATTCCTTCCACATATCTCTCGAATGTACTCTGAGGCAGACCATTTGTGAATGGATCTGCTAGGTTATCTTCAGACGCAATCTTTGCCACTTTTATGTCTCCTCTCTTAATGATTTCTCATATAAGATTCTATTTTCTTTCTATGTGTTTTCTGGCCTTGTGGGCTCTCGGTTCCCAAAGTTCAAGGGATATTCATCTAGAATTTGCAATATTTTGGCTAAGTTTTTCTAGCAAGATTATCACAAGAAACCGTGATCGTCTTTATTATACCCGGAAAATCGAACGACGTCCAAGTCCACTAGGAAGTTCTTTAGTCAAACCGCTTCGTTCACTGCTTCACAAGCAGCTACATATTCGGCGATGCATTTCTGCTTAACGCTTATCCATGTCATGGCTCCTCCCCCCATGCAAAACACACTACCCGAGGTTGACTTTCCGAGTCTATGTCCATTGAAATCGAGTCCTTGTAACATCGATGGGGATTGGACTGTCTGATTGATAAACTAACATTCTATCCCATGTCCTCTTCAGACTTCAGAATGTTCTTAACTGTAGTCCAATGCTCTTTCCTAGGGTTTCTTTGATATCTTGCCACCATTCCTACGACAAAGCAGATATTCGGTCTCGCACAAAGATCGCTGCGTATATGAGGCTTCCCACACGCAAAGCATAAGGAATGCCCTTCATGTCATCTATTTCCTTTTGTGTCTTGGGACACATCTTCGATAGATGGATTCCGTGTCACAAAAGCCTTTCTTGAATCTTGCATGTTGAATCGCTTTTTCAAAAAACGGTGTCTATATATGAGGCTTCAAGAAAAGCCCAATCGTTTTTTTCATGCGATCTCGAGTGATCTTGATCCCTAAGAAGATCGAAAACCGACCGGGCTTCCCTAAGTCCTTCATATCAAACCATGCTTTTGGGCACATATGCCCTTATGTCCGTTACGTATCCGATAACATCTTTACATTGTTCCCGAGCGTAATGTCATCTACGATAGTACCAAGAATACCAAGGCGCTCACACGCTTTTGTAGACACGACATTCAAATTATTTTGATCAAAACCGTAGGATTTTATAACTTGATCAAAACACATTTCAAGATTCCAAGCACGGATGCTTGCTTTTAGCCCATAAATGGACTTCTTTAGCTTGCAAACCGATGATGCTCTTGCCTTTTTTTCAATGAAGCCTTTTAACTGAAAGAATCGGGTTGTTACAAATAGATCTCTTCGCCAAGACTTCCATTAAGGAAAGAGGTCTTGATATCCATTTTCCAGATCTCAAAGTCTAGGTACGCAGCAATCGACAAGAGAATGCGGATGGACTTGAGCATGGCTACGGGCGAAAAGGTTTCCTCATAGTCGATCCCTTTTTTTCTCGAAAATACCCTTTCGCCATGAGTCTTGCTTTAAAGGTTTCAACCTTTAACGGTCCCCTTTTTCTCTTGTATACCCACTTGCATCCAATGGATTTTACCCCATTAAGTGGTTCGACTAGCTCCCACACTTTATTGTGATCCATTGAACCCATCTCGGCTTCCATTGCGGTTTGCCAAGAAGTTGCATCCTTGTCTTGGATCGCCTTGTTGTAGGACCATGGATCTGATTCTTCTCCTGAGATCAAGTTCGAGGACTCTCCTATCCCCAAGAATCGCGTGGTTGCCTAACAACCCTCCCACTACGACGAGGTTCTGGTTGTGTAGATGTGACGCTTGGTATTTTGCCTTGTACAATTGGCAACGGAGTTGGCCCCCTAAGTTCTTCTAAGGTAATCTCGCTTCTAGGCTTTTTATCATTCATATAGTCTTCTTCCAAAAATTTAAAGTGTGTACTAATTACGACCTTTAGATCTTCGGGACCATAGAACATACATCCCTTTGTTCCTTTGGGGTACCCTATAAACAACCTTAATTCTGAACGCGCATCCAATTTACCAGCTTCCTTATCCAACACGTATGCCGAACACCCCCAGATCCTCATGTGTCCTAAGCTGGGCTTACGCCCCGTCCACAATTCCTTAGGGGTTTTGGGAACCGATTTGGATGACACTAAGTTCAGAATATAAGTTGTTGTTTGCAAGGCATAACCCCAGAACGATTTTGGTAAATCCGCATAACTCATCATTGACCTTACCATTTCTAGAAGCATCTTATTTCTTCGTTCTGCAACCCCGTTTTGTTGAGGGGTACCGGGTACAGTCAACTGGGATGAAATCCCATCATCCGACAGGTAGTTCAAGAATTCATCGCTGAGGTATTTGCCTCCACGATCAGATCGTAGAAACTTGATACTCTTTTCCTTATTATTCTCTGCTTTAGCCTTAAATTCTTTGAATTTATCAAAGGTCTCAGATTTATGCTTCATTAGGAAAACATACCCATAGCGTGAGTAATCATTGATAAACGTAATGAAATACTCGTAGACACCTCTTGCTTTGCTTTGCATTGGACCACATACATCAGTGTAAACGATCTCCAACACTTCTTTAGCTCTAAGCCCCTTGGCTCCAAATGCCCTCTTGGTCATCTTACCCTCCAAGCATGATTCGTAAGTTGGAAATGGTTCAATCAGGAGGGACTCCAATGAACCATCTTGGACCAACCTTTGGATCCTTTTTGGATTAATATGACCAAATCTTAGGTGCCAAAGAAGTGGCTCATTCACGTTAGTCGAATGTTTCCTTTTATTACTTGAAATAGTAGATGTGTTATAGGATGCATTCTGTGAGTGATGTGCACAATTAAAATATAGAGATTGTTCCAGAAAATTCCAATGCATAACCGATAACCACATCATTATGAAAAACAAAAGAATATGTTTATTAAAAAGCGAATGAGAATATCCATCAACAAATAGTTTTGAAAAACTTTTCCGAAATAAGGGTTTTGCCCAAAAAAACATCTTGAACATAAAGAATATCTCTTAAAATTAAACTCTTGTCTTCAAAAGACAGTGCGCGCCTCCCCTTCACCGCCACTCTCAAAGATCGCCTAAGCGTGACGAGGATCCCTCTTTCACTAAGTTGTCGGGTCCGCTTGAACCCCGTAAGAAAAACCCGTGAAACAAACATGATCAAACCTGGGGACCACAGATCCATTACCCACGAAATGGGTAGCATACGCCGCTAAACAAGTTTCAACAACTAAGACGTGAGAATTACCTTTTTTTCCATTCCTTTTGGGTTTGGAACATGCCGACCTCCAATGTCCCTTTTCACCGTAGTTAAAAAATCTTTCACTTCCCTTAGCCGGTTTCTTTTACTCCTCCTCCTCTTCACCTTTCGTTTGCCCTTGGCAAACGGAGTTAACTTCACTTTTGGCCTTCTTCTTCATCTTACCTCCTTTTGGTCTAGAAGAGAAAGATGGATCAACTCGCCGCTAATCTGTCAAAACTTTTTTCACTGAAGCTTGGCTACTCTCTCCTAATATTCCTTCAACAGACTAGAGCTTGTAGCAGATCGTGCAAGGAGAATTCTGTCGATTGTTCATTTGGCGTTGAGCCTTAGCGAATCGCTTTAGAAAACCGGATGTTTTTTTTTTCAATGCAGAATGAAGTATGAAATCGATCCGGGTCTCGATATCATATTCAAACCAAGTACCTCAAGTTTGTTAAGGTGAGCCATCATCCGGAGAACGTGTTCTCTTCTTACCAGCGCTCCCTCCACCATTTTCATTGAGAGCATGTCTCTCATGGTGATCTGGCGAGCCACACCTGCTACGATGTTGGAACATCGCTTTAAGATTGACCATGATGCCCGCAGCAGCTTTCAACGTTTTGGTCTTTGGTGTTGCAACACATCCTCGACATAGAAGCCAAGATGGTACACTTTGCAATTTCGTTTATCATTCAACGCCTCCCAACAAAGATACTCTTTATTTTCCGCTTTACTAGACTCATCAACAACCTTTTTCGGTTTGGGTGTAGTAAGAACCCGCCAGATGATGTTTTGTGGTGAGGACAATAGTAAGTTGATACCAATCAACAAAGTTTTCTCCTGTAAGTAAATTGTCTTTCAGTATATTGAACAGTGGATTAAAAGGTTGCGACATGATGATACTGAAAATAAACATGCATTCATGTCAATGTCCGGATCAACACAAAGAAAATCACATAATTCGATCACACGATTCATATTGAAATCTCAAAAAAAATATGAACATGCATCGAAATACCAACATCTCAAAATACATCAGTGCTTTTAAATGAGCCTCTTGGGAGGGTCATCATTTAAATCACATTCAAGCATGTTATAAACAAGAAATGGTTCAATAAAACCTTTAATTTAAAAAAAATTAATAGTTGGCTCCCACTTGACCAATACAAAATTGACAGGGATTTCGGTGAAGTATATGCATATCAATTTGTACATAAGTAATAACCATGATTAAATATAGAATTACTACTTCATTTTGATCGAGCCTCTTGGGAGGGTCATCGTCGCCACTAATAATAATTCACAATCATCATTTTGAGAATTTATTCATGTGAAAGCTTTCTTTTGGCCGTCCCTTAGGGGAATTTCTCCAAAAGATTTCACAAATAAATAAATCATGGAGGCCAAAATTAATTTGATTCAAAACCAAATTAATTGTTTAAAACATACTTAGTAATTTTTTTTTTTGAATTTGAGATTTTTCGTTGGGCAATTCTCATGCAAACACATTTAAACAAATTAAATAAAGCATAAGAAAATACAACAATAAATCAAGCAAAGCAGAAAAATAAACATATTGGCCACAAATTATCCAACTGTCATGGTTTGATTTTTCTTGGCTTGATTTTGAAGAAACGTTTTGCCTTGAATTTCTCCCACTCGCTCGCTTTTCAAAAAAAAAAGGCCTCAATCTCCAAAAATCGCCACGCACATAATTCGATCACACGATTCATATTGAAATCTCAAAAAATATGAACATGCATCACCAACATCTTCAAAATGCTTTTAAATGAGCCTCTTGGGAGGGTCATCATTTAAATCACATTCAAGCATGTTATAAACAAGAATACAAAAACCTTTAATTTAAAAAAATTAATAGTTGGCTCCCACTTGACCAATACAAAAAATCGACAGGATTTCGTGAAGTATATGCATATCAATTTGTACATAAGTAATAACCATGATTAAATATAGAATTACTACTTCATTTTGATCGAGCCTCTTGGGAGGGTCATCGTCACTAAATAATAATTCACAATCATCATTTTGAGAATTTATTCATGTGAAAGCTTTTCGCAGATTCCCTCTTGGAATTTCTCCAAAAGATTTCACAAATAAATAAATCATGGAGGCCAAAATTAATTTGATTCAAACCAAATTAATTGTTTAAAACATACTTAGTAATTTTTTTTTTTTGAATTTGAGATTTTTTTAGATTGGGCAATTCTCATGCAAACACATTTTAAACAAATTAAATAAAGCATAAGAAAATACAACAATAAATCAAGCAAAGCGTAAAATAAACATATTGGCCACAAATTATCCAACTGTCATGGTTTGATTTTTCTTGGCTTGATTTTGAAGAAATCAACCTTGAATTTCTCCCACTGCTCGCTTTCAAAAAAAAATTACCTCGAATCGCCACGCCGTGCGTGCACGTCCTCGCCTTAGTTCGCATGACGAGATGCGTGCCGTCGGCACGGCGCTGTTCCACGCCTGCACGCCACCGTTCCCGTCCATTTCAACTCCTCGTTTCCGTCTTCGTCTTCGATCAAGTTACAATTTATTTAACGAGAAAATAAATACACCTTAAATCTAGACTTGTCTATTACATTTAACAAATCAAATAGTCTAATCTACTCGTGGATTTTCTCACAAGAAAAAACAAATTCGAACGAGTCGAATTAAAACCATTCATACGCAAACACATTAATTACCATGAAAATTGGATACCTGCAAAACAGATCTAGCAATTCTACTATCCAATTTTTAATAAAATTTAATGGCCAACATAATTTAAATAACAATTTAAATACAAAGCTCGAAACCGAGGCTCTGATACCAGTTGTTGGGAAATTAGGGGTGCCCTGATCTATTCGAGATGAATTTAAATACATATTTAAATTAATTAATAAATTACTAACATGAATTAATCCTAAATCCATTCAACATAATAATTAAACAAGTAAATAAGCAACATGCGTACACGTAATTCACGTAAATCCTAAGTATGCGGAATCTAGGAGTTAAAAAATTACATACCCCTTGTAGAGACAACCGTTGAGACGATGGATCAACCCAAAGAGCCTTCCCAAATATGTTCCACGTCCACGAACGTAATCCGGTGGAAGGATTCTCAACGAACGATTTTAATTTAAAGGAGAAAATTAAAATATTTGCCACCACCTTTGTGGATTTCTAATTTTTCCAACACGTGGAATTTCATTGGGGATGAAAAATTCATCCCTATTTATAGGACTAGGGGGGGACGAAAATTTGGCATGTTGGGCATTGAGAAATTTCCTTGCTTCTTCCTCAAGATACAATCTAGAATATATCTAATATATTTTATTTCCCAAAATATCTCCCAACAAAATCTTCTCCTCCCTTCTTGTCCATTATGTTCGAAAATATCAAATAAAATAGGGAAGAAATAAGATATTTTTCCTTTCTTGAATTTATGGGATAAACTTGTATCTCAAGAATACTTATTGTTGGGAGATGAATTTAATAAAGAAGATTTTGATTAGATCCCAAAACCCCTGAGTATGACATGTTCAGGATAATCTTGATAGTTGAGTCAGGATTCAGTTTTAGAGTGTTCATGATGTTATCTGCACAATGTATAGTCAGCAGATATAGATCAGGATAGATTCTGAAGATTCTGAAGACTCAGTAAATTTCTGAAGAAACAGAAGTTTCAGTATGAAACTGAAGTTTCTATAGACTCAGTATGAAACTGAGAATCTGAAGACTCAGTATGAAACTGAGAAAACTAAAGACTCAGTATGAAACTGAGAAACTGAAGACTCAGTATGAAGACTCAGTATGTCTCTGAAGACTCTAAGACTCAGAGAATCCTGAAGGCACAGTAATTACTGGAGACTCAGTAATTACTGAATACTCAGTATAAACCTGAAATGTTCTGAAGCAAAGAAACTGAGGAATATACCGCTTGGAATCCAAAATAAACGGACCAATGAGAGGAAGACAACCACTGAAAAGTCGCAGAACTTACAAAAGATAGTATGGATTTGAATGTGATTCTCTCCAACGGTAACATTTCAAATCCACACTATAAATACAAGATCTTCCATCAAATTAAGTGTGGATGCGTGGAGAATATAGCACGCGATGCTACAGAGCTAAGAGGACATATACTCAAAGCATTCCCACCCTAGAACACAAGTCTGTAGATATACAAATATGTTCAAGAGTGTTCTAGAACTCAATCTAAGCAACCCACGATGTATCCTAAGCTTAGAGAGATTTTCCCAACCTTAGCATTGAGGCTAAACAAATGTAAGGGAAAATCTCATCATAGTTGGAGACAACACCAAACCCAAACCCCATTCTCGTAAGAGATAACTAGTGGTGAAGTGAGGTAGTTGTTAGGCAATCTCGAGAGAGGGTGATAAGTCCCGTTGGAGTGTGAACTCGTTAAACATCTAGAGGCGAACCCGAGAGGGTGATAAGTCCAGTTTGAGTTAGTAAACTACAGAGGTAGTCAGAAAGCTCAAAGTAGAAAGGTTAGTAAACTACAAAGGTAGTCAGAAAGCCTTTGGAAGTGTTTGAAGGAATTTCCCTAGGAACAGGGAGAGTGGATGTAGGAGCTTGAGTCTCCGAACCACTATACGTTGTTGTGTTCTTTATTGCTTTATGTTCTTAGCTTGTCATACACATTCGATTATAAGCAAGACACAACACATGAGCTTAAAACGCAAAAATCTGGAATCACCATTCCTTCACCCCTGTTTTTATGTGCATCTCACGACATAGTTTGCTTCCGCACACGAAAAATGAGTTTTTCACCGGGCCTATCACTTATTCCATAAGATCTTTCCAAGAAAATCAAGAAAAAATATTTTCTCTCTCCTACCTATTTTTTTTTTAAAATAATTAGGAAAAATAGGCAATAATATTTTCTTCTCCTTTTCATTAATTGGACTTTAATTTGGGTTATTTGAGGGGCCTTTAGGAGAATTAAGATTGGACCTCCAATGGGCTATGAAACTTTAATATTTAGCCAAAATATTATTCAAGTCCATTAATATTAATTTACTCCCTAAAATTAATATTAAACTATCCATCTTAACCCACATTACGACTTCACAATAATATGGCTCCCGGTCATTATTTCCCATGTTTAAGATTATCTTAGTCCATTAATTAATTAAGACACTGAACAAACTTTATATTGATTAATATCTTTGTCCTTGGAGTAAAGACAGCTCAACATTATTATCCATACCGGAAATAAATTTCCACTTGCAAGATTTGGTATGATAAAGATTCTGAGCCCACCAAGGGGACAAATCAAGCAAGTTGTATTTGCACGCGGTTCTCCGTATTAAATCTTAGCAATCGTCATGTAATCAATAATATTGTCCAAGATACAAGGTATCGGATCGCATTGATTCTCTTCCCATCATAAGTCAAAGCAATAGTTATTAATTTCACACGATCCTATTTAAGGGACGGAGATTAAGAAATAACGAACCACTGAGGTCTAATTCTTTTATATTCAGTACCGAAGAATTTATCCTCCTGTAGGTCCTATTCAGCGCATCATAATGCACTAGTGTAATCTCTTGGTCAAGACAAGCCAATCTGAGTCTTACACTTCAACCTTTCATGATGGATTGTTCATTTCCATCTGGGTTGTGAATTTGTACATAGTCACGAGGAACTGTTAATTTGATCTTCTGTGATCTGGTATCACCAAATTAACTGCAACGTAACACGTAGTTACTTATTGAACAGGTATGCAGTAAATATATATGACATTCATTCATATTTAATGCAACATGTGATTAATAATTTATTTCAGTAAATAAATAAGAAATTCAGTTTGATTATACAAAGTAAAAAACATACTTTTCAGTATAACCCCAACATGTATAACATCGTGCTGTGTCATAAACTCTTATGGGTCTATAGTGTAATTTTTGCTTAATTGTGATTTATTGCACAAGACGGTGCTATAGACCCATATGAGTTTACTACACAACACGGAGTTGTACAACACGGAATCCAAATCTTGTTTGCCTCTTTTATTTATAGTAAGGGTCTGCTTGGTATGACTAGGGAATGATAATGGAAATGAGTATCATTGAGGGGTCAATCATTAAGAATTATTGATTATGTTGTTATTGTTTGGTTATAATATCAACAATGAGTATCATATAAGGTGGGTTGAGTGAGTGGGGTAATCAATTGCTTACTTTTAATCTCATTACTTGTGTATCGAAACTACCAAGCAACATTAATAGAAATAATTCTCATTACCCCCAACCAAGCGGACCCTAAATTTATTGTTTTACCCTCAACTCACGTATGCTCAAATTCCCATCCTCTTTGATTCAAATCATAGGAGATACTGAGTTCCATCAACATTTTTCTTACTACCTTCCAATTGTATTTCATAATGTGCAGTGATTTTGGAGGAAGATGTTATTCTAGTCAGTAGTCACTCTTTGTTCTCTTATGCGCTCAATTTTTGTTCAACACACATAAAAACTTTATAGCGTTAGTTATAAAAATCATTGTTGAGATATGAATTTACAATTGCAAAACACTCCTCTACAAGATGAATATTATACAGAATCGCGTAACAGAAGATTCGTGTGATGGTTTGAAATACATACACTATTCAATAGCTATCACAAAACCTTCAACTTGGTACCAACTTTTTGCACAGAAGCAAGAAGCCATGCTTAAGGTTTTACAAATACAGCATCTAAATAATACAAAAGAACACAACGTCCATACTCATACATACACCCTCGTCTAAAGGCGCGATAAAGGTGCGCTTTCGTCGGTATTTTTCAAGAAAGGGTAGTCCGTATACCCTACAACAGGATCACGTGTATAAAACGTAGCCCTCACATACTTATTCAAAGGCGCATTCATCTTCAATCTGAAAACTAAATCCGGATTCGAAATGAATAACCGCCCGTATGCCACCAGATCAGCATCCCCGTCGGCCACAGCTTCAATCCCCAGCTCGCGAGTGAACCCACCGCTGCAAATGAAAGTTCCTTGATACGTACTCCGCCACGCCCTGATGAGCTGCGCCTCCTCGTCTGCACTCCCGTGCCTGCCCGATTCCGTCTGCCCGTAGGCCGTGTACCGCGGTTGGGTCACGTGGAGATAGGCGAGTTTGGAGCTACGGTCAGTTTGGAGTTTGTTGAGTTTCTCGATCACGGCTAGGCCTAGGGCGAGCGGGTTGGAGTCCATTGCGTCGAGATGGTCGATTGCGGGTGAGATTCGGAGGCCTACCCGATCGGGCACCAATGGCGAAACGACGGCTTCACTACCTGGATAGTGAATTTGCAACGGTTTTCCAGAGATCCGCCAGACTGCGCCTGTTCGCTTTGTTGATCCCGTCCTTCATGAATTGATCCAGGAGGTAACCGTGGGCACCATGGATCTCGATACCATCAAATCCTGTTCATTTTACTTATGTTAGAATTGGAATTTTCAAGGAAAAAGAAATTCACATGAGAATTGTTAAGAATAATTCACGAGGTAAAAACTCAACTTTGATAACGAAAAAACTAAAATATATAAAGAAAAGTATTAGTTCATATGAAGAATAGTATTAGTACTCTATCAAATATACAACTAATACTTTTTATCATATAAACTGATACTTTTCATCACATAAACTAATACTTTTTGACCCTTTTTTTCTATGATTCGCGAAAAAAAACTTGGCATCGCTCCTATAAATAACTGGAAATTTGCATGGTCATATTAGTTTTCATAACTCCGAGCACACCCACCATCTTTATAAACAATTATTCAACTTGAAAAATTGTCAAATTCTCAGTCACAGGTAATGTAATTTCATGAAAAAGATTCATCCTTCTCTCCAGCTCTGTTTTTCACATATCTTGGCATAATATGCCAAATCAGTATACTTAATTCCAACACACATAATTGAACAAGGAAAGAATCATCACAGACAAAATAAGCAGTGACATGAACAAAACTATCTCAAGCATATAATCTCAGGCTAAATCTGAAACGATTAGATATATAATACGAATAATACTTAAAGAGAAGCACATGATTCGACCTTGTGTAAAATACCTGCTTCAATGGAATTTAAGGCCGCTTGGCGATATTGTGCTATCAGCTCGGGTAATTCGTAGGCCTCCAATTTTCGTGGCTTTGGATAAATCCCGTAACTGCCATCAGGAAGTAGCACTCTCCACCTCTTGGATATTGGCTTGTCCGTGGAGGATGCTGGTGCAACTCCGCCGGGCTGAAGTTCTGTAAATATAACCACAAACTCATTATGTTTTGAAATAAACAGCAGAAATCTGGAATGAGTTCTCTCTTAGTAAAATCTCAGATTCCATGCTTGCAGAAATGGAACACGCACCAATTGAGCATTTCTATAGGATTTATCAATCTGAAAATTTGGCCAAACTATCAAATAACTGAAACTAATTAATAGTAAATGTTATCTTTCAACACCAATTAATCCATCTTTGCATTACAACTCTTGTATTTCAAATGTCTTAAACATTATATATATGAATTAATCAATAATCAATATATTATCAATAATCGCGTAAAATCAAGAAATATTATTATTGGGATAGAAATATATTTTTTAAAAATCATAAAAATTTAATTTAACCAATTCTTTGTCACAATAAAGTAATAAACTCGAGCAAATTTTCTATGCAAAAATAGAAAGAAAGACATTTAAGATTTTTACAACTCTCAAACAATTTTGCTTTGGGATTATTGAATTGAAATGTACAGATGAAATATAAGAACTCTTCTAAAAGCTATTTTCCTCGTTTAGCATTTAGTTAAAATATTTAAAAAGCTATTCTAATTATTGAGTGTGTCTTACTAATTGTGAATATTTATATAAAACACACCCCATAATAAATTGGATCCCATCCAACATTAAAACACACCTCATGTGCACCGTGCATTCATAGTGCATTTTAGAAGCGTGCAACTATACAAAACATAAACGTGCAACTATTCCAAACAGAAGCATGCAACTATATTCTCATATTAACAATTGCACTTTTCCGTGTAAATTAGTCGCACTTTTCAACATAACAAGTTGCATGCTTCTAAAATGTACTATGAGTGCACGGTACACCCGAGTGCATACAAGACCTAGCCTTAGTCATCTCGTATATAAAGTTAATTTTAATAGTATGATGTAAATAGTCTTCTAAAATTAGTCATCTCGTATATAAGGGTATGTTCATTTCGGAATTATAGTGGTTGGGGGAAATATCGAATTTTGAAGTCCTCGAATTTTAAAATCCCAGTGAATAGTTAAAATATACATTTGTTTTGGGATTTTACAGGTAGGATGGTGAAAAAATTATTTGATCTTGTATTATTAAATTATTATAGGTGTATTGGGAGAATAAAAAGATAAATGACGTGAGTGTATTGAGAGAATAAAAATAAGAATAGTGGTAAGTAATAAAGTAAAATAGAATTAATAGGATTTCAAAATTCTTATTTTAAGTATCAAATACAAATGGGAGTTTAAGATTGTAACGTCCAAAGTTTGGCCGGATAGTCATGAAACGAACATATGCTAAGGGCGGTTTGATTCCCCTGTTCCATTTTTTGTACTCTATTGGTGTTTCACCCTTCTGGATCTTTAACACATGGAACTAGAGTATGGTGGCTCGTTGAATATTCTTTATTATTCCACGTATCATCCATCCATATTATGAAATATAAAATGGAACACTAATTATAACCCTAATTATGGAATAGGTGATCTATGAAAATGAGTTGAAAAACAATAGTAGAGAAATAACAAAGAATTAAAAAAAAAACTTGGGTGAGACTGTTAATCTGTTTCAAGAAGTGACCATCATTCTAGACTTTCTAGTCGGTTAGGATAACAATAAATCAAAGATAAATAGTTGTATGCACCATTTTCAAATAATATTAGTTGTTAAAATAAAAAGTATTATTTGATCAGCTAACAGTATTAGTTGTTTATGCACCTGGATGAGAAGCCCTGCCGACATGCCACAGCTGACAGAAAATAACACCGCCCTTAGCATGAACACCATCCACCACCTTCCTCCACCCCTCCACTTGCTCCTTGTTGAAAATCCCCGGCACGCGCGGAAACCTGCGTGGGTCCCACATCCCACCCAACAACAAATGTGAGGTTAGAATCAGCGAATCAGACCCCACCACTACACCTTTTATTTAACCAATAATTCATTCCACCATCATTACTGAAACAAAAGGAATAAAATTACGAGATTACCCTGCAGAATTGGGGGAAATCATGGTTCCCTCCGTTATGAGAAATCCGCCATTGGTAGCCCTTTGTGTGTAATACTCCGCTAGGGCGTCGTTCGGCATCGCGTTCGGAGCTCTGCATCTCGTCATCGGAGCTAGCACCACCCTGCAGATCGTTTTCGATCGGATCTTAGTTGCAGAAATCAAAATCCATATTGATTTTCAAATTTAGTAATCGAGAATAGGAAATGATGAAATTAGGATGAAGTGTGAAAAAGTGAGGAGGAACCTGTGGGATAGATCGAACTTGCCCATCTTGTAAGGGGAGAAGAGAGACGCGGTTGCTTTTGCTCCATCCGACGTCGTTTCCGCCATTGCTGTTCTGTGGAGAGAAATGGGGAATTAATTGGTATTTAAAAAGTGGCGGCTATTTATGGACGGTGGACGTTGGTCGGAGGGTTGAAATGTTGGGGGAATCTAGGAAAAGTATGTGGAATTATTTATGGAGTTCCATAAGAAATTGAGCACGATGTTCATAAGGATGTCGTTTTAAATAGTTGGAGTACTTCCATTATTATAATTATTGTTCTAGAGTGAGGACTGTGTGGGCATGTTTGTTTGAGATTATTTCAGATGAACTTTGGACTTTACAATTTCATGTACCCATTTAATATAATACCAAAATTAAGATTTCAAAATTCAATATAAAACCTAACCTAAACCCTACATTGCACCTATTCTCATTCATAATAATATTATCACTTTTACACAATTTCAATCATTCAATCATTACAATAATAATATAATAATACAAATCAATCAACTTTTTTATATTCTTATATAATTATACTCTATAAAATCTCAAAACATACAATTTTACTATTGAATTTTAAAATCCTAGATTTCAAAGTCCAGAGTTCCCCCGCTATAAGTCCAAAACAAACATACCCTGTGAGATTGTGATGTATGCAATCAATGGATGACACGCAGGCATTGACTAGCTTTAGACTTTGAATAAGTTTTTGCTATAGGAGTAGAAAATAACTTATAGTCAAATTTTGTTAAATTAATAAAAATAACCTTCGAGTATGAACTTCCATAAAACGGATTCTACCTAAAAATCAAGGATCAAATAATTTGGAAGGAGAACGTTAATCTCAAATCTACTAAACGCAAATCACCTCTAATTCAATTACTTTATTTCAAGAGTTGGTCTTGTGTGAAAATTTTCATGTGTGAAAATTTTCAGGTCAATGTAGATATGTTTGACTGATGAGCTACACTATATTAACCGGTATGGCCCGACGGAATTTGCTCTCTATTAGGTTTATTGGACATGGGTTTGACTCCCCTTCACCACAAAAAGCTATTTTTTCGTGTCTTTCAAGAATCATAAGACCAATAAAAGGCTTGTATATAAACTAAGTAACCAAAGGCATTTGTAGCTTAATGGTAGGTGGTTGCTTGTATTGACTTTTTTACTCCGAGTTCAATTCCTTCTACCGACGAATATTCTATTTCTCCATATTTTTTTTTAAATCAACTCTTCTTTGAAATTGAACCTAGTCACATAAATAATAATAAATAAAATAATCACATAAAAGCAGACTCAACACATACACATTGAATATTTACTAAATAATTTTTTTCACTAATTTATTTAGCTTTGAACTTTTTTTTAAAAAAAATCAGCTCTTCTTTGAAATTGAACCTAGTCACATAAATAATAAATAAATAAATAAAATAATCATATAAAAGCAGACTCAACACATTGAATATTTATTAAATAATTTTTTCACTAATTTATTTAGCTGTGCTCTTTAGTTATAATGGGTAAATACAAATCAAAGCAAAGATACATGCAAAAACATAACAAAGATATTACATGTAACATTAAAAAGTATTACATCCAAACATAAGAAAAAATAAAAAATTTGAAGTGTATTAAATGCATAGCTGAAGCAGTATTAGAATTCATAATCAACAATCATTAATGACTTCTAATTTGATTTGATTTCAAATAAGAAACTGAAGCAGTATTACAAACAAAACATAACATTATTACAAATAAAACAAAACCGTATTACATGAAAAAACATAACAGTACTATAAAAAAAATTAATGATATTACAATCTAAGCATAAGGAAAATTAAGGTAAGTTATGAAGCTTATCTAATCAAAATAGAATAATATTACATGCAATATATAACAATATTATAATTTAAAAAAACACAATTTAAATGTATTATAGGTACAACTTGTAAACAAAAGTAATAATAAAAAATATTTCCTTATATACTTGAATCAACTAGATAACTAGAGTTAACCCTATTTTTCATTCATCAATCGATTGTGAATGTAATCTATAAATAATTAAATATATATACTTAATTAAAATAATTAAAAATAATTTATTATTTAAAAAGTCTCAATCTTAAAATATTTAATGGGTTGTAGTATAGTAGTAAGTTATCTAGTCACATAAATAATAATAAATAAAATAATCACATAAAAAAGACTCAACACATACACATTGAATATTTACTAAATAATTTTTTTCACTAATTTATTTAGCTTTGAACTTTTTTTTAAAAAAAAAATCACTCTTCTTTTGAAATTGAACCTAGTCACATAAATAATAAATAAATAAATAAAATAATCATATAAAAGCAGACTCAACACATTGAATATTTATTAAATAATTTTTTTCACTAATTTATTTAGCTGTGCTCTTTAGTTATAATGGGTAAATACAAAAGAAGCGAAGATACATGCAAAACATAACAAGATACATGTAACATTAAAAAGTATTACATCCAAACATAAGAAAAAATAAAAAATTTGAAGTGTATTAAATGCATAGCTGAAGCAGTATTAGAATTCATAATCAACAATCATTAATGACTTCTAATTTGATTTGATTTCAAATAAGAAACTGAAGCAGTATTACAAACAAAACATAACATTATTACAAATAAAACAAAACCAGATTATATGAAAAAAAATATAACAAGATTATATAAAAAAATTAATGATATTACAATCTAAGCATAAGGAAAATTAAGGTAAGTTATGAAGCTTATCTAATCAAAATAGAATAATATTACATGCAATATATAACAATATTATAATTTAAAAAAAACACAATTTAAATGTATTATAGGTACAACTTGTAAACAAAAAGTAATAATAAAAAATATTTCCTTATATACTTGAATCAACTAGATAACTAGAGTTAACCCTATTTTTTCATTCATCAATCGATTGAATGTAATATATAAATAATTAAATATATATACTTAATTAAAATAATTAAAAATAATTTATTATTTAAAAAGTCTCAATCTTAAAATATTTAATGGGTTGTAGTATAGTAGTAAGTTATCTATTCACATAAATAATAATAAATAAAATAATCACATAAAAGCAGACTCAACACATACACATTGAATATTTACTAAATAATTTTTTTCACTAATTTATTTAGCTTTGAACTTTTTTTTAAAAAAATCACTCTTCTTTTGAAATTGAACCTAGTCACATAAATAATAAATAAATAAATAAAATAATCATATAAAAGCAGACTCAACACATTGAATATTTATTAAATAATTTTTTCACTAATTTATTTAGCTGTGCTCTTTAGTTATAATGGGTAAATACAAACTGAAGCAGTATTACATGCAAAACATAACAGTATTACATGTAACATTAAAAAGTATTACATCCAAACATAAGAAAAAAAAAAAAATTTGAAGTGTATTAAATGCATAGTCAAGCAAAGATAGAATTCATAATCAACAATCATTAATGACTTCTAATTTGATTTGATTTCAAATAAGAAATCAAAGAAAGATACAAACAAAACATAACATTATTACAAATAAAACAAAACCGTATTACATGAAAAAACATAACAGTACTACAAAAAAATTAATGATATTACAATCTAAGCATAAGGAAAATTAAGATAAGTTATGAAGCTTATCTAATCAAAATAGAATAATATTACATGCAATATATAACAATATTATAATTTAAAAAAACTCAATTTAAATGTATTATAGGTACAACTTGTAAACAAAAGTAATAATAAAAAATATTTCCTTATATACTTGAATCAACTAGATAACTAGAGTTAACCCTATTTTTCATTCATCAATCGATTAGAATGTAATATATAAATAATTAAATATATATACTTAATTAAAATAATTAAAAATAATTTATTATTTAAAAAGTCTCAATCTTAAAATATTTAATGGGTTGTAGTATAGTAGTAAGTTATCTATTCACATAAATAATAATAAATAAAATAATCACATAAAAGCAGACTCAACACATACACATTGAATATTTACTAAATAATTTTTTTTCACTAATTTATTTAGCTTTTGAACATTTTTTAAAAAAAAATCAATTTTCTTTTGAAATTGAACCTAGTCACATAAATAATAAATAAATAAATAAAATAATCATATAAAAGTAGACTCAACACATTGAATATTTATTAAATAATTTTTTCACTAATTTATTTAGTCAGTGTTTTTAGTTATAATGGGTAAATACAAAAGCAAGCGATACATGCAAAACATAACAAAGATTACATGTAACATTAAAAAGTATTACATCCAAACATAAGAAAAAATAAAAAATTTGAAGTGTATTAAATGCATAGCTGAAGCAGTATTAGAATTCATAATCAACAATCATTAATGACTTCTAATTTGATTTGATTTCAAATAAGAAACTGAAGCAGTATTACAAACAAAACATAACATTATTACAAATAAAACAAAACCAGATATATGAAAAAAACATAACAAGATTACAAAAAAAATTAATGATATTACAATCTAAGCATAAGGAAAATTAAGGTAAGTTATGAAGCTTATCTAATCAAAATAGAATAATATTACATGCAATATATAACAATATTATAATTTAAAAAAAAACACAATTTAAATGTATTATAGGTACAACTTGTAAACAAAAGTAATAATAAAAAATATTTCCTTATATATACTTGAATCAACTAGATAACTAGAGTTAACCCTATTTTTCATTCATCAATCGATTGTGAATGTAATCTATAAATAATTAAATATATATACTTAATTAAAATAATTAAAAATAATTTATTATTTAAAAAGTCTCAATCTTAAAATATTTAATGGGTTGTAGTATAGTAGTAAGTTATCTATTCACATAAATAATAATAAATAAAATAATCACATAAAAGCGCACTCAACACATACACATTGAATATTTACTAAATAATTTTTTTTCACTAATTTATTTAGCTTTGAACTTTTTTTTTAAAAAAAAATCACTCTTCTTTTGAAATTGAACCTAGTCACATAAATAATAAATAAATAAATAAAATAATCATATAAAAGCGCACTCAACACATTGAATATTTATTAAATAATTTTTTCACTAATTTATTTAGCTGTGCTCTTTAGTTATAATGGGTAAATACAAACTGAAGCAGTATTACATGCAAAACATAACAGTATTACATGTAACATTAAAAAGTATTACATCCAAACATTAGAAAAAATAAAAAATTTGAAGTGTATTAAATGCATAGCTGAAGCAGTATTAGAATTCATAATCAACAATCATTAATGACTTCTAATTTGATTTGATTTCAAATAAGAAACTGAAGCAGTATTACAAACAAAACATAACATTATTACAAATAAAACAAAAACCAGATATATGAAAAAACATAACAAAGATTATAAAAAAATTAATGATATTACAATCTAAGCATAAGGAAAATTAAGGTAAGTTATGAAGCTTATCTAATCAAAATAGAATAATATTACATGCAATATATAACAATATTATAATTTGAAAAAACACAATTTAAATGTATTATAGGTACAACTTGTAAACAAAAGTAATAATAAAAAATATTTCCTTATATACTTGAATCAACTAGATAACTAGAGTTAACCCTATTTTTCATTCATCAATCGATTCTGAATGTAATATATAAATAATTAAATATATATACTTAATTAAAATAATTAAAAATAATTTATTATTTAAAAAGTCTCAATCTTAAAATATTTAATGGGTTGTAGTATAGTAGTAAGTTTTCTATTCACATAAATAATAATAAATAAAATAATCACATAAAAGCAGACTCAACACATACACATTGAATATTTACTAAATAATTTTTTTCACTAATTTATTTAGCTTTGAACATTTTTTAAAAAAAATCACTCTTCTTTTGAAATTGAACCTAGTCACATAAATAATAAATAAATAAATAAAATAATCATATAAAAGCAGACTCAACACATTGAATATTTATTAAATAATTTTTTCACTAATTTATTTAGCTGTGCTCTTTAGTTATAATGGGTAAATACAAACTGAAGCAGTATTACATGCAAAACATAACAGTATTACATGTAACATTAAAAAGTATTACATCCAAACATAAGAAAAAATAAAAAATTTGAAGTGTATTAAATGCATAGCTGAAGCAGTATTAGAATTCATAATCAACAATCATTAATGACTTCTAATTTGATTTGATTTCAAATAAGAAACTGAAGCAGTATTACAAACAAAACATAACATTATTACAAATAAAACAAAACCGTATTACATGAAAAAACATAACAGTACTATAAAAAAAATTAATGATATTACAATCTAAGCATAAGGAAAATTAAGGTAAGTTATGAAGCTTATCTAATCAAAATAGAATAATATTACATGCAATATATAACAATATTATAATTTAAAAAAACACAATTTAAATGTATTATAGGTACAACTTGTAAACAAAAGTAATAATAAAAAATATTTCCTTATATACTTGAATCAACTAGATAACTAGAGTTAACCCTATTTTTCATTCATCAATCGATTCTGAATGTAATATATAAATAATTAAATATATATACTTAATTAAAATAATTAAAAATAATTTATTATTTAAAAAGTCTCAATCTTAAAATATTTAATGGGTTGTAGTATAGTAGTAAGTTATCTATTCACATAAATAATAATAAATAAAATAATCACATAAAAGCAGACTCAACACATACACATTGAATATTTACTAAATAATTTTTTTCACTAATTTATTTAGCTTTGAACATTTTTTTAAAAAAAATCAGCTCTTCTTTGAAATTGAACCTAGTCACATAAATAATAAATAAATAAATAAAATAATCATATAAAAGCAGACTCAACACATTGAATATTTATTAAATAATTTTTTCACTAATTTATTTAGCTGTGCTCTTTAGTTATAATGGGTAAATACAAACTGAAGCAGTATTACATGCAAAACATAACAGTATTACATGTAACATTAAAAAGTATTACATCCAAACATAAGAAAAAATAAAAAATTTGAAGTGTATTAAATGCATAGCTGAAGCAGTATTAGAATTCATAATCAACAATCATTAATGACTTCTAATTTGATTTGATTTCAAATAAGAAACTGAAGCAGTATTACAAACAAAACATAACATTATTACAAATAAAACAAAACCGTATTACATGAAAAAACATAACAGTACTACAAAAAAATTAATGATATTACAATCTAAGCATAAGGAAAATTAAGGTAAGTTATGAAGCTTATCTAATCAAAATAGAATAATATTACATGCAATATATAACAATATTATAATTTAAAAAAACACAATTTAAATGTATTATAGGTACAACTTGTAAACAAAAGTAATAATAAAAAATATTTCCTTATATACTTGAATCAACTAGATAACTAGAGTTAACCCTATTTTTCATTCATCAATCGATTGTGAATGTAATCTATAAATAATTAAATATATATACTTAATTAAAATAATTAAAAATAATTTATTATTTAAAAAGTCTCAATCTTAAAATATTTAATGGGTTGTAGTATAGTAGTAAGTTATCTATTCACATAAATAATAATAAATAAAATAATCACATAAAAGCAGACTCAACACATACACATTGAATATTTACTAAATAATTTTTTTCACTAATTTATTTAGCTTTGAACTTTTTTTTTAAAAAAATCAGCTCTTCTTTGAAATTGAACCTAGTCACATAAATAATAAATAAATAAATAAAATAATCATATAAAAGCAGACTCAACACATTGAATATTTATTAAATAATTTTTTCACTAATTTATTTAGCTGTGCTCTTTAGTTATAATGGGTAAATACAAACTGAAGCAGTATTACATGCAAAACATAACAGTATTACATGTAACATTAAAAAGTATTACATCCAAACATAAGAAAAAATAAAAAATTTGAAGTGTATTAAATGCATAGTTGAAGCAGTATTAGAATTCATAATCAACAATCATTAATGACTTCTAATTTGATTTGATTTCAAATAAGAAATGAAGCAGTATTACAAACAAAACATAACATTATTACAAATAAAACAAAACCAGATATATGAAAAAACATAACAAGATTACAAAAAAATTAATGATATTACAATCTAAGCATAAGGAAAATTAAGGTAAGTTATGAAAATTATCTAATCAAAATAGAATAATATTACATGCAATATAAAACAATATTATAATTTAAAAAAACACAATTTAAATGTATTATAGGTACAACTTGTAAACAAAAGTAATAATAAAAAATATTTCCTTATATACTTGAATCAACTAGATAACTAGAGTTAACCCTATTTTTCATTCATCAATCGATTGTGAATGTAATCTATAAATAATTAAATATATATACTTAATTAAAATAATTAAAAATAATTTATTATTTAAAAAGTCTCAATCTTAAAATATTTAATGGGTTGTAGTATAGTAGTAAGTTATCTATTCACATAAATAATAATAAATAAAATAATCACATAAAAGCAGACTCAACACATACACATTGAATATTTACTAAATAATTTTTTTCACTAATTTATTTAGCTTTGAACTTTTTTTAAAAAAATCAAAATCTTCTTTTGAAATTGAACCTAGTCACATAAATAATAAATAAATAAATAAAATAATCATATAAAAGCAGACTCAACACATTGAATATTTATTAAATAATTTTTTCACTAATTTATTTAGCTGTGCTCTTTAGTTATAATGGGTAAATACAAACTGAAGCAGTATTACATGCAAAACATAACAGTATTACATGTAACATTAAAAAGTATTACATCCAAACATAAGAAAAAATAAAAAATTTGAAGTGTATTAAATGCATAGCTGAAGCAGTATTAGAATTCATAATCAACAATCATTAATGACTTCTAATTTGATTTGATTTCAAATAAGAAACTGAAGCAGTATTACAAACAAAACATAACATTATTACAAATAAAACAAAACCGTATTACATGAAAAAACATAACAGTACTACAAAAAAATTAATGATATTACAATCTAAGCATAAGGAAAATTAAGGTAAGTTATGAAAATTATCTAATCAAAATAGAATAATATTACATGCAATATATAACAATATTATAATTTAAAAAAACACAATTTAAATGTATTATAGGTACAACTTGTAAACAAAAGTAATAATAAAAAATATTTCCTTATATACTTGAATCAACTAGATAACTAGAGTTAACCCTATTTTTCATTCATCAATCGATTGTGAATGTAATCTATAAATAATTAAATATATATATACTTAATTAAAATAATTAAAAATAATTTATTATTTAAAAAGTCTCAATCTTAAAATATTTAATGGGTTGTAGTATAGTAGTAAGTTATCTTCCCTCTTACCTTGAAAACCTGGGTTAAACCCATAATGTGATTGTTTTTTTCTTTTTTTTCTTTATATAATATATATCCTTAATTAAAATAGAAAAATATAAATTTTAATTAGAAAACCTCAATTTTATAACATGAGCGGTTGTACAACAGTGGTTAGGCTTTCTTTATTATTCCCAGAAGACCTTGGTTCGAACCCTATTAGGAGCATCTCTTTTGCCCTTTTGAAAAAACACAAGTTTTAAATAGAAAAACTCAATTTATAACACATAAGCGGTTGTAGAACAGCGGTTGGGCTTTTTTCATCGTGCACAGGAGACTTGGGTTCCATCTCTGCTAAGAATGGCTTTTTTTGCCCTTTTTCTAAATATGGCAATTTTCAAATATTTTCATACATGCAAATTTTTATACTTGATATTTACGTTCCATTTATCTCGTATTTAATAATAAATCACCCCTATTTATGTGATTGTTATATTTAAAATACTTCATTTTCAAAACATATACATTAATTTATATTAAATACATACTCCATAATTTATAAATTTATACTCTCTTTTATTCTTTTTAAATATCATTAATAACCCGCTACACGAAATTGAAAATAAATTTTAAATTAAATACTTTAAACATTTAATTAGTTTGATTAATTTAATTATAAACACAATTTTTTTCTAATATTATATCTGCATATTTTCATTCATTTCTTATTTTAAATTACTCACTCCCATTCTTCTTTTAGTCTTTTAGAATATTTATATAATAAATATCGTTATGATATTTTCTCCCCTTATTATATCATATATACCAATAATAATTAATTTTCATGATCATTTAAATTTTTTTATGCCAACATTAACCTTAATTTTTTTAATTAAATATTGATAACAATAAATACTATTGGCTGAAAAAATTAGTCACACAACATATTTGTAAAAAAATTAAAAATTTTAATAACCATGAAAAGTAATCATTAGGGGTATATCTGAGATAATCATGGGTGAAAATGTCAAAACATGTATTATATAAATAATATATAAGACTGAAATGAGTATGACATTTGATTTTAATGAGAGGAAGTAATTTAGAATAAGAAATGAATGAAAATATGCATAAATAATATTAAAATATAAAAATTATACTAATAATTAAATTAATTAAATATTTAAAATATTTCAATTAAAATTAATTAAAAAAATTATTTTAAATCATGTTTAAGTATGTGGGGTTACATGTTATTTTCATTATAAGATGAATTTTGAGAATAATATTTTGGGACCTTCGAGTTGCAAGTTCCTATTCAACATTGTTATGTTGTCCGCATGGATGGATTCAGGATTTCATAGTAGGTGTAAACTGCAACACTTAGGGCGTGTTTTGAAACACTTAAAACAGCTCCCAGAAGCACTTATTTTCAAAGTTTTCTCTCACAACTTTTGAAAATAAGTGCTTCTGAAAACTATTTTAAGTGTTTCAAAACACACCCTTAAACATATTAAATTTCATACATGACAAAATATTGTGACGTTCACATAACTATCTTGACGATTATGTTTTTTTTAAAAAGATGCTATAAGTCATTTTCTTTCACTTATCTATAGAGTATTTTATTTATTTATTTTCTAGATATAAATATTAGATCATTTTCAAGAAAATCATCTTCACCTTGTTATGTAGTGTCGTTTTCACATATTTCATATTCAAAGGAAAAGATGTATATTTAATATCCAAATTAACAAAAAAATTAATTATTTAAAAAAATAATACTTTGAAAGTTGAGTTGGGGAAAAATGATATTGACAAGTGGTTTTAAAAAAATAAAAATAAATATTAATTTAACTATTAGAAATTAATTTAACTATGCCAAATTAGTAATTATAACTTAAAATTTACAATGTACAAACTGCAACTACTACAAAATTAATTTTTAACAACTTAAAATTCAAAATTTACAAATTAAATAAAGGGGGAGGGAATAAAGAAATTGGATCTCAGTCGAACTTTAAAAAATAAACTTAGAAATTCTAAGTTTAAAGTTTAAATTTAAGTTGTCTACGTATTCATTAGAAATCAAAGCCCACATAATTATCCTACCTCAAACTTATCTCTCGTTGGCTTGGATCGAACAAAGACTAATATATCAAAAATGGCACCACAAAAATAACAGATGTCATGAGTCCATCTTTAAAATTACATTACATTCCTCTTGATCAATAGCATGCAGCAGGTCTCTCCTTGCTGTAAGTGCTTCTCCAACATCAATTTCCACCATCTGAGCATCATGCGGTCGGAATACCTAATCACCTCACACTTTCACAGTCCTTCAAAACATGTTCTATAGTCTCAATTTCTTTTTTCTTTTTTCTTTTTTTAAATAAGGGAGAGACGAGAAACTCTTCCACCCGTACTGTTGGCCCCTTAACCGAATGTGTTATAAATCATGGGATATGCCAACATAATTCAAGTCCTTCAAAACAGACACTTGTGGAAGAGAACCAACATGATTTAATGCTCAGGATCCCAATACAAACCTCCATAATATATTAATGAGATAATGAGAATTTATCACAGGGGGTTTGAACTCGCGTTGCTGGAAAATTTATTCGCACATCATCACAAGTTTTTAATGTGATTCAATACCTTGTATCTTGGGCAATATTATTAGTTACATGACGATTGCTAAGATTTAATACGGAGAATCGGTGTGCAAGTGCGTCTTGTTTGATTTGTCCCCTTGGGAGACTCAGAAGTTTTATCATACTAAATCTTGCAAGTGGAATTAGTTTCCGGTATGGATAATAATGTTGAGCCGTTCCTGAACCAAGGAAAAAGATATTGATTAATGAGAAGTTATTTCAGTGGCTTAAATTAATTAATGGACTGGATAATCTTAAACACGGAAAATAATAACCAGGAGTCATATTAACTATAATATGGGTTAAGATGGATAGTGCAATATTAATTATGTAGTGGGATTAATTAATATTTATGGACTTGAATAATATTGTGGCTCAATATTGGAAATTCAAGGTCCATTAGAAGATCCAATCTTAATTCTTCTAAAGGCCCCTTAAGTAGCCCAAAGATAAAGTCCAATAACTGAAAAATGTGTTTAAAATAAAATTAATTATTGTTGCCTAATTTTCCTATTATTTTTTAAAATAATAAATAAAAGAGGGAGAAAAATTTTCTTTGAATTTTGTTATGGAATGAAGATAAGTATTCTTGGAATACAAGATTATCTCATTAAATTCAAGAAGTCTCCAACTTGGTTATTTATTAAGTAAATTTTCGAAAATCTCAAGATAATAAAGAGGAGAAGATTTTGTTGGGATTTATTTTGAGAAATAGAATATATTGGATATATTCAAGATTGTTTCTTGGAGAAGAAACAAGGAAATTTCCATGACCCATAAACCCTAGAATTTTCGTCCCCCCCTCATTATAAATAGGGGATGAATTTTTCATCTCAATAATAACACAAAAATTGATTTTTTCGGAAAAATATCAGCGTCGATAAAATATCAAATATTTTGAAACGTCGACAGATTGTGTATTTTTGAAAAACTTCAATTGTGAGTGTGCAATTCCATGTGTTGGAAAAATTAGAAATCCAAAAAGGTAGTGCAACATAATTTTATTTTTCCTTTTGTTAATTGTTCGCGAGTATCCTTCCACCTGATTGTTGAACGAGGACGAGGGAATACTTGAGAAGACTCTTTGGGTTTGTTCGTGTGAACGAGATATCCATATTCTCAACGGTTGTCACTCCGAGAGGTTAGTTCACGTAAACTCCTAGCAATTTCGCATGCGTAGGATTTATGTGACGAATTTGTATGCATGATTTGTTGTTGAATTATTATTTGAATTAATATAGGATTAATTCATGCTAGTAATAATTGTTAGAATTAAATTTGTATTTAAATATTCACCCCGAATAGATCCGGGCAATTAATTCCCCAACAGTTTAGACCCAATAAATCGACTCGATTTCCTTTTTCTTTTAATATATAATTTTCTTTAAACCGACCAAAATTATTAGGATTAAAAAAGTTCAAGTGACACTTTGAAATTAAAGAGAAAACAAAATAGTTTCACATGGTGTGGTTACCTGCTTGGTAACCTACTGTAGTAGGTTAAAGGTCCAATTTTAAAATTTTTGAAAATTTACAGGATCAAGTTAAAGCAATCGGGATTAATTTCAAAACTATGCAAAGTTATTGGACTACAAAAAAATTAATCCATTTTGTAAACTTTTATGTATAAAGTAAAGAAATGAGTTGGATTGTGTATATATGTGGGCTCAAAAGTAATGATATTTTGTGTAAAATTGTGGATATTGTGAGGGTAGAGTTTAAATAAAGGTTTTTTAAAAAAAAAATTGGAGTGTGCAAGTTATTTTGAGACATAAAAATAAGTAAAGTGTCCAAATTATTATGGAAAGGAGTGGGAGTATTTTATTATAATATTACTAATTAATAATAATATCATTTAATATAAATAATATTTCCAACCATTAATAATACTATTTGTTAGTGTTAAATTTTAAACTCTAATAATTTCTTTTATTTTATTTGTATTTATTCACATTTAACTTAATTAATTAAGATTTGGACGCTTGTTGTGGACCGTGTATTTTCTCATCTTAAACAATTGGAAGAAGGCAAGAATCATGCTTAAATTTAGAGCGTGTTTGTTTAGTAATATAAAATTAGAAAATATGAAATAATGTGATATATTTTACATATTTGATTTTTTCGCATGTTTGTTAAGATATATTATAATATGAAAATTCAGAAAATAGTTCTTAGTATTAGCAATATTACATAAGAGGTGGTATAAATAATCCAATTAAAATGAAAAAAATAATGTACAAGCTTCAGGGTCAAAGGAAAAATGCATCAATAATAATAAATACTTTAAATGATAAAAAATAATTTATTATTCCTTCTTTTTCAGGGTAACAAACGGGCTCTTAAACAAATATAACAGGAAGTGGACTTCGTTCATATCTTTAGAGATGCATTGAAAAGAGATAGAACGTGTGATGGAAGATCGAAAGAGAGCGCGTTATGAACATGAGAACTCAAAGTATCTATAAGATACACGAAGCATTGTGAATTTGAGAGAAAAAAAGGACGGAACCCCAATTTTTAGCCAGTTCTAATTATAAAAGGACAGTCTTGTATGAAAATTTTCATACATGAAAAAACTTTAATTTATAATTAAATTCTGTAATTGGTGAATGTAAGACAAAATTGAGTGGTTCTTGGTTCACTCGACCCAAGTAATTCATGGTTCACCTGACCCGAATGTGTCATAATTTAGGGTTCATTATTTAATGTTTAGGGTGTAGATGATTGATTTAGGGCAATTTTATAGATTTTCATACATGAAAATTTTCACACTAGACCTACTCTTATAAAAGATGTTTTTAGTCAAAAGTTTTAATTTTATTCTTTTCTAGCCAAGAGAATATTTTATTTACCAACTCTACCCTTATTCTTCTTTTCTCACATTGATCGATCTTTTTCTTGTCCCCCTTCCCTTTTTTTTTCTGCGCTAATTTCCTACTATTTGTCCTCCAATATATATTTTTTTTACTTTACCTAATATATCTCCTCCAAATCTTATTCATCTATTTTTTAACGCTAATTTTTCGCCTCCCTTCATCTCTCAATATCTCCCAATTTCTCTATCTTCAATAACATGTGCGGCCGTCTTCCTCCTTCATCAACAGACACTCATTCTCTGTTTTTTTTTTCTTTTTTTTTTAAGTTTTAGTTTTAGAATATAAGGTGGTACGGGCTTAAAAATATAATTATACAAGATTTAATATGGTGGTACTTTGTTAAAAAATATGATTATACGGTATTTAAAATTGTGGTACATACATAATATATGGTGGTACGTACTCAATAAGATGTAGTACATGGTGAATTCATGGTGGTCCAAGCTTGACATATGGTGGTATGAACTTAAATAATATGGTACATGGTGGTACGAGCTAAATAAAGTGTGATATGTCATTAATTAATGGTGGTACGTGCATAGATAAATTATAGTACGGTATGAATTAATGGTGGTACGGGCTTAATAAAGTGTGGTACAGAATATATTAATGGTGGTACGGGCTTAATAAAGTGTGATATGTCATTAATTAATGTTGGTACGGGGTGAATTAGTGGTGGTACGTGCATAAATAAATTATGGTACGGGCTTAATAAAGTGTGGTACGGAATAAATTAATGGTGGTACGAATTTATTAAAGTTTAATTAATTTATTAAGGTGGTATGTGCATAAATAAATTGTGGTACGGTGTGAATTAATGATGGGACGAGCTTAATAAAGTGTGGTACGGAATAAATTAATGGTGGTATGGACTTATAAGGGTAGGATGGTCCAAATAATTATTCTTTTGTCTAAAAAAGAACAATTTAAAATTTGATGACACAAAAAAATATTTATTTTTACATTAGGTTATTTATAACTCTACCCCGAAAAAAAACATCAAACTGATTGTTGTCTTATTTTTATTTCCGTTGCCTTTTTTTTTTTAATGTTGGTCAAGGTGGGATCACATCACTCCCAACATTCTTATACTTATTTTTTTTATTTGTGCGATCCATAGCATACACTTTCAATATTATTATTAGTTTAAAGTTCTAACAATTATTAATAATAATTAAAATACATAGATACAATACTCGGATTTCATTTTGTACAGCTCAAAGTGGTTAGAGCACCACCATTTATACCGTGAGGTCATGAGTTCGAGTTATCATTTGGCCGATAAAAAAAAAAATTGGGTTTTAGTAGCTTAATCTGTTGGAGATGGCGTTTAGGACCCTAAATGGACCCAAATCCCCACATTGATATGATATTGTTCGCTTTGGGCCGAGCCCATACGGATTTATTTTTTAGCATCTCTCAAAAGGTCTCATACTAATGGAGATGTTCATCATGATAAATTTCATGATCCTCCCATATTATTTTGATGTGGGATATTATTTGATACCCCAACAATCCTCCCCTCAAACAAAGACCACTGGACCTTCTCTCAAACAGCCCGTTCTATCTAGATCAACGCTACTTGAATTATTCAAATAATTTTTTTTAGAGTTCAATTAAATTGAAATGTTAAGTGGGAGATCTTTGAGCTATACTTTTTCTGGGCTTCACCGCTTGGTTTTTTGTGTTTTTGAGTTCGTCATGTAGTGAGTTGCGCAAGCTTCGTGATGATGTATAACACGTGAATAAACCAATTCTCAATGTAAATGACAAATTAGCTAAAAATGATGAGGTTGGATAATTAAAAAATTGTATGCTTGATTTTTCCTCCAACTTATTAGTTTTTAGGATGACTAATTAAGAGAGACTCTCCAAACTTCATGTATTTATGTGGAGACTTGTTGTTTACTTCTCCACCCCTATTTAAGGGTCTTCCCTCCACTTTCATACACACGAAATCATCCTCCTCCTCATCGTACGTGCATTATCATTTAGAGTTTTAAGCAAGAGGTTCTAGCTATAAAAAGTTCGAAAGAACTGCTTCTTGTTGCTTCCAAAAACGTGTGAGGCCTTGTACCTTGGAAGTTTATTGCTCTTTTGAGACTTGAGGAGTAATAGACGAGCAAATTAAGCTTAAGGCAAATGGTTTACCACTACCTCACCAAATATTGACATCCGAAATTATTGTTATTCTTCTTAGTCTCAAAATAAACCAACCGTGTTTTGATCACAATTTTCTTGAAAGTTTAAACTAATCTACTGCTATAAAAGTTCCAACATAATCTGATTTAGTTTATTGTTTGATTATTTCTGAAGCAAGTATATACATGTACATGGTGGATCAATAATAAGGCTACAGTAAGGAAGTTCCAAAGTCCATTATCTACTAATTGACAATTGGCATCTATTTCTCTAATTATTTTATTCAAGATGATAAAAATTTATGTGGACTCAAAGTTCACAGTGAAATTTATTTTATAATTAACATGCTTCATTTTTAAATAGTAATAATTTTTTTGCATGGTTAAAGTTCATATATAAATTTGGTTCATAATAGTGTTACTCTTTCAAAATACTCAATTTCAATGCAATGTGTTATTTATAAAAAAAAATTTGTATTATTCAATTTTTTATTTGAATTATTAGTTTTATTAGAATTGATATTGACCTTCCATCAAAAATTTTAAAGGAGAAAATTACCTCGTAGTGTTATATTCTAGTACGGATATATTTATAAGTCTATGTCTGGGGTACATGGGACTCTATTATGAGAGCGTCAAATAATGTTTTAGAGACATAATATATTATATTTGTTGTGGCCACGTTGCAACCGACCTGCCACGCGGCAAAGGAGCCGACAGGTGTTGGGATTATACTGGAAAGTGTGTTTTTACTTTGTATAATCAGACTGAATTTAGGACTTATTTACTGAAATAAATAGTTTATCACTGATGCTTTAAATATCATCGAATGTTACATATATTTACTGCATAAATGTTCAATAAATAGTACGTGTTACATTGTAGTTAATTTAGTGATACCAGATCACATAAGATTAAATTAACAGTTCCTTATAACCAAAAGTACACCATTCACGACCTAGATGGAAATGAACAATCCATCGTGAAAGGTTGAAGTGTAAGGCTCAGATTGGTTTGTCTTGACCAAGAGATTACACTAGTGCATGTCTAGTGCACTGAAGAGGACCTACAGGAGGATAAATTCTTCAGAACTGAACTAGGAAGAATTAGACCTCAGTGGTTCGTTATTTCTTAATCTTCGTCCCTTAAATAGGATCGCGTGTGGTTAGAAACTATTGCTTTGACTTATTACGGGTAGAGAATCAACGAGATTCAATACTTTATATCTTGGGCAATATTATTGGTCACATGCGATTGCTAAGATTTAATACGGAGAATCGTGTGCAAGTACGCTTGTTCGATTTGCCCCCTTGAGAGGTTCATAAGTTTTATCATACCAAATCTTGCAAGTTGAACTAGTTTCCGGTATGGATAATAATGTTGAACCGTTCCTTTACCAATGATAAAAGATATTAATTAATGGAAAGTTATTCCAGTGGCTTGAATTAATTAATGGGCTAGATAATCTTAAACACGTGAAATAATAACCGGGAGTCATATTAACTGTAATATGGGTTAAGATGGATAGTGCAATATTAATTATGTAGTGGGATTAATTAATATTTATGGGCTTGAATAATATTGTGGCTCAATATTGATAATTCACAATCCATTGGAAGATCCAATCTTAATTCTCCTAAAGGCCCCTCAAGTAGCCCAACATAAAGTCCAATAACTGAAAAAAGTGTTTAAAAATAAAATAAATTCTTGTTGCTATTTTTCCTAAGAATTTCGAAAAATATGAATAAAAAGGGGAGAAAGATTTTCTTTGAATTTTGTTATGGAATGAAGATATGTATTCTTGGAATACAAAATTATCTCATTAAATTCAAGAAACCTCCCACTTGGTTATTCATATGGAAATTTTTCGAAAATTTTGAAATAAAAGGGAAAGAAAGATTTTCTTGATTTTCTTGAAAAGATATTATGGAAGATATATATTTCTTGAAATACAAGTATATCTCATAAATTCAAGAAGATCCAAATCTTGGAATCTTGATCCTTATTTTTTTTGAAAATTGCCATAACAAGAGGAGTTGGGATTTTTGTGGAATATTTTAATTATGGAGAAAAAAATATATGAGATATATTCAAGATTTCTTGGAGATCAAGAAAAGATTTTTCCACATTATTTTTCCCCTAAAATTCGACCAACACCCTCTATAAATAGGGGATGAGTGTTTCATTCCCATGTACAATTCCATGTGTTGGAAAAATTAGTAAATCCACAAAGGTGGTGCAACAAATTTTATTTTCCCTTTTGTTAATTGTTCGCGAGTTTCCTTCCACCGGATTGACGAGCAAGGACTAGGGAATACTTGGGAAGGCTTTTTGGTGTGTTTTCATCAACGAGACCATTGACATTCCAAGAGGTTAGTTCACGTAAACCCGTAGTAATTCCGCATGCGTAGGTTTTATGTGAACTGTTTATATGCATGATTTGTTGTTGAATTATTATTTGAATTAATATAGGATTAATTCATTCTAGTAATAATTGTTAGAATTAAATTTTATTTATATATTCATCCCGAATAGATCCGGACAATTAATTCCCCAACAAATGGTATCAGAGCCTCGGTTTCGGGCTCTGAATTTTAAATTGTAATTTAGTTCGTTTTCATTAAATTTGAAATTGGATAGTAGAATTGCTAGATCTTTTTTGCAGGTATCCAATTGTCATAGAATTTAATGTGTTTATTTATGCATGCAAATAAATTGTGGTTTATTAATTCGATTCGTTCGAATTCGTTTTGCCTCGTGAGAAAATCCACGAGTAGATTAGAATTTGTTTGATTTGATCAATGTAATAAACTAGTCTAGATCTAGGTTTATTTATTTTTTGTAAATAAATTGTAAATCGATCGAAACGGAGGCGAGACGAAGAATTAAAAGACGGATCCGGACCCGGGCGTGCAAGGGCGCGTCGTCGCAAAAACGCGCTGCGGAGGAACACGCGACGACGACGGACGCGGGCGCCAGACGGGGTGGGCGAGGCAGAGGGCCGAAAGGCGAGAGGATCTCGGCCTGGCGACGAGGGATGCTGCTGGGCGGACGACGACGGCGCGATGTCGCCGAGATGCGTCGGGTGATGATCAGCGCTTTACAAGACGCCAAGACGGACGCCACTCGACACGGCCGGGGGAGTGCTAGGCGGGCACTCCGACCCGCGAGCTAGTCGATAACGTGGCTTGACAAGGCGTTTTTTTTAAGACGGTCAAGTGGGAGGTTTTCGAGACGAACGATGAAGGCTATGAAGACGATTTCTCAAGATCAAGACATGACAAAAATTAACCATGACAATTGGATAAATGTGCCCAATATGTTTAATTTTTTGTTTTGATGTTATGCATTATTTTATGCTTATTTAAATTGTGTTTAAATTTGCGTTGCATGAGAAAACGTTTTGAAAAATCTCACTTTCGAAAATTACTAAGTATTCTTAAACAATTAATTGACAATTTTATTTCGGATAATAAAATTGAATTAATTTTGACCTCCATGATTTATTTATTTGTGAATTCTTTTGGAGAAATTCCCCCTACGGGAGGTCAAAAGATAGCTTTCACATGAATAAATTCCAAATGGATGATTGTGGATTATTACTAGTGGCGACGATGACCCTCCCCACGAGGCTCGTTCAAAGTGAAATAATAATTTTGTATTTAATCATGGTTATTACTTAGGTATAAAATTGATATGCATATACTTCCCCGAAGTCCCTATCAATTTTATATTGGTCAAGTGGGAGCCAACTATTAATCTGGATATTAAAGGTTTATAATTGTTCTTGTTTGTAACCTGCTTGAATGTGTTTAAATAATGACCCACCCCACGTGGCTTATTTAAACTGTTTTGAGATGTTGGCTGATGCATGTTCATATTTTTTTGAGATTTTAATATGAAACATGTGATCGAATTTTGTGATATATTTGTGCTTATGCATATTATTATTTATTTCAGTTCATCATGTCACAACCTTTTAATCCACTGTTATATACACTCAAAGAACACCAAATTACTGGTGAAAACTATGTTGTTTGGAAACAAAATATGAGTTTTGTCCTACCTGCACAAGAACATTATTGGGTTCTTGATGTACCCAAGCCTCGTACGCCTACTGATGGATCAGCTGATGCGGAAAGACACTTGTATAATACTTGGGAGCAGGCCAATGAACCCATGAAACGTGTAATCTTGACTTCACTGTCTGATGATTTGAGACACATTCATGAAGGTGTTGAGTCTGCTGCATAAATTATGCAAAGTCTTGAAGAAATGTTTTTAACAAAAGACCGCATGATCAATCAGTTTAAAAACGACTACGTGGCTAGGCTAAAAATGGCTGAGGGAACACCCGTAAGGGAGCATGTTCTCAGATTAAAATGCCATTTTGATAAACTTGCTTATCTCGGTACTAAGTATTGTGATGAGGCTCAAATCGAATTTCTTTTCCTAACTCTTCCAAGGTGTTTTTGATGAGTTTTACTGTAGTTTTGTGATGAGCGATCACATGTTTACTACGGACACTCTACAAGAAGCCTTGGAGAAAATAGAGAAGCATTTAGGAAAGAAAGACGAAGCATTGGTGACCAAAAGTCTTTTCTCAAGATCTAGGCCAATGGAAGGCAAGACTCAAGAAAAGGAAAGTGGTCAGATCCAAAGCAAACTCATCACTAAGAAAGGTAAGAGAAAGACAGCTAGCTGGATGGGTGTCAAGACAGTACCAAAAGGAAAATGCTTCAAGTGCGGTGAAAAAGGACATTGGAGGTCAGCCTGTTACAATCCCAAAAGGAATGGAAAGAAAGGTAATTCTCACGCACTAGTTGTTGAAACTTGCTTAGCGGCGTATGCCTCCCATTTATGGGTGGTGGATACGGGACCCACTGATCATGTTTGTTTCACTTTACAGGGGTTCAAGCGGACCCGGCAACTTAGTGGGAGTGAGATCCTCATCACACTGGGCGATGCTATGAGAGTGGCAGCTGAAGCAGTGGGAGAAGTGCACCTGTCTTTTGAAGACAGAGTTTTAATTTTAAGAGATGTTCTTTACGTTCCGAATTTTAGAAAGAATTTAATTTTGGTTTCTAAACTTTACCTTGATGGATATTCGGTTACTTTTGATAAAGTTGTTACCATTTCTCTTTATGATAAATTTATCTGTCATGGAACGTTGTCAAGTAATCTCTATACAATTAACTGTGCACACCACTCACGAAATGCATCCTATAACACATCAATTGTTTCCAATAAAAGAAAACGTTCATCAGACGTGAACGAAACACTTCTATGGCATCTAAGATTGGGACATATTAATCCAAAGAGGATCCAAAGGTTGGTGAAAGACGGTTCACTGGAGTTTCTCCAAGTTGAACCAATTCCAACATGCGAATCATGTTTGGAGGGTAAAATGACCAAGAGGGCATTCAGAGCCAAGGGGAATAGAGCCAAAGAAGTGTTAGAAATCGTTCACACAGACGTATGTGGTCCAATGTCAACCAAAGCAAGAGGATGTTATGAGTATTTCGTCACTTTTATTGATGACTACTCAACGTACGGTTATATTTTCCTTATGAAGCATAAATCTGAGACCTTTGAGAAATTCAAAAAATTTAAGGCTCAAGCAGAGAATCATAGGGAAAAATGTATCAAGTCTCTACGAACCGATCATGGAGGCGAGTACCTCAGCGATGAGTTTTTGAACTACTTGTCAGATGAAGGGATTGTATCCCAGCTGACTGCACCCGGAACCCCTCAACAAAACGGGGTTGCAGAGCGAAGAAATAGAACTCTTTTGTAAATGGTTAGATCAATGATGAGTTATGCGGATCTTCCCAAGTCGTTCTGGGGTCATGCCTTGGAAACAGCAGCTTACATTCTGAACTTGGTGCCATCCAAATCGGTTCCCAAAACACCCAAAGAATTGTGGACCGGGCGCAAGCCCAGTTTGAGACACATTAGAATTTGGGGGTGTCCGGCCTACGTGTTGGATAAGGAAGCCGGAAAATTGGATCCTCGATCAGAATTAAGGCTGTTTATAGGATACCCCGAGGGAACAAAATGGTGTATGTTCTATGGTCCCGAAGATCAAAAGGTGGTAATAAGCACCCACTTTATATTTTTGGAAGAAGACTATATGAACGAAAGAAGACCTAGAAGTGAGATTACCTTAAGTGAGCTAAGGGGGACAACCTCATTGCCAACTGTACAAGGTGACATACCAAACGACACACTTTCACAACTGGAACCTCGTCGTAGTGGGAGGGTTGTAAGACAGCCCAAGAGATTCATGGGGATAGGAGAGTCCTCGGACTTGATTCCCGGACAAGACGAATCAGACCCATGGACATATGATGAGGCAATCTAAGACAAGGATGTGGTTTCTTGGCAAAAGGCAATGAAAGCAGAAATGGGTTCTATGGATCATAACAGAGTGTGGGAGCTAGTCGAACCACTTAATGGGGTCAAATCTATTGGTTGCAAGTGGGTATACAAGAGAAAAAGGGGACCGGACGGGAAGGTGGAAACCTTCAAGGCAAGGCTTGTGGCGAAAGGTTATACTCAGAAAGAAGGGATCGACTATGAGGAAACCTTTTCACCTGTAGCAATGCTCAAGTCCATCCAGATTCTTTTGTCGATTGCTGCGCATCTCGATTTTGAAATCTGGCAAATGGATGTCAAGACAGCTTTCCTTAACGGAAGTCTTGATGAAGAAATCTATATGCAACAACCCCAAGGCTTCATTGAAAAGGGCCAAGAACACCTAGTTTGTAAGCTCATGAAGTCCATTTACGGACTCAAACAAGCATCCAGAGCTTGGAACCAATGTTTTGATCATGTAATAAAGTCTTATGGGTTTGATCAAAACGAGTTCGAAAGTTGTGTGTACAAAAAAGCGTGTCGGAACTGCATTGGTATTCTTAGTACTATACGTAGATGACATTCTGCTCATCGGGAACGATGTAAAGGTGTTATCAGACGTAAGGGCATGGCTTTCAAAACAGTTTGATATGAAGGACTTAGGGGAAGCCGGGCACATCTTTGGGATCAAGATCACAAGAAAATGATGATAGGCTTATCGCAAGCTTCATACATAGACAATGTCTTGAAACGATTCAGCATGTAGGATTCCAAGAAAGACTTCGTACCTTTCAGGCATGGAATCCATCTATCCAAGGAAATGTGTCCTAAGACACAAAAGGAGATAGATGACATGAAAGACATTCCTTATGCTTCGGCTGTCGGAAGTCTTATGTATGCAATGCTGTGTACGAGACCAGATATCTGCTTTGCCGTTGGCATGGTGGCAAGATATCAAAGTAACCTAGGGAAAGAACATTGGACGACAGTTAAAAATATTCTTAAGTATCTGAAAAGAACTCGAGATAGAATGTTGGTTTATCAGTCAGATAGTCTAATCCCCATCGGCTACACGGACTCGGATTTCCAATCAGACTTAGATTCCAGAAAATCTACCTCCGGTAGTGTGTTTTGCATGGGGGGAGGAGCCATGACATGGAGAAGCGTTAAGCAGAAATGCATCGCAGATTCTACCATGGAAGCCGAATATGTAGCTGCTTGCGAGGCAGCGAAAGAAGCGGTTTGGCTCAAGAACTTCCTAGTGGACTTGGATGTAGTTCCAAAATTGTCCAGCACAATCACTGTTTATTGTGACAATGCCGGAGCAGTTGCAAATTCAAGGGAACCAAGAGCCCACAAGGCCAGCAAACACATTGAAAGGAAATACCATCTTATACGAGAAATCGTTAAGAGAGGAGATATAGAGGTGGCAAAGATCGCGACAGAAGACAACCTAGATGATCCATTCACAAAGGGTCTGCCTCAGAATACATTCAAGAGACATGTGGAAGGAATGTGTGTCAAGGCCGTTGCCAATCTGCTTTGAGTATAAGTGGGAGACATTATTAGGTTCGTGTAGGTGACATTAGTTGTCACGTACTACACGAGACATGTTGTAGTATACTTAAAAGCAGACTTTGAGTATAAGTGGGAGATTGTTGGGATTATACTGGAAAGTATGCTTTTAATTTGTATAATCAGACTGAATTTCTGACTTATTTACTGAAATAAATTGTTTATCACTGATGCTTTAAATATCATCGAATGTTACATATATTTACTGCATAACTGTTCAATAAATAGTACGTGTTACGTTGTAGTTAATTTAGTGATACCAGATCACAGAAGATTAAATTAACAGTTCCTTTTAACCAAAAGTACACCATTCACGACCTAGATGGAAATGAACAATCCATCGTGAAAGGTTGAAGTGTAAGGCTCAGATTGGTTTGTCTTGACCAAGAGATTACACTAGTGCATGTCTAGTGCACTGAAGAGGACCTACAGGAGGACAAATTCTTCAGAACTGAACTAGGAAGAATTAGACCTCAGTGGTTCGTTATTTCTTAATCTTCGTCCCTTAAATAGGAACTGAAATAGGATTGCTTTGACTTATTACGGGTAGAGAATCAACGAGATTCAATACTTTATATCTTGGGGCAATATTATTGGTCACATGCGATTGCTAAGATTTAATACAGAGAATCGTGTGCAAGTACGCTTGTTCGATTTGCCCCCTTGGGAGGTTCATAAGTTTTATCATACCAAATCTTGCAAGTGGAACTAGTTTCCGGTATGGATAATAATGTTGAACCGTTCCTTTACCAAGGATAAAAGATATTAATTAATGGAAAGCTATTTCAGTGCCTTGAATTAATTAATGGGCTAAATAATCTTAAACACGGGAAATAATAACCGGGAGCCATATTAACTGTAATATGGGTTAAGATGGATAGTGTCATATTAATTATGTAGTGGGATTAATTAATATTTATGGGCTTGAATAATATTGTGGCTCAATATTGATAATTCAAGATCCATTGGAAGGTCCAATCTTAATTCTCCTAAAGGCCCCTCAAGTAGCCCAACATAAAGTCCAATAACTGAAAAAAGATGTTTAAAAATAAAATAAATTCTTGTTGCTATTTTTCCTAAGAATTTCGAAAAATATGAATACAAAGGGGAGAAAGATTTTCTTTGAATTTTGTTATGGAATGAAGATATGTATTCTTGGAATACAAGATTATCTCATTAAATTCAAGAAATCTCCCACTTGGTTATTCATATGGAAATTTTTCGAAAATTTTGAAATAAAAGGGAAAGAAAGATTTTCTTGATTTTCTTGAAAAGATATTATGGAAGATATGTATTTCTTGAAATACAAGTATATCTCATAAATTCAAGAAGATCTAAATCTTGGAATCTTGATCCTTAATTTTTTCGAAAATTGCCATAACAAGAGGAGTTGAGATTTTTGTGGAATATTTTAATTATGGAGAAAATAATATATGAGATATATTCAAGATTTCTTGGAGATCAAGAAAAGATTTTTCCACATTATTTTTCCCCTAAAATTCGACCAACACCCTCTATAAATAGGGGATGAGTGTTTCATTCCCATGTACAATTCCATGTGCTGGAAAAATTAGTAAATCCACAAAGGTGGTGCAACAAATTTTATTTTCCCTTTTGTTAATTGTTCGCGAGTTTCCTTCCACCGGATTGACGAGCAAGGACTAGGGAATACTTGGGAAGGCTTTTTTGGTGTGTTTTCATCAACGAGACCATTGCCATTCCAAGAGGTTAGTTCACGTAAACCCGTAGTAATTCCGCATGCGTAGGTTTTATGTGAACTGTTTATATGCATGATTTGTTGTTGAATTATTATTTGAATTAATATAGGATTAATTCATGCTAGTAATAATTGTTAGAATTAAATTTGTATTTAAATATTCATCCCGAATAGATCCGGGCAATTAATTCCCCAACAACAGGTCACTACCCAGATGAAGCCCGGGGCAACAGTAATCAACCTATGACGACCCGTGACATACTTGTCACAAGTCGGAGCCTCGCCGAAGGAAAAGAAAGAGAAGACGATTTACCGACTTTGTCCGCAACTTGGAGGTCGCACCACAGTTCGGACGCAGGACAAGGCGCCAAATCCGCACAAGATGCTCGCCCCACAAATGGCACCCAATGACGGGAACAACCATTGACCTGACAATGCGGGATTCACGCTCGACGGATTTGAAGCCTTAGTAATAGCGGACTTTAATTCCCTTGGCCGCCTAGAAGTGGGAAAACATGTATAAATAGGCCTCAAGGGCCACACTTGTAAAGGATCGAATCTTAATCATTTGAGCCAAAACTACAGTGAAATTTACCTGGCTTGGATCGCCCCCAGACGTAATCTATTTCAAAGACGAACTAGGTAATCAAACTGTTTGTTATTTATATTTTCGTTCAGTACTTTTCACCGTTTAAATACTTGTTGGTCGGAATCTTTATCTGGGCACAACAATTGGCGTCGTCTGTGGGAAATATTCTACTGATTTTCCAGAATTCTATAGAGATCCAACCCCTCACCATTCGAAATGGCAAATAACCAGAACGAGATCATCCGACACGAGATGAACATTCGCGATGGGGCTGAAGCCTCCCAGAGCTCTCACCACACCCATCGGGTGGCTACCACGGCGGTCCACGACTGGGGGACCCTCATCTGAACCCCCCAGGATGAGAAGGCGGTATTGGCTCTCCTTTGACGCACGGGGGAGCAACACCCGAATAAGAGGGTTGCCCCGGGAGGAGAAACCTCCAAAGCAAGGGCCCCCTTGCCCGAAAGGGACGATCCACATGCCAGCTCGCCATCTCTGAAGCGAGAAACATTAACACCAGAGAGTATAGTTTGCCTCGTGTGGAAAGGCAAGCTAGGTCCAACAATGTGTTCTACCGCCTCGGAAACACCGAGGCACTGAAGGCACCAAACAATGCAGAAGATGAGGCTAAATCCCATCCCCATCATGGAGAAGGAGAGGTACCAAGGGCTTCCACAGCTGGCCACCTCGACAGGCAGGGTGCCCCCCGTCCACCAATCCGCGTGATGCGCAGGTCGCCACGTTGGCCCACACCGTCTAGGCCTTGCTAGAACGCATAGATAATCAAGGCAGACAGGCGGGAGTGGACACCAGCCTCATCGACTCAGGCACACCTCTGGGGACATTAGTCACGTTGGCTCCGACCCAGAGGAAGATCAACATGGCGACCATAGATCACTACAATGGGAACTCGGATCCTAGGGTTCATGTAGCTAAATATAATTTCTACATGGCATCCATGAGTGCAACCGACGATACCAAGTTTCGACTCTTCTCGCTATCTTTGAGCGACCAGGCTCACATGTGGTTTACCTCGCTACCTCTGTACTCGGTAGATACCTTCGAACAGCTCGCTAGGCTCTTCTTGAGCCACTTCTCAGTAATGGCTCCCCGACCTGCCACCAAGCAACGCCTGATGAATACTCAACAGGGTGAAACCGAATCTGATTGGTTTTATGTCGAAAGGATTGACAAACTCATCCTCTAGGGGGATCCTTTAGAGGGATGAAGGGGTCGTTAGCGGCCTCAGGAAGGAAACCAAGATGTGGCAACGCATGACCGCCGATTATCCAACGAGCTACGCCGACTTCCGAAGGCGAGCAAGCAACATGATACACACTGCAGAACTCTTAGAGTCCCAACTTTCCGAAACAAAGGAGGTCGCGGAACCCAAAAAGAGTTCCAAGAAAATTAGGGGTCAATACAAGGCACCCGGCAACTTCAAGTCGTTCGAAGAGTCGATACCGGTGAAGTAAATGAAAGCTCTGGAGATGACACCTGTTCACATCTTTACATAGATCAAAGGTCGAGAATTGCTCCTCCCTCCTTGCCCGATCAAAGACAAAAGCAAGCAGAACCCGAACAAGTTCTACCACTACCATAATCATGCTAGCTACTACACCAGCGAATGTAGAGACCTACTAAAACAACTCTGGAGGCTCTACGAAGATGGGCTGCTAGACGAGTTCATAAAGCGACCTATAGAGAATGATGAGCCGAGGTCGAAAGGTCGCTAACAAGATAATAATCGAAAACAAGAAGGTCCGTCGGCTGAACAGAACCCCAACCAGGGGGGAAGACGGAACAAGCGACCTGTCCCTCCCATTCCAGAAAATGCTGGAGGTTGCACCATACACACCCTAAATCCTCTTGGATCGGTGGGCGGCCTCCTAGTGTCAGCCACCTTGTCCAAGTGACACATGAAAGCCAAAATAAGGGAGATGGATAATGCGAGAAAGATGGTGCTACCCGTACTCTCCATGGCACCAGAGACCGACAAAATCAAGTTCGGAGAACATGACAGGGTGGGGATAGTTTATCCCAATACCAACCCTCTGGTCATTAAGTCAAACATCATAGGGGCCACGGTGTGTAACCTACTAGTAGATGGAGGAGCTTTCTGCAACATCCTCTTTAAGAAGACATTGGATCAACTCGGTGACTTCGAGGACTACATCGAGCCGTGCGAGCATGTTGTCAAAGGGTTCGGGGATGCAACCATCAAGCTGCATGGCATCATCCGCCTAACTGTTGAACTAGTTTCCACTTTAGACGAAAAGGTTAGGATCACTAAGTTCTGCGACTTTCTTGTAATCGACCTACCGAGCTCTTTCAATGGGTTTCTCGGTAGGCCCTTTGAGCACGAGTTTGAGGTTGCGTCCTCCACTTATTTTTTATGTGTAAAATTCATCCCTTCGTCTAACAGGTAGTTCAAAAATTCATCGCTGAGGTATTCGCCTCCACGATCAGATCGTAGAAACTTGATACTCTTTTCCTTATGATTCTCTGCTTGAGCCTTAAATTCTTTGAATTTATCAAATGTCTCATATTTATGCTTCATTAGGAAAATGTACCCATAGCGTGAGTAATCATCGATAAATGTAACGAAATACTCGTAGCCACCTCTAACTTTGATCTGCATTGGACCACACACGTCAATGTGAACGATTTCCAACACTTCTTTAGCTCTAAGCCTCTTGGCTCCAAATGCCATCTTGGTCATTTTACCCTCCAAACATGATTCGTAGGTTGGAAATGGTTCAACCCGGAGGGACTCCAATGAACCATCTTGGACCAACCTTTGGATCCTATTTGTATTAATATGACCTAATCTTAGATGCCAAAGAAGTGTCTTGTTCACATTAGTTGAACGTTTTCTTTTAGTGCTCGAAATGGTCGATGTGTTACATGATGCATTTTGTGAGTGGTGTGCACAGTTAATAGTATAGAGATTGTTCCGTAAAGTTCCATGACAGATAAACACATCATTACAAAAAATAGTAACTTGTCTATTAAAATGAACAGAATATCTATTAGAAAATAGATTAGAAACTGAAATAAGGTTTTTCCGAAAAACAGGAACATAAAGAACATCTCTTAAAATTAAACTTCTGTCTTCAAAAGACAGGTGCACGTCTCCCACTGCTTCAGCTGCCACTCTCGTAGCATCGCCTAGCGTGATGAGGATCTCACTTCCACTAAGTTGCCGGGTCCGTTTGAACCCTTTTAAAGTGAAACAAACATGATCAGTGGATCCCATATCCACTACCCACGAATGGGTAACATACGCTGCTAAACAAGTTTCGACAACTAGTGCGCGAGAACTACCTTTATTTCCATTCTGCTTGGGTTTGGAACAGGCCGACCTCCAATGTCCTTTTTTACCGCAGTTGAAACATTTTCCCTTAGCTGACTTCTTCACGCCACCCTCTCCCTTCACCTTTCCTTTGCCCTTGGCAACACTTGAGTTAGCTTGGCTTTTTGCCTTCTTCTTTTTCTTACCCCCTCTTGGCCTAGAAGAAGAAGATGGACCATTTGTCGCCAAGGCTTGGCCGCTCTCTCCCAATATTCCCTCCGCCAAGACTAAAGCTTGTAGCAGATTAGGCAGTTTGAACTTCTGATTGTTCATTTGGTAGTTGAGCCTGAACTGCTCGAAGCTTTTTGGCAGGGAATGGAGTATGAAATCGATTTGGGTCTCGATATCATATTCAGCGCTAAGGATCTCAAGTTTGTTTAGGTGAGCCATCATCTGGAGAATGTGCTCCCTTACGGGCGTTCCCTCCACCATCTTCATGGAGAGCATGTCTCTCATGGTGATCTGGCGAGCCACACGGTTCTGATGTTGGAACATCACTTTAAGATTTACTATGATGTCTGCAGCAATTTCAACGTTTTGGGGTTGGTGTTGCAACACATCTGACATTGAAGCCAAGATGGTACACTTTGCCATTTCGTTGGAACGCTCCAAGTCAGCATAGTCTTTCTTATCCGTTTTGCTGGATTCATTAGTTGATTTTTCTGGTTTGGGTGTAGTAAGAACCCAGTTATGATGTTGTGCGGTGAGGACAATAGTAAGTTTTCGATACCAATCAACAAAATTCTCTCCAGTAAGCAAATTGTCTTTCAGTATATTGAACAGTGGATTAAAAGGTTGCGACATGATAAAACTGAAATAAACATACATCTTGTGTCAATATCCGGATCAACACAAAGAAAATCACATAATTCGATCACATGAATCATATTAAAATCTCAAAAAAATATGAACATGCATCAGCCAACATCTTAAAACAGTTTAAATGAGCCACGTGGGTGGGTCCTCATTTAAATCACATTTAAGCAGGTTACAAACAAGAACAATTACAAACCTTTAATTAAAAAAAGATTAATTAATAGTTGGCTCCACTTGACCAATATAAAATTGACAGGGACTTCGGAGAAGTATATGTATATCAATTTTATACCTAAGTAATAACCATGATTAAATACAGAATTATTATTTCATTTTGAACGAGCCTCTTGGGAGGGTCATCGTCGCCATTAGTAATAATTCACAATCATCCTTTTGAGAATTTATTCATGTGAAAGCTTTCTTTTGGCCGTCCCTTAGGGGAATTTCTCCAAAAGAATTCACAATTAATAAATCATGGAGGTCAAAATTAATTTGATTCAAAACCAAATTAATTATATAAAACATACTTAGTAATTTTTTGAGTTTGAGATTTTTCTCAAGCAATTCTCATGCAAACATATTTAAACAAATTAAATAAATCATAAGAAAATACAACAATAAACCAAGCAAAGCAGAAAATAAACATATTGGGCACAAATTATCCAATTGTCACGGTTTGATTTTCCTTGGCTTGATTTTGAAGAAACACCGTCTTGAATTTCTCCCACTCGTTCGTCTCGAAAAAAATTCCATCTCGAATCGCCACGCCAAGTAGCTCGCAGCCGGGATGCACATCAGCATCCGGTCGACCCATTGGTCGAGCGATCGCGCCCATGCACTTAAGCCTTGCGTAGCGTCGCCCGCGGATCTCGGCGACCTCGGTAGGCATCGGCCCGTCGCGTGCCAGTGTATACTTGCCCGACCTTAGTCGCCCTCTCCGCATCAAGATCCCCTCGCCCGGAACTCGACAAATGCCGCAGACGCTGAAGGCCCCCTTCCTTATCCACGTCCACCCGTCAATTAATTCGCTCGCCCGCCCTTGCGCCGCGTGCGTCGGTCGAACCTCACCCCTTGTTGGGGAATAAGTTGCCTGCATCTATTAGGGTGAAAATTTAAATACAAATTTAATTCTTTAATTATTACTAGCATGAATTAATCCTATATTAATTCAAATAATAATCCAACAACATATCATGCATATAATAATTCACGTAAAACCTCTTTGCATCGATGCGAATACTACGAGTTTACGTGAGCGTCCTCTCTTGGGATGGCAAATTATGGGTGATTAGACTAACCGAAAGGACTTCCCAAGTATTCCCTTAGCCCTCGCTCGACTATCCGTGGAAGGACTCTTGTGAACGATTTAACAAAAGAAAAATAAATTATGTTGCACCACCTTTGTGGATTTACTAATTTTTCCAGCAAATGAAATTGTACTTGGGAATGAAATAATCATCCCCTATTTATAGATACTAAGGTGGACAAAATTTTAGTGATAAATCAATGTGGGAAAACCTTTTCTTGATCTCCAAGAAATCTTGAATATATCTCCTATATTCTTTTTCCCATAATTATAATATTCCACAAAAATCCCACCTTATCTATTAATATGGAAGTTTTCGAAAATAATGTGGTTCAAGAATCCAAGATTTGGATCTTCTTGAATTATGAGATATTCTTGTATTTCAAGAAATACATATCTTCCATAATATATTTTCAAGAAAATCAAGAAAATCTTGCCCACTATATTTCAAAATTTTCGAAAATATCATTATGAATAACCAAGTGGGAGATTTCTTGAATTTAATGAGATAATCTTGTATTCCAAGAATACATATCTTCATTCCATAACAAAATTCAAAGAAAAATCTTTCTCCCAACTTTATCCATAATTTTCGAAATATTATTGGAAAAATAAGCAACATTATATATTTATTTTAATCACCTTTTCAGTTAATGGACTATATATTGGGCTACTTAGGGGGCCTTTAGGAGAATTAAGATTGGACCTTCTAATGGACCTTGAATATCTAATACTGAGCCACAATATTATTCAAGCCCATAAATATTAATTAATCCCACTACATAATTAATATTGCACTATCCATCTTAACCCATATTACAGTCAATATGAATCCCGGTCATTATTTCTTGTGTTTAAGATTCTCTAGCCCATTAATTAATTCAAGCCACTGAAATAGCTTTCCATTAATTAATATCTTTTATCCTTGGTCAAGGAACGGTTCAACATTATTATCCATACCGGAAACTAATTCCACTTGCAAGATTTGGTATGATAAAGCTTATGAACCTCCCAAGGGGGCAAATCGAACAAGCGTACTTGCACATAATTCTTCGTATTAAATCTTAGCAATCACATGTGACTAATAATATTGCCCAAGATAAAAAGTATTGAATCTCACTGATTCGCTACCCATGATAAGTCAAAGCAATAGTTACCAATCCCACGTGATCTTATTTAAGGGATGAAGATTAAGAAATAACGAACCACTGAGGTCTAATTCTTCCTTGTTCAGTTCTGAAGAATTTATCCTCCTGTAGGTCCTATTCAGTGCATCAGTCATGCACTAGTGTAATCTCTTGGTCAAGACAAGCCAATATGAGCCTTACACTTCAACCTTTCACGATAGGTTGTTCATTTCCATCTAGGTCGTGAATGGCGTACTTTTAGTTACAAGGGACTGTTAATTTAATCTTCTGTGATCTGGTATCACTAAATTAACTACAATGTAACACGTACGACTTATTGAACAGTTATGCAGTAAATATATGTAACATTCGATAATATTTAAAGCATTAGTGATAAACAATTTATTTCAGTAAATAAGTCTGAAAATTCAGTTTCGATTATACAAAGTAAAAAGCATACTTTCTAGTATAATCCCAACAATCTCCCACTTATACTCAAAGTCTGCTTTTAAGTATACTACAACATGTCTCGTGTAGTCCGTGACATCTAATGTCACCTACACGAGAATAATAATTTCTCCCACTTATACTCAAAGCAGATTGGCAACGATCTTGACACCCATTCCTTCCACATGTCTCTCGAATGTATTCAGAGGCAGACCCTTTGTGAATGAATCTGCTAGGTTGTCCTTAGACGCTATCTTTGCCACATCTATATCTCCTCTCTTAACGATTTCTTGTATAAGATGTATTTCCTTTAGTGTGCTTGTTTGACTCGTGGACTCTTGGTTCCCTTGAATTTGCAACTGCCCCTAGCAAATATTGCTAGACAAATTCGGAACTCCATCCAAGTCCACTAAGAAGGTCTAGAGCCAAATCGGTTCTTTCACTGCTTCACAAGCAGCTACTTACCCGACTTCCATGGTTGAGTCAGTGATGCATTTCTGCTTCACACTCGTCCATTTGATGGCTACACTTCCCAAATAGAAACACACTAACTGAGGCAGATAGTTTCTGGAATTTAAGTCTGATTGGAAATCCGAGTCCGTGTAGCCGATGGGGATTGGACCATCTGGTTGATAAACCAACATTCTATCCCGAGTTCCTTTCAGATACTTCAGAATATTTTTAACTGCCGTCCAATGCTCTTTTCCCGGGTTACTTTGATATCTTGCCACCATGCCAATGGCAAAGCAAATATCCGGTCTCGAACACAGCATTGCATACATAAGGCTTCCGACAGCCGAAGCGCAAAGAATGCCTTTCATGTCATCTATCTCCTTTTGCGTCTTAGGGGACATTTTCTTGGATAGATGGATTCCATGCCTGAAAGGTACAAAACCTTTCTTGGAATCTTGCATGCTGAAGCTTTTCAAGACAGTGTCTATGTATGAAGCTTGCGATAGCCCGATCATCCTTTTCTTGCGATCTCGAGTGATCTTGATCCCAAGGATGTGTCTGACTTCCCCTAAGTCTTTCATATCAAACTGTTTTGAAAGTCATGCCCTTACGTCTGATAACACCTTCACATCGTTCCCGATGATCAGAATGTCATCTACGTATAGTACTAAGAATACCAATGCAGTTCCGACACGCTTTTTATACACACAACTTTCAAACTCGTTTTGATCGAACCCATAAGACTTTATCACATGATCAAAACATTGGTTCCAAGCTCTGGATGCCTGTTTGAGTCCGTAAATGGACCTCTTGAGCTTACAAACTAGGTGTTCTTGGCCTGTTTCAATGAAGCCTTGGGGTTGTTGCATATAGATCTCTTCATCAAGACTTCCGTTAAGGAAAGCTGTCTTGACATCCATTTGCCAGATTTCAAAGTCGAAATGCGCAGCAATCGATAAGAGAATACGGATGGACTTAAGCATGGCTACTGGCGAAAAAGTTTCCTCATAATCGATCCCTTCTTTCTGAGTATAACCTTTCGCCACTAGTCTTGCTTTGAAGGTTTCAACCTTCCCGTCCGGTCCTCTTTTCCTCTTATATACCCACTTGCATCCAATGGGTTTGACCCCATTAAGTGGTTCGACTAGCTCCCACACTCTGTTATGAAACATAGAACCCATTTCGGCTTTCTTTGTTGTTTGCCAAGAATTTTCATCCTTATCTTGGAGTGCCTCGTCATATGTCCATGGGTCTGATTCGTCTTGTCCGGGAATCAAGTCCGAGGACTCTCCTATTCCCATGAATCTCTCGGGCTGTCTAACAACCCTCCCACTATGACGAGGCTCCGGTTGTGAAAGCGTATCGTTTGGTATATCATCTAGTACAGTTGGCACTGAGGTTTGCCCTCTAAGCTCATTTAAGGTAATCTCACTTCTGGGTTTTCTTTGGTTCATATAGTCTTCTTCCAAAAATCTAAAGTGGGTGCTGATGACCACCTTTTGATCTTCGGGACCATAGAACATACACCCTTTTGTTCCCTCGGGGTAACCTACAAACAACCTTAATTCTGACCGAGGATCCAATTTACCGGCTTCCTTGTCCAACACATAGGCCGGACACCCCCAAATTCTCATGTGTCTCATACTAGGCTTGCGCCCGGTCCACAATTCTTTGGGAGTTTTGGGAACTGATTTGGATGGCACCAAGTTCAGAATGTAAGCTGTTGTTTCCAAGGCATGACCCCAGAACGACTTGGGAAGATCTGCATAACTCATCATTGATCTAACCATTTCCAAAAGAGTTCTGTTACTTTACTCTGCAACCCCGTTTTGTAGAGGGGTTCCGGGTACAGTGAGCTGTGATACAATCCCTTCATCAAATAAGTAGTTCAAAAACTCATCGCTGAGGTATTCGCCTCCACATCAGATCGTAGAGACTTGATACGTTTTTCCCTATGATACTCTGTTTGAGCCTTAAATTCTTTGAATTTCTCAAAGGTCTCAGATTTATGCTTCATAAGGAAAATGTAACCGTACCTTGAGTAATCATCAATAAAAATACTCATAACCTCCTCTTGCTTTGGTTGACATTGGACCACATACATCTGTGTGAACGATCTCTAACACTTCTTTGGCCCTATTCCCCTTGGCTCCAAATGCCCTCTTGGTCATTTTACCCTCCAAACATGATTCGCAGGTTGGAATCGGTTCAACTTGAAGAGGCTCCAGTGAACCGTCTCTCACCAACCTTTGGATCCTCTTTGGATTTATATGACCCAATCTTAGATGCCAAAGAAGTGTCTCGTTCACGTCTGATGAACGTTTTCTTTTCTCGGAAATAGTTGATGTGTTATAGGATGCATTTCGTGAGTGGTGTGCACAGTTAATTGTATAGAGATTGATTCGACAACGTTCCATGACAGATAAATTTATCAAAAAGAAAAATGGTAACAACTTTATTAAGAGTAACCGAATATCCATCATAAAAAAGTTTAGAAACTGAAATCAAATTATTTCTAAAAATCCGGAACGTAAAGAACATCTCTTAAAATTAAAACTCTGTCTTCAAAAGACAGGTGCACTTCTCCCACTGCTTCAGCTGCCAGTCTCGTAGCATCGCCCAGTGTGATGAGGACCTCACTCCCACTAAGTTGTCGGGTCCACTTGAACCCCTGTAATATGAAACAAACATGATTAGTGGATCCGCATTCACCACCCATAAATGGGAAGCATACGCCGCTAAACAAAGTTTCAACAACTAGTGCGTGAGAATTACCTTTCGTTCCATTCCTTTTGGGTCTGGAACAGGCTGACCTCCAATGTCCTTTTTCACCGCAGTTGAAGCACTTCCCCTTAGCTGGCTTGTTCACTCCACCACCTTTCTTCACCTTATCTTTGCCATTGGCAACACTTGAGTTCACTTGCTTGTGGCCTTTGTTCCTTTTCTTATTCTTGCCACCCCTTGGCCTAGAAGAAGAAGAAGGTCCGTTTGCCACCAAGGCTTGGCTCTTTTGCCCCAATATCGCCTCTGCCGAGACTAAAGCTTGCAACAGATCAGGCATCGAGAACTTCTGATTATTCATCTGGTAATTCAGCCTGAATTGTTCAAAACTTTTCGGCAGAGAGTGGAGCACAAAATCGATTTGGGTCTCGATATCGTATTCAGCGCCAAGTACCTCAAGTTTATTAAGGTGAGCCATCATCTGGAGAACGTGCTCCCTTACGGGCGTTCCCTCCATCATTTTCATAGAGAGCAAGTCCTCATGGTGATCTCGACGAGCCACACCTGCTTACGATGTTGAAACATCGCTTTAAGACTAGTCATGATTTCCGCAACGGTGCGAACGCTTACGGTGTTGGTGTTGCAACACATCTGACATAGAAGCCAAGATGGTACACTTTGCCATTTCGTTAGACCGCTCCCAGTCAGCATACTCTTTCTTAACCGTTTTAGTGGACTCATCTGATGGTTTTTCCGGTTTAGGTGTGGTCGAACCCGCCATGGCTTTGTGCAATGAGGACAATAGTGAGTTTTCGATTCCAATCAACAAAATTTTCTCCAGTGAGCAAATTGTCTTTAAGTATATTGAATAGTGGATTAAAGGGTTGCGACATGATGAACTAAAATAAATAATAATATGCATAAGCACAAAAATATCACAAGGTTCGATCACATGCATCATATTAAAATCTCAAAAAAATATGAACATCCATCAACCAACATCTCAAAACAGTTTAAATAAGCCACGTGGGGTGGGTCATTATTTAAACACATTCAAGCAGTTACAAAACAAGAACGATTATAAACCTTTAATATCCAGATTAATAGTTGGCTCCCACTCTACCAATATAAAATTGACAGGGACTTCGGGGAAGTATATGCATATCAATTTTATACCTAAGTAATAACCATGATTAAATACAGGATTATTATTTCGCTTTGAACGAGCCTCGTGGGGAGGGTCATCGTCGCCACTAGTAATAACCCACAATCATCCGCTTTGGAATTCATTCATGTGAAAACTATCTTTTGACCGTCCCGTCCAGGGGAATTTCTCCAAAAGAATTCACAAATAAATAAATCATGGAGGTCAAAATTAATTCAATTTTATTATCCTAATAAAATTGTCAATTAATTATTTAAACATACTTAGTAATTTTGAAGGTGAGATTTTTCATTTGGGCAATTCTCATGCAAACACATTTAAACAAATTAAATAAAGCATAAGATAGCACAAAATAAATCAAGCAAAAATGTAAAAATAAACATATTGGGCACAAATTATCCAATTGTCATGGTTTGATTTTTCTTGGCTTGATCTTGAAGAAACATCGCCTCTAATTTCTCCCACTCGGTCGTCTCGAAAAGAATACTCCGCCTCGAAACTCCACGCCAAGGCGGCTTCCAAGTCGGGATGCACGCCCGATCCGCCGCCACTTGGCGAGTTCAAATTTCGGCGACTCGGCAATGTCCGTGAGTGTCGCCCCACGCCAGCGCTAAATTTGCCTCGGTAGGGTTAAGCTGACTCTCGTGACTACAAGACCTTGCATACCCGTCTTCGCATCATACGTCTCGTGCTTTCGCCCGGCCATTACCTCGCCCGCGTTTCTCGGCACCAGCGCAAATCCGCCTGTGCGCCCGTCACGCTCCGCCCTCCGTCCGCTGGCCGCATTTCTGCGCGCAATCTTTGCGTCTTAAATAAACGCCCGCCCGTCTTGCCTATTATATGATAAATCGCCCTCTCCGCGTCGCCCGAGCCCGCCAGAACTTCGGCAATTAAAACGCGTGTACCCGATGCGCCCCGCCTTCGCCCTCGTCCGCCCGCCAATTTACCATCTTCGCCCAAATTTAATGCCCGTCGTGCGTCGAAACCTAGAGTCGCAAACCATTTGTTGGGAATAAGTTGCCTGAATCTATTCGGGGTGAAAATTTAAATACAAATTTAATTCTTTAATTATTACTATCATGAATTAATCCTATATTAATTCAAATAATAATCGAACAACATATCATGCATATAATAATTCACGAAAACCCACGATGCGAATACTACGAGTTTACGTGAACGTACCTCTTGGGATGACAACGGTATGGCTGATTAGACTAACCGAAAGGACTTCCCAAGTATTCCCTTAGACCTCGTTCGACTATCCGGTGGAAGGACTCTTGTGAACGATTTAATAAAAGGAAAATAAATTATGTTGCACCACCTTTGTGGATTTACTAATTTTTCCAGCACATGGAATTGTACTTGGGAATGAAATAATCATCCCCTATTTATAGATACTAAGGTGGACGAAATTTTAGTGATAAATCAATGTGGGAAAACCTTTTCTTGATCTCCAAGAAATCTTGAATATATCTCCTATATTCTTTTTCCCATAATTATAATATTCCACAAAAATCCCACCTTATCTATTAATATGGAAGTTTTCGAAAATAATGTGGTTCAAGAATCCAAGATTTGGATCTTCTTGAATTTATGAGATATTCTTGTATTTCAAGAAATACATATCTTCCATAATATATTTTCAAGAAAATCAAGAAAATCTTTCTTGCCCACTATATTTCAAAATTTTCGAAAATATCATTATGAATAACCAAGTGGGAGATTTCTTGAATTTAATGAGATAATCTTGTATTCCAATAATACATATCTTCATTCCATAACAAAATTCAAAGAAAAATCTTTCTCCCAACTTTATCCATAATTTTCGAAATATTATTGGAAAAATAAGCAACATTATTTATTTTATTTTAATCACCTTTTCAGTTAATGGACTATATATTGGGTTACTTAGGGGGCCTTTAGGAGAATTAAGATTGAACCTTCTAATGGACCTTGATATCTAATATTGAGCCACAATATTATTCAAGCCCATAAATATTAATTAATCCCACTACATAATTAATATTGCACTATCCATCTTAACCCATATTACAGTCAATATGGCTCCCGGTCATTATTTCTCGTGTTTAAGATTCTCTAGCCCATTAATTAATTCAAGCCACTGAAATAGCTTTCCATTAATTAATATCTTTTATCCTTGGTCAAGGAACGGTTCAACATTATTATCCATACCGGAAACTAATTCCACTTGCAAGATTTGGTATGATAAAGCTTATGAACCTCCCAAGGGGGCAAATCGAACAAGCGTACTTGCACACGATTCTTCATATTAAATCTTAGCAATCACATGTGACTAATAATATTGCCCAAGATAAAAAGTATTGAATCTCACTGATTCGCTACCCATGATAAGTCAAAGCAATAGTTACCAATCCCACATGATCCTATTTAAGGGATGAAGATTAAGAAATAACGAACCACTGAGGTCTAATTCTTCCTTGTTCAGTTCTGAAGAATTTATCCTCCTGTAGGTCCTATTCAGTGCATCAGTCATGCACTAGTGTAATCTCTTGGTCAAGACAAGCCAATCTGAGCCTTACACTTCAACCTTTCACAATGGGTTGTTCATTTCCATCTAGGTCGTGAATGACGTACTTTTAGTTACAAGGGACTGTTAATTTAATCTTCTGTGATCTGGTATCACTAAATTAACTACAATGTAACACGTACGACTTATTGAACAGTTATGCAGTAAATATATGTAACATTCTATAATATTTAAAGCATCAGTGATAAACAATTTATTTCAGTAAATAAGTCTGAAAATTCAGTTTCGATTATACAAAGTAAAAAGCATACTTTCTAGTATAATCCCAACACCCGCCTGGCGCCGTGTGCCATGCCCGTGCGCGCCTGGCGACGTTCGCGTCGCGCGCGTGTCTCCCTTGGTACGTTTCACGCGATGCACGTCGCCCGCGTACGGTTCCGGGTCAGTTTTAACTTCTCGTCTCCGTCTTCATTTTCGATTAGGTTGCAATTTTTTTAACGAGAAAATAAATAAACCTAAATCTAGACTAGTCTATTACATTGAACAAATCAAATAGCCTAATCTACTCGTGAATTTTCTCACGAGAAAAACAAATTCGAACGAGTCGAATTAAAACCAATCATACGCATGAAATAAATAAACACATTAAATACCATGACAATTGGATACCTGCAAAACAGATCTAACAATTCTACTGTCCAATTTTCAATAAAATTTAATGGCCAACAAATTTAAATAACAATTTAAATACAGAGCTCGAAACCGAGGCTCTGATACCAGTTGTTGGGAAATACGGGGTGGCCGGATCTATTCGAGGTGTATTTAAATACATATTTAAATTATTGAATTAATTACTAACATGAATCAATCCTAAATTAATTCAACATAATAATCAAATAAGCAACAACAACATGCATACACGTAATTCACGTAAATCCTAAGCATGCGGAATCTAGGAGTTACGAAATTACATAACTCTTGTAGAGATAACCGTTGAGACGATGGATCAACCCAAAGTGCCTTCTCAAATATGTCCCAAGTCCACGAACGTAATCCGGTGGGAGGATTCTCACGAACGATTTTAATAAAGGAGAAAACTTAAAATATTTGTCACCACCTTTGTGGATTTCTAATTTTTTCAACACATGGAATTGCATTGGGGATGGAAAATTCATCCCCTATTTATAGAGCAAGGGGGGGACGAAAATTTTAGGTTAAATTGGGCCATTGAGAAATTTCCTTGCTTCTTCCTCAAGATACAATATAGAATATATCCAATATATTCTATTTCCCAAAATATCTCCCAACAAAATCTTCTCCTCCTTCTTCCCTTCCTAATTTTCGAAAATTCCAATTAAATAAGGAAGGAAAAATATCTTTGACTTTTCTTGAATTTATGGGATAAACTTGTATCTCAAGAATACTTATTCCATAAAATCTTTCCAAGAAAATCAAGAAAATATTTTCTCTCTCCTACTCATAATTTTTGAAAATATCATGGAAAAATAGGCAATAATATTTTCTTCTCCTTTTCATTAATTGAACTTTAATTGGGCTATTTGAGGGGCCCATAGGAGAATTAAGATTGAACCTCCAATGAGCTATGAATTTATAATATTAAGCCAAAATATTATCCAAGCCCATTAATATTAATTTACTTCACTATAAAATTAATATTTAATTATCCATCTTAATCCATATTACGATGCTGCAATAATATGGCTTCCGATTATTATTTTCCGTGTTTAAGATTATCTAGTCCACTAATTAATTAAGCCACTGAAAAAGTTTTATATTAATTAATATCTTTATCCTTGGAGTAAAGACAACTCAACATTATTATTCATACTGGAAATAAATTTTCACTTGCAAGATTTGGTATGATAAAGCTTATGAGCCCACAAAGGGGACAAATCAAGCAAGACGTGCTTGCACACGATTCTCCGTATTAAATCTTAGCAATCGTCGTGTAACTAATAATATTGCCCAAGATATAAGGTATCGAATCACATTGACTCTCTTCCCATCATAAATCAAAGCAATAGTTATTAATTTCACACGATCCTATTTAAGAAACGGAGATTAAGAAATAACGAACCACTGAGGTCTAATTCTTCCATATTCAGTGCTGAATAATTTATCCTCTTGTAGGTCCTATTCAGCGCATCATAATGCACTAGTGTAATATCTTGGTCAAGACAAGTCAATCTGAGCTTTACACTTCAACCTTTCACGATGGATTGTTCATTTCCATCTGGGTTGTGAATTTGTACTTAGTTACAAGGAACTGTTAATTTGATCTTCCGTGGTCTGGTATCACCAAATTAACTATAATGTAACACGTACTATTTATTGAACGGGTATGCAGTAAATATATATAACATTCAATCATATTTAATGCAACAGTGATAAATAATTTATTTTAGCAAATAAATAAGAAATTCAGTTTGGTTATACAAAGTAAAAAATATACTTTCCAGTATAACCCCAACAGAACATCCCCAATGGTTGTTTAGAGAATATAGAGAAGCTATCAATGATTGTCTTTCTATCTGATATCCCTCTTACGAGATATAGATTCACTTAGTTCTGTGTGCAGGGATCCAAAGAATGCGGTAGAGCAAAGATTGGATAGAGCGATGGGGATCTGAAATGGCATGGGTGTTTCCTGAGAGCTACTCGAAATAATCTAGTAGCACCAACTTCATAGCATAATCCTATATTATTGGATATGAATCTGGTTGTCGTCAGGGTGAGGAAACGAAAATTTAAATTTGAAAACATGTCGTTGATGAAAAATGATTTACAAGGGGTAATAAGGAAGAGCTTGCAGAATTTTTATGATGTAAATATCATCACTCGATTATTGGCTACTGGATAAACATTTTCTTTGTGTGGGGATAGGCGGGCTCGAAATTTTATCATGATAAGAGGGAACTGGAAATTATAAGATAACGTCATTACATGTCAACATGAGTAATATTGGGCGAGCTACATATAGAGGAGCAAGATGTGAGTTGGGTCGATTATTTGTCCAAGAAGAGGCTATTTGGAAAAAAGGGCAGAGGTTTTTTAGCTTCCTGATGGGGATATGAACACTACAATTTTTCCACCAAACAACGTCAAGTAGAAAGAAGAGAAACAAAATTATCAAGTCAATAAATAATGAAGATAATTCGGTGGAGATTCAGACAGACTTATGCAGGCTCACTAGTTCATACATTAGTCATCTATTCATGGCCAACAAGAACTCTCACGTTGAAGACTAGTTTCTAAATTCGTTAAATAATAAATGTCGACAGCCCAAAATGAAGAGCTAATTCGGGAGTTACATTTGCTGAGTTCTAGACCGTAAAAAATAAATACACACAAATAATTCGCAAGGGCATATGATGGTTAATCCGATTTTTTTTCTTCAAAACTGATAGGATACGATGGTACGTGATGTTTTAGAGAATGTATGTGTTAGCTTAAAGGAGCGTCTTTTCTTGATGGGCTCAAGAACAATAATGTGGTTCTCATTCCGAATGTAGAAAATTCTCAATTGTTAGAGATTTATGTCATATTTCTCTATGTAATGTGCTTTATAAGATTGTTCCCTAAAAGTCATAGTAATGTTCATCCCGATAGATTTGTTCATTCATCGGTATTAGTGGGGTTCCAGATCGCGCTAGCGCAATCTGGCACCCTTGAAGAGTAGACCGTCTTTTAATTTCTGTAAGTTTTAATTTGTCTTTTATTTTCTAGGTATTAGATCTGAATTATCTGCGCAATCCCTGTGATAATTATATTCTTCTGTTGTCATCCGTTGTCTTTCCTGCAGCCCCTGATTTCTCTCCTTAGTTGAGAGCCATTGTTTCCTGTCCGAGTTAAAAGCCTTTTGTTCAGAGAGTTGAGAGCTTTGATTGTGTTTATCATTGTGTTCTCTTGTGAAGACAATTTTTGTATCAAGTTTATAACAATATAGGCCTTGGGAATCAAATCAGAGAAAGTGGTATTGACTGCATTGTGAGTGTGGTGGATCGACGAGTGGAACAATCAAAAGTAAGGGGTGCTGTCAGTGATTATATGATGAAGATAGCTTGTAAAGCTATACTGAAGCAGCATAGTGATTACGTGATTTATCTTATTCGTAAAAAAAACAAATGATTTGGCTTATCATTTTGCTAGGACGTTTGGGTTATTTCCAAGTCATTATTATTGGGTCGAGCCCCCAAATGATGTCGAGCCCTAGGTTTTAACAAGCCACCTTAAGAATGTTCTTCCAGATCTTGTCGATAAAGCAAAATTTATTTTTGTCTTAGGAAGAGTTATTCAAGATAATGTGGTAATTGACTTTGAGATGATTCATCCAATGAAGAACTTTGTGTTGAAATTTAGAGGCACGTAAAACACGTAATCACATGCGCAGCGGAAATTAAAGTTCACCAACAACGAACAGTTAATTGCATACAAATTACAATAATCATAACTAGAAACCTTACAATGTTTCGATAGCAGATTTCTCAACTACGGTATCCACGTAATCCCCAAGAACGGATCTGCACGAATTTGTCAGTGTTGAATCCCAAGTTGAATCAGCTAGGAAAATCCAAACTTTAGATCTTATGGAGAGAATATGAAGTTACGTTATTTGTGAATTCACAAGAGTCTGTATATATAGGGGAGGCCCAGCTTAAATCTTAAGCTAGCCCAATTAGGGAAATAAAACCCCAATCTTGAATTAAATTAATTCTTTTAATTTAATTCCCTAAATATAAATCTCTACGGATTTAAATGTCTTATATGAAAATCTCTACGATTTATTTCCATATACATTAAATCCTATAATTATATTCCAAATATAATTATTGGGAATTCTTATTTAATTAAATCAAATTCAATTAAATAATATTAATAATAATTAATTCCAAATTAATCTATTATTAATTTCTTCTCCATAAATTAAAAATTAAATCCAATTTAACTTTTAATCAACCAACTATAATCCGTAAAAGGGAACTACTTGTTGTGTGACCCATAGACCCTCATATATCGAGCGATTAGTCAAACTAACGGTCTTAATTGAACCCTAGTCAATAAATCAGACATTCTCAATATGAGGTACGTTGCGAGAAACATGCAACTACCTGTAACTGTAACGTGGGCAATTGCGATTTTCTCATTTCATTCACGAATACTCTATTAGTCTTGAACATGATGAAGTGCCTATTCAAATAACTAAATCAATTTATCTCAAATCATTAATTGATCATTAATGTCACACTTAGTCACAAAGTCTAAGTTGATGTGCATTGACCAATGACTTAGATCCAATTATGATGAGAAGATGAGTATTCTCTCTAAATCCACTTTGAGGAATGAATCCTTTTCTTGGTTCAACTACCACGCACATGCACTTCGTGATGAACCCAATCCAAGCCATATCTACCCATAGACGGGTGCAAGTGTCGGTCATGGTCAAAGTTCATCACTCCACACATGTCGTGCGTATTGACCTCAAGTCAAAGGAGTATCGCATCGCTCCCACTAATCGAGACACCCGTAAACACATATAGTGGAACTACGTCAAACGGTTTCTCGGATGGGTATACCAATACCCTCTAAGGTATCTGTGCATCCATCATGAGATACCTAGTATCTCGTAGTAAGTGAGATCTTACTACACCCTCTAAGAGTATGATGCAGATCGCACATCAATCTCCATTGTATCATCAATATCCCATTCTTGATGATCCTTGATCGGGGCTATTTGAGAATCATGCTTAAGTCATCTGAGTTCTCACAACCTCAATGACAGCAATGACCCATGGGAACACTTGCATGAATAAATGCAAACAATCACACACAATATTCAAACAAGTGTATTGCCATACATTAATATTAAATGAACTATAATATTAAATCAAACTGAATATCATCGAGTATTATGTCCTTACAATAGATTGTCTCTAGGACACTAACACTAACACTTTGCCTATACTTTTTTGCATTGCGAAAGATGTTCTCGATCATTGATGAAAGAATTTCATCTCATCCAAAGGTCCGACCTTATAGAGAGGTGTAGAATTAATGCATTTATAAAGTTTCCTAATACTCTCCATCAGTTGTGGGATGGGTTATCCTCTAAATTGTCAACTCCATAATAGGGAGGACTAAGGAGGCCCAACCAGAGCATAATTTAATATGGGTAGAGTTGCTATCAGCGGATTTGAACTCAAGATGTACGTGGGCATGAGCCAGAGGCTCTGATTCCATGAAGGATTCTATCTCATCTAAAAGTCTAAACTTGTACAGAGATGTTGACGTAATGCATTTATATAGTTCCTTAATAGTTGAATCAACTGGGATTCTTTGCAAGGGAGACCCACTACACCTATGTTCCATCCTAAATTACTCTTTTATGTAGATGATAATCATTTTCACTAAAATGACTCTGCTAATGTGGACTATTTGGCTCCCATGTGTAAGATTATGGTGGTCTTGTTGGGGTATTAATTGCCCGGATCTATTCGGGTTGAATATTTAAATACAAATTTAATTCTAACAATTATTACTAGCATGAATTAATTCTATATTAATTCAAATAATAATTCAACAACCAATCATGCATATAAACAGTTCACATAAAACCTATGCATGCGGAAATACTACGGGTTTACGTGAACTAACCTCTCAGAGTGACAACCGTTGAGAAGATGGACCCCGTTCACACGAACACACCAAAAGGTCTTCTCAAGTATTCCCTTATCCTTGTTCAACAATCCGGCGGAAGGAACTCGCGAACAATTTAACAAAAGGAAAAATAAAATTATGTTGCACCACCTTTGTGGATTTCTAATTTTTCCAACACATGAAATTTTACTTGGGGATGAAAATTCATCCCCTATTTATAATACTAATGGGGGGACGAAAATATTGGGGTTTTTGAGTGATTAGGAAATTTTCTTGCTTCTTCTTCAAGAAACAATCTTGAATATATCTAATATATTCTAAATATCTCCCAAATAAAATCTTTTCCTCTTTATGTTATGGAATTTTCGAAAATTTCATTATAAATAGCCAAGTGGGAGATTTCTTGAATTTAATGAGATAATCTTGTATTCCAAGAATACTTATCCTCATTCCATAACAAAATTCAAAGAAAATCTTTCTCCCTCTTATATTCATAATTTTTGAAAAAGAAAAAGAAATATTAGGCAACAATAATTTATTTTATTTTAAACACCTTTTCAGTTATTGAACATTATCTTTGGGCTACTTGAGGGGCCTTTAGGAGAATTAAGATTGGACCTTCTAATGGACTTTGAATATCTAATATTGAGCCACAATATTATTCAAGCCCATAAATATTATTTAATCCCACTACATAATTAATATTGCACTATCCATCTTAACCCATATTACTGTTAATATGGCTCCAGATTATTATTTCCCGTGTTTAAGATTATCCAGCCCATTAATTAATTAAGCCACTGAAATAGCTTTCCATTAATTAATATCTTTTGTCCTTGGTCAAGGAACGGTTCAACGTTATTATCCATACCGGAAACAAATTCCACTTGCAAGATTGGTATGATAAATCTTATGAACCTCCCAAGGGGCAAATCAAACGAGCGTACTCGCACACGATTCTTCGTATTAAATCTTAGCAATCGCATGTGACCAGTAATATTGCCCAAGATATAAAGTATTGAATCTCATTGATTCTCTACCCGTCATAAGTCAAAGCAATAATTACTAACCACACACGATCCTATTTAAGGGACGAAGATTAAGAAATAACGAACCACTGAGGTCTAATTCTTCCTGGTTCAGTGCTGGTATGTCCTATTCAGTGCATCAGTCATGCACTAGTGTAATCTCTTGGTCAAGACAAGTCAATTTGAGCCTTACACTTCAACCTTTCACGATGGATTGTTCATTTCCATCTAGGTCGTGAACAGCGTACTTTTAGTTATAAGGGACTGTTAATTTAATCTTCTGTGATCTGGTATCACTAATTTAACTACAATGTAACACGTACTTTTATTGAACAAATTATGCAATAAATATATGTAACATTCAATGATATTTAAAGCATCGGTGATAAATAATTTATTTTAGTAAATAAGACAGAAAATTCAGTTTGGTTATACAAACTAAAAGCATACTTTCCAGTATAACCCCAACAATGTCCCACTTATACTCAAAGTCTGCTTTTAAGTATACTATAACATGTCTCGTGTAGTTCCTAATACGTGACATCTAATGTCACCTACACGAACCTAATAATATCTCCCACTTATACTCAAAGCAGATTGGCTACGCACTTGACAACCATTCCTCCCACATGTCTCTTGAATGTTTCCAGAGGCAGACACTTTGTGAAAGGATTAACTAGGTTATCCTCCAATGCAATTTTAGCCACCTCTTCATCTCCTCTCTTAACGATTTTTCGTCTAAGATTTCTTTCCTTCAGTGTGCTTGTTTGACTCGTGGACTCTTGGTTCCCTTGAATTTGCAACTGCCCCTAGCAAATATTGCTAGACAAATTCAGAACTCCATCCAAGTCCACTAAGAAGGTCTAGAGCCAAACTGGTTCCTTCACTGCTTCACAAACAGCTACTTACCCGGTTTTCATGGTTGAGTCAGTGATGCATTTCTGCTTCACACTCGTCCATTTCATGGCTACACTTCCCAAATGAAAGCACACTAACTGAGGCAGATAGTTTCTTGGAATCTATGTCTGATTGGAAATCTGAGTCCGTATAACCGATGGGGATTAGGCTATCTGACTGATAAACTAACATTCTATCCTGAGTTCTTTTAAGATACTTCAGAATATTTTTAACTGCCATCCAATGCTCTTTTCCCGAATTACTTTGATATCTTGCCTCCATGCCAACGGCAAAGCAGATATCCGGTCTCGTGCACAACATTGCATACATAAAGCTTTCGACAGCCGAAGCATAAGGAATGTCTTTCATGTCATCTATCTCTTTTGTTTCTTAGGGCACATTTCCTTGGATAGATGGATTCCATGCCTGAAAGGTACGAAGTCTTTCTTGGAATCCTGTATGCTGAATCGCTTCAAGACAATGTCTATATATGAAGCTTGCGATAAGCCTATCATCATTTTCTTGTGATCTCGAGTGATCTTGATCCCAAGGACGTGCTTGGCTTCCCCTAAGTCCTTCATATCAAACTGTTTTGAAAGCCATGCCCTTACGCCCCGACAAAGACTTTTTACATCATCTCCGATGAGCAGAATGTCATCTACGTATAGTACTAAGAATACCAATGCAGTTCCGACACGCTTCTTGTACACACAACTTTCGTATTCATTTTGATCAAACCCATAAGACTTTATTACTTGATCAAAACATTGGTTCCAAGCTTTGGATGCTTGTTTGAGTCCGTAAATGGACTTCTTGAGCTTACAAACTAGGTGTTCTTGGCCTTTTTCAATGAAGTCTTGGGGTTGTTGCATATAGATTTCCTCTTCAAGACTTCCGTTAAGGAAAGCCGTCTTGACATCCATTTGCCAGATTTCAAAGTCGAGATGAGCAGCAATCGACAAGAGAATTCGGATGGACTTGAGCATTGCTACAGGTGAAAAGGTTTCCTCATAGTCAACCCTTTCTTTCTGAGTATAACCTTTCGCCACAAGCCTTGCCTTAAAGGTTTCCGCCTTCCCGTCCGGTCCTCGTTTCTTGTATATCCACTTGCAGCCAATGGGTTTGACCCCATTAAGTGGTTCGACTAACTCCCACACTATGTTATGATCCATAGAACCCATTTCGACTTCCATTGCTATTTGCCAAGAAACCGCATCCTTGTCTTGGATTGCCTTGTCGTAAATCAATTGGCCTGATTCATCTTGACCGGGGACTAAGTCCGAGGACTCTCCTATCCCCATGAATCTCTCGGGTTGTCTCACAACCCTCCCACTACTACGAGGTTCCGGTTGTGTAAGTGTGTCGTTTAGTATGTCATCTTGTACAGTTGGCACTGAGGTTAGCCCTCTAAGCTCATTTAAGGTAATCTCACTTCTGGGCTTTCTTTCGTTCATATAGTCTTCTTCCAAAAATCTAAAGTGGGTTCTGTTGGGGAATGATTCGCACAGATCTATTCGGGGTGAATATTTAAATACAAATTTAATTCATTAATTATTACTAGCATGAATTAATCCTATATTAATTCAAATAATAATTGCAACAACATATCATGCATATAAAAAGCCACGTAAAACCTACGCATGCGGAATCTACGGGTTTACGTGAACGTACCTCTCGGGATGGCAGTGGCTTTGGTCGGACGGACTAACCAAAAGGACTTCCCAAGTATTCCCTTAGCCCTTGCTCGACAATCCGGTGGAAGGATACTCGCGAACAATTAACAAGAGAAAAAAATAAACTTTGTTGCACCACTTATGTGGATTTGCTAATATTTCCAGCACATGGAATTGTACTTGGGAATGAACTAATCATCCCCTATATATAGGAGAGGGGTGAACGAAATTTTTGTGTTTTTCCAATGTGGGAAAAGACTTTTCTTGGTCACCAAGAAATCTTGAATATATCCCATATATTCTTTTTCCCATAATTAAAATATTCCACAAAAATCCACCTCCTCTATTTTATGGAGATTTTCGAAAATATTAAGTGCAAGATTCCAAGATTTGGATCTTCTTGAATTTATGAGATATTCTTGTATTTCAAGAAATACATATCTTCCATAATATCTTTTCAAGAAAATCAAGAAAATCTTTCTTGCCCACTATATTTCCAAAATTTCGAAAATTTCACTATGTATAACCAAGTGGGAGATTTCTTGAATTTAATGAGATAATCTTGTATTCCAAGAATACATATCTTCATTCCATAACAAAATTCAAAGAAAATCTTTCTCCCAACTTTATCTATAAATTTCGAAATATTCATGGAAAAATAAGCAACAATATTTATTTTATTTTAATCACCTTTTCAGTTAATGGACTATATGTTGGGCTACTCAGGGGGCCTTTAGGAGAATTAATATTGGACCTTCTAATGGACCTTGAATATCTAATATTGAGCCACAATATAATTCAAGCCCATAAATATTAATTAATCCCACTACATAATTAATATTGCACTATCCATCTTAACCCATATTACAGTCAATATGGCTCCCGGTCATTATTTCCCGTGTTTAAGATTATCTAGCCCATTAATTAATTCAAGCCACTGAAATAGCTTTCCGATAATTAATATCTTTTGTCCTTGGTCGAGGAACGGTTCAACATTATTATCCATACCGGAAACTAATTCCACTTGCAAGATTTGGTATGATAAAACTTATGAACCTCCCAAGGGGGCAAATCAAGCAAGCGTACTTGCACACGATTCTTCGTATTAAATCTTAGCAATCACATGTGACCAATAATATTGCCCAAGATAAAAAGTATTGAATCTCTCTCTGATTCGCTACCCATGATAAGTCAAAGCAATAGTTACCAATCCCACGTGATCCTATTTAAGGGACGAAGGTTAAGAAACAACGAACCACTGAGGTCTAATTCTTCCTTGTTCAGTTCTGAAGAATTTATCCTCCTGTAGGTCCTATTCAGCGCATCAGTCATGCACTAGTGTAATCTCTTGGTCAAGACAAACCAATCTGAGCCTTACACCTCAACCTTTCGCGATGGTTGTTCATTTCCATCTAGGTCGTGAATGGCGTACTTATAGTTACAAGGGAATGTTAATTTAATCTTCTGTGATCGGGTATCACTAAATTAACTACAGTGTAACACGTACGATTATTGAACAGTTATGCAGTAAATATATATAACATTCAATCATATTTAAAGCATCAGTGATAAACAATTTATTTCAGTAAATAAGTCTGAAAATTCAGTTTCGATTATACAAAGTAAAAGCATACTTTTCAGTATAATCCCAACAGGTTCTTATTACCACCTTTTGATCCTCGGGACCGTAGAACATACACCCTTTTGTTCCCTCGGGGTATCCTATGAACAGTCTTAATTCTGATCGTGGATCCAATTTTCCAGCTTCCTTGTCCAACACGTAGGCTGGACACCCTCAAATTCCCATGTGTCTCAAACTGGGCTTGCGCCCGGTCCACAATTCTTTGGGAGTTTTGGGAACCGACTTGGAGGGTACCAAGTTCAGAATATAAGCCGTTGTTTCCAAGGCGTGACCCCAGAACGACTTGGGTAGATCCGCATAACTCATCATTGATCTAACCATTTCTAAAAGAGTTCTGTTTCTTCGCTCTGCAACCCCGTTTTGTTGAGGGGTTCCGGGTGCAGTTAGCTGGGATAGAATCCCTTCATCTGACAAGTAGTTCAAAAACTCATCGCTGAGGTACTTGCCTCCACGATCAGATCATAGAGACTTGATACATTTTTCCCTATGATTCTCTACTTGAGCCTTAAATTCTTTGAATTTGTCAAATGTCTCAGATTTATGCTTCATAAGGAAAATGTAACCGTACCTTGAGTAATCATCACTGAAGGTGACGAAATACTCATAACCTCCTCTTGCTTTGATTGACATTGGACCACATACGTCCGTGTGAATGATTTCTAACACTTCTTTAGCTCTATTCCCCTTGGCTCTGAATGCCCTCTTGGTCATTTTACCCTCCAAGCATGATTCGCAAGTTGGGATTGGTTCAACCTGGAGCGACTCCAATGAACCATCTTCTACCAACCTTTGAATCCTTTTTCGATAATATGTCACAATCTAAGATGCCATAGAAGTGTCTCGTTCACGTCTGATGAACGTTCTCTTTTATCCAAAACAGTCGATGTGTTATAGGATGCATTTCGTGAGTGGTGTGCACAGTTAATTGTATAGAGATTGTCTATCAATGTCCCATAACAGATACACTCATCATTTCAAGAAATGATGTCATTCTTATTAGAAGAAACTAAGTATCCATTAACAGAATTTTAGAAACTGAAAGTGAATTCTTTCTAAAACTGAGAACATAAAGAACGTCTCTTAAAATTAAAACTCTGTCTTCAAAAGACAGGTGCACTTCTCCCACTGCTTCAGCTGCCACTCTCGTAGCATCGCCCAGTGTGATGAGGATCTCACTCCCACTAAGTTGTCGGGTCAGCTGGGACCCCGTAACGTGAAACATACATGGTCAGCAGATCCCGTATCAACTACCCACGAATGAGAAGTATACGCCGCTAAACAAGTTTCAACAACTAGTGCGTGAGAATTACCTTTCTTTCCAGCCCTTTTGTGGTTGGAACAGGCAAACCTCCATTGTTCTCTTTCACCGCAGTTTAAGCACTTCCTCTTTGGATTTTCCTTGACACCACCGGCATTCCTCATCTTACCATTGCCTTTGGCAACAGTTGAGTTTGATTGCTTATGGCTTTTGGTCCTCTTCTTTTTCTTGCCTTTCCTTGGCCTAGAAGAAGAAGACAGACCACTTGCCTCCAAAGCTTGAGTTTGGTGCCCCATCAACGTCTCTGCCATGACCAAAGCTTGCAACAAGTCAGCTAGCGAGGCCAAAATGCTCAAAACTTTTGGGCAGAGAGTGGAGTACCAAATCGATATGGGTCTTCAGATCATAATCTGCACCCATAATCTCAAGTTTGTTCAGATGGGCCATCTATTTTGAGGACGTAATCCCTTACGGGGTTTCCCTCCACCATTTTCAGGGACAATATCTCTCAAGGTGATCTGACGAGTCCCGCATTTTTGACTCGTCAGTTGGCTCATTTGATTTTGGTGTGTCAAGAATCCACTTGTGCTTTTGTGCAGTTAGGACAATCATAACTTTTCGTTTCCAATCAACATAATTTTCTATACAACTCTATTCACTTTAAGTATATTAACAGTGGATTAAAAGGTTGTGACATGCTGAACTGAAATAAATAACAATTTGTATAAGCACAATCATATCACAAGATTCGATCACATGTTTCATATTAAAATCTCAAAAAAAATATGAACATGCATCAGCCAACATCTCAAAACAGTTTAAATAAGCCACGTGGGGTGGGTCATTATTTAAACACATTTAAGCAGGTTACAAACAAGAGACAGTTATAAACCTTTAATATCCAGATTAATAGTTGGCTCCCACTTGACCAATATAAAATTGACAAGGACTTCGGGGAAGTATATGCATATCAATTTTATACCTAAGTAATAATCATGATTAAATACATAATTATTACTTCGCTTTGAACGAGCCTCGTGGGGAGGGTCATCGTCGCCACTAATAATAACCCACAATCATCCATTCGGAATTTATTCATGTGAAATCTATCTTTTGGTCGTCCCGTGGGGGGGAATTTCTCCAAAAGAATCCACAAATAAATAAATCATGGAGGTCAAAATTAATTCAATTTTATTATCCGGAATAAAATTGTCAATTAATTATTTAAACATACTTAGTAATTTTCAAGGTGAGATTTTTCAAAACATATTCTCATGCATCGCATATTTAAACACAATTTAAATAAGCACAAAATAATGCAAAACATCAAAACAAAAAATTAAACACATTGGGCACATATATCCAATTGTCACAATTAATTTTTATCATGTCTTGATCTCGAGAAATTGTCTTCATAGCCGTATAGTTAGGTCTCGAAAAGCTCCCTTGGCCGTCTTAAACGCCTAAGTCAACCCGTCATCAACATTTCGCGGGTAGTGCCTGCTTCCGGCCCGTGTCGTCGATGCCATGTAGCCTAAGCGCCAGCTATACGTCGCCGCAAATGTTTCAGCGGTGCTCGGCGATTCTCGGCGAGTCGACCGCCTGCGCAGATCGCGCCTTGCCTCGCCCGCCTCGCGCCGTCGCCGCCAGCGGCATCGCGCCCCGCCCGCCTTAGCATCACTACGCGTCGGTGATGCGCCACGGCCACGTCCGCCTTTCGGCACGCGGCGGCGGCCTCAACCCCGCGCCCGCGTGCACTGGCAGCGTCGCGTCGCGCGCATACCTCCTTGGCGTGTTTAGCGCGTGACGACGCCGCTTGGCAGACCTTGCCCAGATCCCGTCTTTTTAATTCTTTGTCTCTACCTCCGTTTCCGATCCGGTTATAATTTATTTACAAAAATAAATAAACCTAGATCTAGACTAGTCTATTACATTGATCAAATCAAATAAATCCTAATCTACTAGTGGATTTTCTCACGAGGCAAAACGAATTCGAACGAATCGAATTAAAAACCACAATTTATATGCATGCATAAATATAAACATTCATCAAATACCATGACAATTGGATACCTGCAAAAAAGATCTACCAATTCTACTATCCAATTTCAAATTTAATGAAAACGAATAAATTACAATTTAAAATTCAGAGCCCAAAACCGAGGCTCTGATACCAGTTGTTGGGGAATTAATTGCACGGATCTATTCGGGTTGAATATTTAAATACAAATTTAATTCTAACAATTATTACTAGCATGAATTAATCCTATATTAATTCAAATAATAATTCAACAACCAATCATGCATATAAACAGTTCACATAAAACCTACGCATGCGGAAATACTACGGGTTTACGTGAACTAACCTCTCGGAGTGACAACCGTTGAGAAGATGGATCCCGTTCACACGAGCACACCGAAAGGTCTTCTCAAGTATTCCCTTATCCTTGTTCAACAATCCGGTGGAAGGAACTCGCGAACAATTTAACAAAAGGAAAAATAAAATTATGTTGTACCACCTTTGTGGATTTCTAATTTTTCCAACACATGAAATTTCACTTGGGGATGAAAAATTCACCCCCTATTTATAATACTAAGGGGGGGATGAAAATATTGGGGTTTTTGAGTGATTGAGAAATTTCCTTGCTTCTTCTTCAAGAAACAATTTTGAATATATCTAATATATTCTATTTCCCAAAATATCTACCAAACAAAATATTTTCCTCTTTATGTTATGGAATTTTCGAAAATTTCATTATAAATAGCCAAGTGGGAGATTTCTTGAATTTAATGAGATAATCTTGTATTCCAAGAATACTTATCCTCATTCCATAACAAAATTCAAAGGAAATTTTTCTCCCTCTTATATTCACAATTTTCGAAAAAAAAAGAAAAATTAGGCAACAATAATTTATTATATTTTAAAAACTTTTTCAGTTATTGGACATTATCTTTGGGCTACTTGAGGGGCCTTTAGGAGAATTGAGATTGGACCTTCTAATGGACTTTGAATATCTAATATTGAGCCACAATATTATTCAAGCGCATAAATATTAATTAATCCCACTACATAATTAATATTGCACTATCCATCTTAATCCATATTACTGTTAATATGGCTCCCGGTTATTATTTCTCGTGTTTAAGATTATCCAGCCCATTAATTAATTCAAGTCACTGAAATAGCTTTCCATTAATTAATATATTTTGTCCTTGGTCAAGGAACGGTTCAACGTTATTATCCATACCGGAAACAAATTCCACTTGCAAGATTTGGTATGATAAATCTTATGAACCTCCCAAGGGGGCAAATCAAACGAGCGTACTCGCACACGATTCTTCGTATTAAATCTTAGCAATCGCATGTGACCAGTAATATTGCCCAAGATATAAAGTATTGAATCTCATTGATTGTCTACCCGTCATAAGTCAAATCAATAATTACTAACCACACACGATCCTATTTAAGGGACGAAGATTAAGAAATAACGAACCACTGAGGTCTAATTCTTCCTGGTTCAGTGCTGAAGAATTTATCCTCCTGTAGGTCCTATTCAGTGCATCAGTCATGCACTAGTGTAATCTCTTGGTCAAGACAAACCAATCTGAGTCTTACACTTCAACCTTGCACGATGGATTGTTCATTTCCATCTAGGTCGTGAACAACGTACTTTTAGTTACAAGAGACTGTTAATTTAATATTCTGTGATCTGGTATCACTAAATTAACTACAGTGTAACACGTACTTTTATTGAACAAATTATGCAATAAATATATGTAACATTCAATGATATTTAAAGCATCAGTGATAAATAATTTATTTCAGTAAATAAGACTGAAAATTCAGTTTGGTTATATAAAGTAAAAGCATACTTTCCAGTATAACCCCAACAGGTCTTTGGGGGTCAATACTTTAGCTCGACAAAGTTTATAATTTTTTATGGGGAAAAGGTGGACCACAACCTTCAGGGCTATCTTAAGGATTCTTTGGAAATAGTTGAGAGTCTATTTTGTTTGTCTACTTTGGTGTGTCAATCTTTTAGAGGGCTCCTAAGGTTCATTGCCGTCAAGGTTTAGCCAACTCAGTTATCTATAAGTTTAGTTATTGGAAAGTGAGCACTTTTTCCTTGGCATGGAGGCCCTGTCTCGTTATTTAGTCATTAGTCATCTTTAGTTTACACTATACTGGTGTACAAATGATTTAGTAGACCTCTTTAATCTGATGAGGTGGCAACGAGGAACTTCTTCTGGACTAGGGATATTCTTATGTAGTGTACTTGCAAGTCATCTTGGGCTAGATGATGCTCTCCAATTAAGCTTTTGTTTGCAAGTTAACATGAAATATTTTAAGTGTCTGGGACCCGAATTTGAGTTTTTTGAATGATATAAATGTACTTAAGGGTGGTGGTCATAGGACTTTCACAGTGTCTCTTCACTTTGGCCTGGGATTAATATACATCTTCCTCAGTTGTGATCAGACTCTTGATGGGTGCTTGTAATGGATTAGTATGTCATTTTTTATAATGATAACTAGCTCGACTATGTATTGCTGATAGAAATAATCTTTCAGGTTTTTTTAAGAGGAAATTGGTGTTTGTTATCTTCGATTTCTATTACGATGGTTGTTCGCGTTTTATGAAGGACTTTATTTTGACATAGTGAGGAACATTTAGGGGACCACATAACCCTGATTTCGGATAGGAGAATTTGGGGCAAATCAGTCTTGAACATGCTGATTCCTAAGCTAGTCGAGGACCACATTCGTTACTCATTCCCTTGTGTTAGAATTTAGATGATCCTCCTTGGTTTGAAATACTTATATCCCCTAGTGTAGGCTGGTCATTGCTTGGCGAACAATATATAGAAAGCTTTTAACATAGAATCTAGCTTGATCGAATATAGCTTTTTTGACCCATAGTCTGCTCTTTCTGCTTTAATTCTACTGAACCTTTAGATCAAATCTTACAATGTGTCTTTCACTCAGTAGTTTTGGGAAGAGGTTTTGTACGTTTTTCCTTCAACCTTGTGTTGTAACATTTCGGGTACATTCTTGCAAGCAATGTGATTGCCTTACATTAAATTTATTAGCTCTTTGACGAATTGTTGTGGATACTGTTATTAAGTCCCTATAGCATGCTAGAAATAGGTAGGTATTTGATGATAAGAGGGAAACTACTAATGGATGTCTTTCTCTGTGTTAGCAACCATTATTGGGGAGACAGACAACCTTTGAATTGGGACGATATAAAGCTAGTGTGGAGGTATTTGAAATAATTGAGAATTTCATCAGTTGCACCACGCCATGCTTAAGGGGTAGATTGGACCAAGAAAATTTTAGTATGTGCCTAGACGAGCCGACCATTTAGGTCTCGGTCTTTGGCGGGGCAGTGTGGGCCTACGTGAGTCGGCTCGCCTCCATTTTTTATTTATACATTTTAACAATTACAATGTTATTTTTAGGATATTTTGTAAACTTTATCAATATGGTTAATAATTAATTTAATTTGTAGGAGACTAACTTTATGAATTATTATGGTTGGCGGGCCGACTTTTTTTTTAATTATACATTTTAACAATTACAATTTTATTTTTAGGATATTTTGTAAACTTATCAGTATGAATGATAAATTTAATTTGTAGGAGACTACGTTTATGAATTATTATGGTTGATAAGTGGTGAGTTTTAATATGTAGGAAGTTATATTTGTGATTAATGAATTATGAACATTATTTATGAGAAACATTTTTTTTTATATAGTAATAGTATCCAACATAACTTGTTTGATTACATTTAGTTTTGATGAATTAAATGTATTAAAGCTTTTAAATTACATATTTTTTATTTTGAGGCCAATGAGTGGGTTGGATTGGGAGTTTTGAAGCCCACCAAATTTTTAGCCTGTCGTGACAGCCCGTCTCGACAATTCATCCTATATTGTTACATAACCTTATTACAATGCTAAAATTCATCAATCAGTGATAAAGTTTAAATCTATTTTACAACTCATCAAACATTATCTCGTCTCACAAGAAGGTTTTTCTCCTATATTTTAGATCTAGTACAATTTTTACAAAGATTTTTAATGCACTAGGAATTATTTAATGAGTAGGTCTCTTATGCACCAAGTGTTTAATGCACTAGGAATTATTTAATGAGTAGATCTCTTATGCAACAAGTACCCACCGTGAAGCTCAAGTGCATTTTTGAAAGGTGCAAATCGTTTTCTTAAAACGTCAAACTTATTTATATTGAATCATTCAACTTATTTTACACTGAATAAATTTAATGTTTCGGTGTAAACAAGTTGAATGTTTTAGAAAAACAAGTTGCACGTTTAAAAAGATACATTGGAATTGTACGGTACGTTTGGTGCATAGAACAGATTGACTTGCTTAATTGTTAATACTTACTAAAATTCAACAATCCTAACACATTTACTCAATCAAAGAAGATCTAAATCCCTTAAGCAAATGCGTTCTTTAATCAAGAGTCTGGATTCGATCCCGAAGTGAAATACATCAAAAATCTATATGAGTAAGTCTCAGTGAAACTTGTTCATAGTATGAAATTTATCAATTATACTTATAAAGTAATGTAATTACACTTATTAGTTGATATCATTACACTTATAAACTAATATTATATTATTAAATGCTATTAATATTAGTTTATAAGAACAGTGATATCAGTTTATAAGTGTAATGATATCAGTTTCATACTATGAATAAGTTTTAAAGGAGAGTTTGTGAATCAATATTATAAAATCATCTCCCTCACAAATAGATTAAGAATGAGTGGTTAATGAGAACAAAAGATAATCCATTGATAATACCTCCCTCTCTAAATAAGGTAATTATTATTCATTTTGATTATTTACATTTTGATCTACAATTGTTTCTCCTCAATTATTCATGTAGGCCGCAACCTATTTCCTTATTTTTGCCTACCATATTAATGATTGCAATTACTATAATCCTTCCTCCAACAACATCGAGGAGAAAGAAAATTTCATTCTTATTCACATTCGTGTTATTTTGAACCACGTGTCACTTAGAAGTTGTGGGGGGTGAGCTTCTACTTTGTAAAATTAATTTGAATTTTTTTACATAATTTAAACACCTAAAATATAAATCTAAAAGCTGTGAAGAAAAAGAATTACAAATGTTTATCAATATTATTAACTACTATTTTTTCTAAAAATATTTAAATTAAATCACATTGTCGAAAACATATTCTTTTTTTCCAACAAGGCACAAAGGTTAAACTATTCATACGCTTCGAGACGAAAAATCAGGAGTATTGTGTGGCAGTGTACAATTTGAAATCTTTGGAAGTTTCGAAACGATATCATTTTCAAAGACGGCCAATATACACTCAATAAGCTGATTGACGGAATCAAGCTCAGTTTTTGAAAATGGATTCAGGTGCATTATCTTGTATATTTTTGTGTCCCGTTTCATGATTGGAATAACAAACCTTTATTCTGTATACTTAGGAAACTATAGCGAATAGGCTACACTCTTGTAAATTTAACGGGTCAAGTACCCTCTGAGCTTTATTAATACTCCATTTGTCCCACTGTAATTATCTCGCTTTCATTTTATGGATATCTCATTATAACTTTCTTATTCCATAAATGAAAAAAATAGCACTTGACTACAATGATTTCAAAATCGGTTTGGACCGGCCGGTTCGACCGGTTGAACCGGACCCGAACCGTCCGAACACCCCCTAAGAACCGGTTTATAGGTTAAACCGGTAAAAACCGGTTCGACCGGTTTTTTTTTTTTAACTTTTTTTTAAAAAAAATTTAAACTATTAATTATTTAGGTAAAAAAATTATTATTTTTAATACCAATCAATTTTTCACTAATGTAAGGATCTAAACCCCCACCCCTTTTATATTACTCCATCTCACATATTTTTAGTACTTATTCGATGTGGGGTAGAAGGTTTAGGTAGAATTTAGATCCACCTCCACTCCCTTTTATATTACTCTATCTCACATCTTTCTTAATACTTATTCAATGTGGGATGAGAGATCCATAAAATCCACCTACTCTCCCTTTTATATTACTCTATCTCACATCTTTTTTAATACTTATTCGATGTGGGATAGGAGATCCATAAAATCTACCTCCTATCCCTTTTATATAACTCCATTTTACATTTCTTCTAATACTTATTCGATGTGGGACACAAATCTTTTCCCTTTTTTATATTATTTTTTCTCACATTTCATCTAATACTTATTTAATGTGGGACAAAATCTCTTTCTCAAGAAAACCAACACGTTTATATTATTTTTATGGTTCAAGTTTGATTAATTAAATTTAAATATTAATATTATAAGTCCATTGATGAATTAGTCATTTAAAAAAAATATAAAAAATATTTTAAAAAATAGACATAAATCATTTAAACGATTGAACCGCCGGTTGAATCGGTCCGACCGGTTGAACCGCTGATCGGTGATCTGTCAGGTTCGATCACCAATTCGATTAGGAAAATACTGCTTGACTACCCTATATTTTTATCCTTAATAAAGTAAAAAGACTCACCATTTAATATATTATCACCCTTCAATTTTTATTAATAAAAAAGCAAAAAAGTCCATGAACTAATATTTTAATAGTATTCAAAAATCATTCAATCAAAAGAAATTAGACAATTCGAATTGGACGGGAGTATATATATATATATATATATATATTTTAATTTAAACTATTCACTCATTTTCATAAGAATTGATGCAAAATCGCATTAAATAGCGAATAAAATAAGAATAATAAATAAAATAGACAGGTGGAGTCATAAGATTTTGAGGAGAGTGAATAGGTATCGGGTAGTATATAGAGAGAGAAAGAGGGTCGCAGCCTGACTGTCATATCTACATATTCTCTCTCTCTTTCCAGATTCGATTCATCGCCGATCTCTCTCTCTCTCCTCCCTTATAATGTTCCCAGTTTCCCAAGGTACGTCCTGAAACCAATATGGACCATATATATATATATATTCCATCTTTAATAAATAACTGATTCTACACTTGTTTTCCGTTTCCAATTTCAAAATCTGTTTTTTTTTTTTAATTCTTCAAACTTGACTATGTGTGCGTATATGTATGTATATATTCTCCATCGTTGAATTTATGGGCTTTGATTCAGTGTTTATTTCTTTAATGGGTCTGTGTTTTTGTTTCTCCATTGTACAATACATTGAGCATACGGTACAATTTTTTTTTTAAGGAGATAACAAGAATGGTTTTATTTTTGTTATTTTTTGTTTATCTATTTAAGGAAGTGGGTATATTAATTTATATGCCCTTATGCAACTGAAATACCCTTTTGGTTGTACGGTACCAACATTTGAAGAATTCCTCATTCGTCCTTTGTTTTCTGCTTTTCTGAATTTCAATAATGCTCCCAAATTGTTACCATAAATGGTTTGACTTTTCTGCTTTTTTTTTCTTATTTTCAGAAATATAGCATCACTTGTTCAAGAATTGCTTTATTGACTAACCAATTGTCTCTTTTTATCATATTCAAATTATTCTTCAATTTGTGCTTATTATTATTTCACCAGTTAATTTCTTTAGAATGATTGTTTTCTTTTCTTTGGAGATTCTTGTTTTGAAATTCTGAGCTTTACTTTGAGTGTATAAGATTACATTGTAAAAAGTTTCCCTTTTCTGGAAATGGGATCTGCTTTTCCACAAATAATATAATTTAGATAGTAACAATAATTAGCATTACAATTATGCATATTAAATAGTAGCTAATCCTTAATTTTGTTAAAGAAAAGTGGGGGGTTGTGGGGGTGGCATGATATCAAAGTTCAGACCTTGTCTCTTATGTCCAAAATTGTCTTTAAAAAAATTCAAATCTTATCATGTTTTGTCAACCTTTTTTATTAATATAAAAAACAAGTACAAAGGGGGTATTTTATTTTATTTCAATAATAATAATACTATAAGATTGTCTCTTTCTTGTTATGCTCCTCCAATCTTTCTCTCTCCACTTGTGCAGAATTGCTGCTTTTGATTTGAGTAATACCAAAACTAATGGAGGGTGATACTTTTGGAGGAAATGGGAGCCAAATAGATGGGAAAGTGATGCAGAGTTTTCAAAAGAGTTTTGTTCAAGTTCAAAACATATTGGACCAAAATAGGCTTCTTATCAATGAGATAAATCAGAATCATGAGTCCAAGATTCCTGATAATTTGAGCAGAAATGTGGGGCTAATTAGGGAACTTAACAACAATATCAGGCGGGTCGTGGGTCTTTATTCGGATCTATCCACATCTTTTACTAAATCAATGGATGCTTCATCTGAAGGTGATTCAAGTGGGGCCTTTAAATCTGAAGGAAAAAAGAGGCATAGGCCTACTTAAGAGAGGTAGTCAAATTAATTAGACTTGTGTTATACTATGTTTTCTTTGTAATTTGCCTCCTTCATCACTAAATTTCTTATAGAAAAAAATAATAGTTGTATCTCTGATCTAATTCAATCAAGAATTGATGATGTTTCTATTGTGTTGTCACTTTTGTTCGAGATATTTCATCGGTTTTCACTTAACAGTATACTTGTTTTCACTAAACAATATCAATTGTTTCAATGACTAGTAGCATCACCTATTTTCACTAAACGTGTTAGTTGATCGCTATTAGTGGCTTTGTACCTTTGTGATTAAATTCAATGAACAATTAATGTTTCTACTGTGTTGTCATTTTTGTTCGAGATATTTCGTCTGTTTTCACTAAACAGTCTTCTTTCTTTTTTTTTCACTATTAGTATCCCCCTATTTTCAGTGATCAGTATTTCTTATTTTCACTAAACAGTGTTACTTGATTAGTATTAGTGTCTTTGTACCTTTGTGATTTAATTCAATGAAGAATTGATGTTTCTATTGTGTTGGTCACTTTAGTTCAAGATATTTAGTCTGTTCTTTGATTTCACTAAACAATATCAACTGTTTTCAATGAACAGTAGCATCCCCTATTTTCACTAAACAATGTTATTTGAGCAGTATTAGTGGCTTTGCACCTTTGTGATCTAATTCAATGAAGAATTGATGTTTCCATTGTGATTCATTTTAGTTCCAAGGTATTTAGTTTAGTTGATAATATATTAGGTGTGAGTTTGATTTCTTGAGTTTGATTGGCCCCATTTGTGGTTAATCTCATGAAAGCTAACTTTGAAATGTTGAATTGGCTTTCACTTTTTGTGTTTGTCAAAAGGGTATTATCATGAATGGATCTTTTCAATTTTTATTGATCATTATATTCTCCTTTTCTTGGTGTTACTTCTGCTGCTGCTGGTACTACTACTTTTGGAGGAAGTCTTTTTTTTTTCTTTATTCCTTTTCAAAATTCAAACATAGTTCTCAACTTTACTTCTTCAATGCTTCAAACTAACTCAATTCATATTCTGGGATTTTATGTGGAAAATTGTACAAACATGAAAAAGTTCAAAAAAAAAAAAAAAAAGCAGTGTGCAAAGATGCTCTGTAATAATTGATGGAAAAATGCAGCTTTAGATAATCTTTTTGAGTTCCCAATCACACTCCACCACATGAAACAGAATCTGATATTAGAGATGATGATGGTCTTTTTTACCCTTTTTTCCCATTGTTGTTTTTTATTCTTTATGATTATTTATGTTTATTTATTTATTTATTTTTTTTGACAGAATTATTTATGTTTATTTTGATTGTTCCATGCAATGACAAACTCTTGGATGCAATTGAGAGGGAAATAAATTATAAATAAATGAATATTTAGGGAGAGTGGGGTTGAGTAGTTCAAAAACAAGGCACTAGAGTTTGAAGGGAGAGACACATATGTACCAATAGTGGCCCCACAACAACTGGACAAGGGCCCCACCGCCTCTTTTTATTGGAATCGAACTCTGCTTATTCACCACATTCTTATCCCTTATCTAATTACCTTATTTTCCCTTTTGAAAATTAGGTGAGGGGCGAAAACTTGTATAGATATGGTTCAGGTTATAAATTTTATTTTTAATTCATGGCATTTAATTCTCCAGAAAATAATAGTGGTTTCAAAAATTATGTTGAAAAATAGTGAAATTGGTCAAATAATTCAAGTTCATAGCATAGACCTGATTCATGAGAGACCAACTCTATGTTTTAAAAAGCGCGTTGAACCGAACTTTCGTCCCGCTACTTAACAAGCAAAACGAATCGATTCAAAGCATTGAATCGATTAACTTTGAACTGCTTACAAAGTGCTTAAAAGCAGACAAAACGGCACAAAACGCTGATTGATTGAACCAATTAACTAATTGTTTTGACATTATTTGGAAAATAAATAAAATTGACGGCTATTTTGTAACTTTTTAATCCTTGTTGAAGGGTTCATCTTACTATTTTATGGGCTATTCCTCAAATTTGAGGAACTATCTTAAAATTTTAAAGTTGTGGGGCTTTTTTTTTCGGTTATTATTTCTAAAAATATAGATAATTATTTATATTATATATATATGTGAAATTATATATTACGTAAAAGTGAGTCTCATGTGCATCCAAGTGCATTGTACATTCATTATGTATTTTAGAATCATGTAACTTGTTATACTGAAATATGCAATTTGTTTACACTGAACCGTGTAACTTGTTATACTGAAATATGCAACTTGTTATACTAATATTGATAATTGCACGGTTCAGTGTAAACAAGTTGCATATTTTAGTATAACAAGTTACATGATTCTAAAAAATATTAAGAATGCACGGTGCACCTGGATGCACTTGAGATCCACTCATTACGTTATACATATAATTTGTCAACTAAAAACTTTAAAATTGTATTTGTCAATATCAATTTTCACTTGATCCGATTGAACCCGATTCAACTAAAATTATATGTGTCAACGTCAATTTTCACTTCACCCAATTGAACCTGATTCAACTAAAGGCGCTAAGATTGTGTCAATGTCCATATTAACTTTTAAAACATAGATTGGGATAAGATTGTTTTGTGACGAGTGATGCTAAATCCACATTTTAACAAACTGATGGGATGGAGGTCCGTCGCACGGCGAACGCGACACAGTTGGTTTCTGTCGCATGGTCAACACGACAGAAAATGCATCTGTCGCGTTGACTAAACGACATATTTTTTTTCTCAAAAATATTAATTTATTATTTCAATTTATAAGTGTATTCGAGAATTTTTTGAAAAGGTTTCCGTAGATTTGTAAAATGTTGGTATAGAATCTGAATACATGTAAAATCTTGATACAAATAATATTAGTTATTTCATTCAAAAGTATTAGTTGTTTAGTTTTGAATATATTAGTTATTTCATTTAAAAATAGCCTAGGTGCACCGTTTATTCATAGTGTATTTTATAAACATACAACTTGTTATATTAAACCATGCAACTATTAATATGAAAAAATAGTTGCACGATTCAGTATAAACAAGTAGCACTTTTCAGCATAACAAGTTACACTTTTCAGCTATTTTAACATATTAATTGTTTCATTGAAAGACATTAAAAGCAAACAAAATTTTGTAATTATAATTTTCATAATTAATACATTTATTTTTATTAAAAATTAATTCATTTAAATAAAAAAATATTTATGATAAATTAAGAGTAAATAGTTTAACTTATAATAGTAGACAGTTTAATTAATATTTCAGAAAAATTAATCACCAATTTGATACAACCTCAATTAATAAAAAAAAATACACGAGATTTAAATGTATTTCCCCAATCCAAGCGTTCCCTCTTTTGTATCACTGACCCTCCAGCACCGTCAAAATATAATTGGGGGTTTCTTCATCCTTGACGCATGAATGTTGCACAAATCTTGAAGAATGCGATTCTGAAATCAGCTGGATCTCCATTAATCTTGAATTTTCCCTATAATTAAAAATATAAAGGTTGTTATTATGATATATAGTTTTACAAAATATTAAAATGTGTAAAATGCAAACATGGTTAAACCTACTTCGAATATAGTCCACATATGTTCCCGGCACTCGGAAGGTACCATAGACTATTTTGTCCATATTAGGTCAAGGTACTTGCAGCATATGCTCCGTACCACGTTATTCGCACATAATCCAAACCGTGCGATGAAACTGTTATGGTCAAGTAGTTTGTACATATTAAGAAGGCTATTAGTTATATAAAAACTTTAGACGGGATATTATTTATAAAAATTAGATTACCTCACATCTTTGTTCAACCACAACAATGAGGGAGATCTTTCCTTGTTATCAACAGTGTTGACATTTCCGGATGTTATTTTTTTTCCACTCATCTTTTAATAAGATATACAAATATATTAGTTTTTATAGATTTAAGTAAGTAAGTTCTATATTATTATTAATTTTTATAAAAAGAAGTTAAAACATTTAACAAGAGATAAAAAATTGGAATACTAATTTATCATATGGAGCAATTAAGTACAAATAAATAATTCATCTAACATTAAAAAAAAAAGTGTACTACTGATTGTTATTATCGTCATAAGGGCTGTTGGGTTGGTTTTGGTAATATTGTTGAAATGCGGCTCCGTCCCACCACCAACGAGGAGGTATTTATTGGGCGAATTGTTCAGGGGCATATCCTTGTTGCGGGCCCCAATAGACAGGATTGGGGACCATTGCGGTACGGGCATGAGGGCAATCGCGTTAAGTCCAGACATGATATAATCTGGACACTGTTGATCCACACGAACTTGATTGATCAATGTCTGCGTGCGTTGCCTCACGTGTCCTAACATTTGTTGCGCTGACCCCGTCATGGCATTGACGTACACATTATTTTCACCGTGTGCAGGGTTGTGCACTCTCTGATGTGTTATGTTTGCATACCATATAGGTGTTGGGATTATACTGGAAAGTATGCTTTTACTTTGTATAATCAAACTGAATTTCGGTCTTATTTACTGAAATAAATTGTTTATCATTGATGCTTTAAATATCATCGAATGTTACATATATTTACTGCATAACTGTTCCAATAAATAGTACGTGTTACATTGTAGTTAATTTAGTGATACCAGATCACAGAAGATTAAATTAACAGTCCCTTGTAACTAAAAGTACACCATTCACGACCTAGATGGAAATGAACAATCCATCGTGAAAGGTTGAAGTGTAAGGCTCAGATTGACTTGTCTTGACCAAGAGATTACACTAGTGCATGTTTAGTGCACTGAATAGGACCTACAGGAGGATAAATTCTTCAGAACTGAACTAGGAAGAATTAGACCTCAGTGGTTCGTTATTTCTTAATCTTCGTCCCTTAAATAGGATCGCATGTGGTTAGTAATTATTGCTTTGACTTATTACGGGTAGAGAATCAACGAGATTCAATACTTTATATCTTGGACAATATTATTGGTCACATGCGATTGCTAAGATTTAATACGGAGAATCGTGTGCAAGTACGCTTATTCGATTTGCCCCCCTTGGGAGGTTCATAAGTTTTATCATACCAAATCTTGCAAGTGGAACTAGTTTTCGGTATGGATAATAATGTTGAACCGTTCCTTTACCAAGGATAAAAGATAATAATTAATGGAAAGCTATTTCAGTGGCTTGAATTAATTAATGGGCTAGATAACGGGGAATAATAACAGGGATCCATATTGACTGTAATATGGGTTAAGATGGATAGTGCAATATTAATTATGTAGTGGGATTAATTAATATTTATGGGCTTGAATAATATTGTGGCTCAATATTGATAATTCAAGACCCATTGGAAGGTCCAATCTTAATTCTCCTAAAGGCCCCTCAAGTAGCCCAACATAAAGTCCAACAACTGGAAAAGGTGTTTAAAAATAAAATAAATTTTGTTGCTATTTTTCCTCTAAAATTTCAAAAAATATGAATAAAGGGGGAGAAAAATTTTCTTTGAATTTTGTTATGGAATGAAGATATGTATTCTTGGAATACAAGATTATCTCATTAAATTTAAGAAATCTCCCACTTGGTTATTTATATGATGATTTTCGAAAATCTTGAAAGAATAAGGGAAAGAAAGATTTTCTTGATTTTCTTGAAAAGATATTATGGAAGATATGTATTCTTGGAATACAAGAATATCTCATAAATTCAAGAAGATCCAAATCTTGGATTCTTACTCCTTATTATTTTCGAAAATACCATAACAAAAGGGAGTTGGGATTTTTGTGGAATATTTTAAATATGGAGAAAAGAATATATTGGATATATTTAAGATTTCTTGAAGATCAAGAAAAAGATTTTCCCATCTTATTCATGCACAAAATTTTCGACCAACACCCTCTATAAATAAGGGATGAGTGTTTCATTCCCAAGTACAATTCCATGTGCTGGAAAAATTAGTAAATCCACAAAGGTGGTGCAACAAATTTTATTTTCCCTTTTGTTAATTGTTCGCGAGCTTCCTTCCACCGGATTGACGAACAAGGACTAGGGAATACTTGAGAAGACTTTTTGGTGTGTTTTTATCAACGAGACCATTGCCACTCCAAGAGGTTAGTTCACGTAAACCCGTAGCAATTCCGCATGCGTAGGATTTATGTGAACTGTTTATATGCATGATTTGTTGTTAAATTATTATTTGAATTAATATAGGATTAATTCATGCTAGTAATAATTGTTAGAATTAAATTTATATTTAAATATTCATCCCGAATAGATCCGTGCAATTAATTCCCCAACAATAGGATAATCCAACGTGGTACTATCCGGCACTACAACTTCGGTACCAAGCTGCCCGAGATGGTAATTATGATTTGCCATTTCGTTCCAATATGTCACCGTACACCCATAAACTTTTTTATAGCTCTTTGCCTTGGCACCCAATTTAGAAAGATTATGATCGAAGTCGAGCGATGGTGGGGGTAGGGACTGAACTCTCCCATATTGCCTTGCAACCCTCTCCGGCATATACCCTTCGACGAAGTCAAGAAAATGAATGCATCTATGAAATAACGATACCGGCGGGATACACGATGGACTGCCGAATGGAGTCCAATTGACCTATAATGTAAGTGAAATATTTTTATAAGACATTTTGTTAAGGTACTTAAATTATAAATGACGTTATTACTAGTAAGATGTATTGAGAATGAGAAACATACATGACTCGATGGGTAATTATCCAATAGTTTGCAATAATGTACAAGATCCCGTCCCCGAACTGAAAGTTTGGGAGTTGTTCCATCGCAATGCTCTTGGTGTCTTACGGTCATAATACGTAGCTTCACTGCGTTTGCGCAACTCAGTGAAGTACTCGTATATCCAGCACTGAAAAATTTAAATGAGTTTTGAGTTATTATATGTAACAATATATTGATAACAGTATATTAAATATCATTCGAAATATTATTGAAATTGAATTTTGACCTCAAGTATTGTTAAGCAGCCCGAAATCTGTGCCACTTCACTTTTGGATGCTATTCCAAGCTGGCGATATAAATAAGTCAATGCTGCAGCTCCCCATGCATAGTGAGGTACAAAATCGAGATCACCCAACACCTGTAGATAATCTTTGGGGACAGAATCATGTGTTTTAACAACAAAGAATGTAGTCCCCATCAAGTACCACAGGTAACCTCGAGCAATAGATGCATTGCTGAGGTTCTCACCGATACACTCGTTGTGTATGTTCCCAAGAGGTGTGCTTTGTTGGTTATCTCCCCTAGATCCGCATCTAACAACCAATGCATCGTCAGTATATCGACTGTTCCCAACGACGGGAAGACCATTTATGTTCAAGCCTACATTGGAAAAAAGTTATTTTTATTATAAATGAAATTAATTAATGAGAATGTACAAAATTTAATTTATTAAAAATTAAGTTCATTTTCAGTTTACCAAGGATAGCATTAACATCGTGGAGTGTGATCGTCATCTCCCCGAAAGGCATATGAAACGAGTTCGTCTCAGGGTGCTGTAACACCCCTAAAATTCACGTTATGTATTTTACATATTTCGAGTATTTTTAAAAATTATAGATTTTTCATATCTATCAAAAGTTTATAAATATTTATTTTTAAATATATAAGTGTAGATAAATATAAATATCTTCATATAAATTTTTGCCCTCAAAAATCTCAAGTCTAATATTTTTAAAATTCAAAGATAAAGATTATGGTAATATTTTTAAATCTGCTCCCAATATTTTCTCAACTAAAATCTATTCCCCAACCTTTTAAATACTTGGTCTTTTCATGAATCAAATTGAAGAAAACATCTTTCATCTTGAATTCGAAACTTTGTTCTGGGCGAGAAGTTGCTACATATGTTCTCCCCTCTCTGTATAAGCGGTACATATCTTCTTTTTATTATATTTGTTAAAATTTCAGTCTTTATTTTTATGATTTAACGAGCCTATATATTTATACTATTGTTACTTTATGAAATCGTTAGGCTAAGTTTTTTACATGTATTATCGCTTAGTGTATGATTCGGTCAAAATAATTCTCTCACAAACAAGTTCTTAATTGAATGGGCCCAAATTTATTTTCTTGGCAAATGCTTTTCCTAATACTTTTGTAATATTAGCCCTTAAATTTTTATTTGCTGATTTTTTTAAAGTTTATAAGCACAAATTGAAACACTGCCAATTTTTAATTTCATGGTTATGTCCTTAAAATTACTTTCAAATGACTTTATCTCTAAAATGTCGTTCTTGAACTTTTTATTTTAGTTAATATTCATTAATAATATTTTTAGATATTTATAAATTTATTAGTAAGCTCTAAGATGCATTATTTAAATACTTTTAGGCACGAAGGAATAAAGATACTTTATTGCATCATTCACATCCATGACATCGACAAAACGAGGTGGGGTTTTTACTTGCTTGTCACTTTTGGATATTCTTGTAAATTTTATTATTACTTGCTACATATTACAGCCTATGTTATACAGTTGGTTTATCCAACAAGCCTAAGGTTGGTTTATCCAACAAGCCTAAGGTTGGCCTTGCCAACAAGCTTATGAAATTGTATGTATGTATATTAATTTATAATTTTATTTACATGTTATATTTGATTGTGATAAAGTAAGGGAATCTCACTGAGCTAGTGATTTTGCTCACCCCAATCTCATTAACATTTTTCAGATTAAGAAGGAGTGCGGTGGAGGGACGGTGAATTGCCTCAAGTGGTTAATTAAATTTTACTTTAGCAATTGATTTCATTAAAAAAAAAATTGATTCATGTTATTTTACATTCAAAGTATTAGTTTTTAAGATTTAAATTATTTTTGTTTAGATGAGAGTTGCATCCCTGTTATTGCATTCATAATGTTTTTATATTTAAATATTTACTTCCGCTGCAAATTATTATAAAATTTATGCATAATTGGCCTACGAAAATCGGGATGTGACAGAGTGGTATCAGAGCTGGTCTACGTTCTTGTAGATTTGTTAAAATAAAAATTCTTTATTTTTATGTTGAGAGAAATATTTTTGCAAAAGAATTTAAATCATGCATTATTGAGTATAAAAAAAAATATATCTCTTACTATTGAAGTCAAGGAAAATATTTTAGTAAAAGAATTTAAATCATGCATTATTAAGTTTATGTTATGGCATCCACCACCTCCCACCGCTACAACTCCAAGGTATGACATGAAAGTTTATAAGCTATTTTACAGTTTGATCATGGAAAAGATGATCACATGATATATGGTACATGCATCACATGTTAAAGTTCAATTTTCAAATTCAAAGTTATTTTATTCTACAATCATGCCATAAAGTACATTCACTACATGACTATTTCAAAATTTTAACACATGCATGCATATTTTATCAATTACAATTGATTTTCGAGGACGGAAATAATTTTAAGGGGGTAGAATGTAACACCCCTAAAATTCACGTTATGTATTTTGGATATTTCGAGTATTTTTAAAATTATAGATTTTTCATATCTATCAAAAGTTTATAAATATTTATTTTTAAATATATAAGTGTAGATAAATATAAATATCTTCATATAAATTTTTGCATCTCAAGTCTAATATTTTTAAAATTCAAAGATAAAGATTATGGTAATATTTTTAAATCTGCTCCCAATATTTTCTCAACTAAAATCTATTCCCCAACCTTTTAAATACATGGTCTTTTCACGAATCAAATTGAAGAAAACATCTTTCATCTTGAATTCGAAACTTTGTTCTGGGCGAGAAGTTGCTACATATGTTCTCCCCTCTCTGTAAGCGGTACATATCTTCTTTTTATTATATTTGTTAAAATTTCAGTCTTTATTTTTATGATTTAACGAGCCTATATATTTATACTATTGTTACTTTATGAAATCGTTAGGCTAAGTTTTTTACATGTATTATCGCTTAGTGTATGATTCGGTCAAAATAATTCTCTCACTAACAAGTTCTTAATTGAATGGGCCCAAATTTATTTTCTTGGCAAATGCTTTTCCTAATACTTTTGTAATATTAGCTCTTAAACATTTATTTGCTGATTTTTTTAAAGTTTATAAGCACAAATTGAAACACTGCCAATTTTCAATTTCATGGTTATGTCCTTAAAATTACTTTCAAATGACTTTATCTCTAAAATGTCGTTCTTGAACTTTTTATTTTAGTTAATATTCATTAATAATATTTCTAGATATTTGTAAATTTATTAGTAAGCTCTAAGATGCATTATTTAAATACTTTTAGGCACGAAGGAATAAAGATACTTCATTGCATCATTCACATCCATGACATCGACAAAACAAGGTGGGGTTTTTACTTGCTTGTCACTTTTGGATATTCTTGTAAATTTTATTATTACTTGCTACATCTTACGGCTTATGTTATATAGTTGATTTATCCAACAAGCCTAAGGTTGGTTTATCCAACAAGCCTAAGGTTGGCCTTGCCAACAAGCTTATGAAATTGTATGTATGTCTATGAGTTTATAATTTTATTTACATGTTATATTTTATTGTGATAAAGTAAGAGAATCTCACTGAGCTATTGGTTTGTTCACCCCAATCTCATTAACATTTTTCAGATTAAGAAGGAGTGCGGTGGAGGGACGGTGGATTGCCTCAAGTGGTTAATTAAATTTTACTTTAGCAATTGATTTCATTAAAAAAAAAATTGATTCATGTTATTTTACATTCAAAGTATTAGTTTTTAAGATTTAAATTATTTTTGTTTAGATGAGAGTCGCATCACTGTTATTGCATTCATAATGTTTTTATATTTAAATATTTACTTCCGCTGCAAATTATTATAAAATTTATGCATAATTGGCCTACGAAAATCGGGATGTGACAGTGCCACCGCTCGACGAATGTTGTAAAGAGGGTCATGTTGTTGGATTGAAACATTGTATTGCCCGAGCCCCTCCAATAATTCAAAGAAATGATGGCCTTGATTGAATGGATTTGATGACCATCTCTCAATAGATCTCGTTCGAGTCTGGGAACCAAGGACCTTATGAAACGTCTAAATATTTTGTACATAAAAATGATCTCGTTAATTTACATATCGTAACCGTTTTAAATAATAATTAAAAAAATTTAGTATTTTACTTACTGAATCGTCCCATATTTTTTTTGGCTCTGTGTGTTTTGAAAGCACACAAGACACTTGGATCATTAGGTCCTCCAAGCATGGACGTCGTCGTCAACCAATCATTAGATTGCAAGGATGAGGATGACGCTTGTGTTGCCTGCGGAGCACTTTCGTATTCATCCTCAACCTCATGGTAAGCGGAGTGATGAGACGTAGAGGGAACATGGTGAGTGGAGTGATGAGAGTGAATCGAGTGATGAGATGTAGACGCTTCCAACGGATTGTAGGAGGACATGAACATATCAACGGTGGGTGAGTCTAAATTGGGGAATCCTATTGGGGAGTAATTAGGATTAATGTTGGTCATGAAATCATTATGTGCATGTGCAGGATGTGAACCATACTGCACCGGAACAGACTGCTCGTCATTATATTGTGCTTGAGCAGGGGTGTTTAGATCGAGACCTAAGAATCTACTCCAAGAAAAGTTGGCCTGATCGACATTGATTTGTGGAAATTCAAATGGTTGTGCACTTTCATTTAGTTGCGCACGTTGTTTAGCAAAAACACACCGGTCACATGCTCTACATAGGGCGGTGCAATCGGGGCATACGAGGCATTACATACTAAGAAAAAAAATTCATTGTTATTCAACTAATACCTTACAGCAAATCAAGTGACACTTTACAACAATTCAACTAATAAGCTTTGATGCATTAAATGGTGGATTAGTGTTTTGATTACATGTTAGTATACTTGACGGAAATAATTAGTCATGCATATTTGCGCGGAAATTTCACTTTTTCCTTATTTGAGTTGGTTCCATTATCACTTTTTAATAAGACATTTATAATTTTTTTGTGAAAAAATAATTAATACTACCAGATTAAATTATTAGTGTAACTGTGTAACACTTGTAATAAATACATAATATTTTGAAGTAATTGATGTACACGAGTTCTTGCTTCCCTCGAGAGAAGTGTCGTGTACTAATTATATTCATACTACTAAAATACAAGTATTAAGGTAATTTCTATGCTAAAACACCATATAGCAATTCAACTAATACCTTATAAGAATTCAACTAATACCTTATAGCAATTCAACTAATACCTTATAGCAATTCAACTAATACCTTACAGCAATTCAACTAATACCTTACATCAATTGAACTAATACCTTACAACAATTCAACTAATACTTTACAGCAACCCAACTAATACCTTACAACAATTCAACTAATACCTAACAACAATTCAACTAATACTTTAAAACAATTCAACTAATTTTTATAAACACACTTAAAATTTCGGCTTTTTATAAACACAATTATTTTTTTATGCTAAAACACCATATAACAATTCAACTAATTATATTCATACTACTAAAATACGAGTATTAAGGTAATTTCTATGCTAAAACACCATATAGCACTTCAACTAATACCTTATAGGAATTCAACTAATACCTTATAGCAATTCAACTAATACCTTACAACAATTCAACTAATACCTTACAACAATTCAACTAATACCTTACATCAATTCAACTAATACCTTAAAACAATTCAACTAATACTTTACAGCAACTCAACTATACCTTACAACAATTCAACTAATACCTAATTGCAATTCAACTAATACTTTAAAACAATTTAACTAATTTTTATAAACACACTTAAAATTTCGGCTTTTTATAAACACAATTATTTTTTTATGCTAAAACATCATATAGCAATTCAACGAATTATATTCATACTACTAAAATACGAGTATTAAGGTAATTTATATGCTAAAACACCATATAGCAATTCAACTAATACCTTATAGGAATTCAACTAATACCTTATAGAAATTCAACTAATACCTTACAACAATTCAACTAATACCTTACAACAATTCAACTAATACTTTAAAACAATTCGACTATTTTTTATAAACACACTTAAAATTTTGGCTTTTTATAAACACAATTATTTTTTTAATTGTGGCTTTTTATAAACACACTTATTTTATAAACACAATTTTCAACAAAGTATATAAAGAAAACACGATTAAATAATTCTAAAATTATAATTAAACTGCATGTATGATGTATATATATATATATAGTTGAAAACAATTAAAGTGCATGTTTGTATATATATAATTAAACAATTCCAAAAACATACCTTGAAGATGGCGGAAGCGGTCGGAGTTGAAAATGGCGGAGGCGGTCGGAGGTGGCGGCAAGATAGCGGCGGCGGACGGAGGCGGCTGTTAATGAAACATAGATTGAGTTATTATGTGTCGAAAAGTGAAACAAGAGAAGAAAATATACAATAAAAAAAAATTTCAACTCCGGGAGGTGGCGGTCGGCGACGGTTAGTGGCGGTCGGAGGTGGACGGAGGTAATCTTGAGTGTGTATATAATGAGTTCTTGAGGTATGTGAAAATGAAAGAAGTGAAGGTAAAATATATAGTGTAATTTGGGTTGAATGAGTAAAGAAATTATAATGGCCGAAAAAAAAAAAAAAAATCACATATAAATGCGACAAAGAGGTCGTCGTCGTGTCGGTCGCAACAATCGAAGCCGATTGTCGCGACTGCCATCTGCGGCGGAAGTCGGCTCGTCAGCGATGTCGAGCGACCTGAGTTCCGCCAGCTTTAATTTGAATTGGTTTGACCAAAAATTAAATTTGGGCTGTGAGAATTCAATTTGACTGAATTGGAAAATACTTTAGGCCTAAAAATTTGAGTTTTATAATATATTGGACCATTATTAATACTCTCTAATGATATAAATTAAATAGAAAAATTATCACATAATTTATTTTAATCGAAAATATTAGTATTGTTAAATAATAATTAAATTTTATTAGTATTGTTATCATGAAGCCTGAGTCAACCAAAAAATTAGCCACCAAAATCATTTAAACTTATATCAATTTAAATGAAATATGTAAGATTTTTTTTATGAGTTAAAATTCAAATAAATTATAGAATGTACAAACTTAAAAAATACTTTTATACTTAAATTAAAATAAATGAACAAGTTCAAAATAAATCAATGACTCGCCTTACAAGTTTGGTGGCTTAAAGTATTAATTAGAATTGTACTCCAGTAAATTATTAAGTCTTCAGTAAATTAATTTTTAAATTATATGTATGGTGAATATGTAGAATTGAGATTTATTTCTTAATTTTTATCTTATTATTAATTAAGAGATATTACGTCAAAAAACATGAAGACATCATGAAATTTGTCAAAAAATATTATATTACATGCGCTACTTTCTAGTATCGAACCTTGATCCCAGATGAGGTAAAGAGTCCTCACCACTGGGCCATTAGTGCAAACTTAATTTTTTCGAACAGGACAATATATAATATACAAATATAATAAAAATTAATTTTGGGCCCTAAAATTTATGAAAAATATCGGGCCTGAGTTGATCGTCTTGTCGGACTCATGGAAGGAACGGCCCTGACTGTTCCAAAACGAACGAACATCTCTCTTATCTTTTACGAGAAAATCCACCAGAGACTCAGTTACCTCTTTAGTCCACATTTCATCATAAAAAAATGAATCTTGTTGACTCATGTTTGAACCAGCAAATATCTGTAATTGGGGATAAATTTTTTAAAGTTGTGAATCATAAAATCTGATACTCCATCATTTAAATAGAGAATGCAGTGGTAGAATAATACAGTAAAAATCAATAATGCGTCTGAATATCGCGATAAAAATATAAAAGTGTGCAGCAGTGCGCGTGTCGGCATGGGGATGTGTGTCACGCCTGGCATGCGACACAGAAGCCTGCCATCACGTCTGCCATACGACACAAATGGCGGCTGTCGCGCCAACCATGCGACACAGCGCCACGTGTCACGTTTGTGCAAAACGCGTGCTTAAGTCCCATCCGGCATTATTTTGAGTTCGTAAATTTCACAGTATTTACGTGAATAGACAATACTCACTTACCTCAGTAGCCATTTATATATATATATATATATATATATATATATATATATATATATATATATCTCCCACCTCCTCCATTTAGTAGTAGCCTTACCTGTTAGCCAAAAATCTCCCACTTCTACTTCAATTCTGATTACCCAAAAATCTCTTCACCTCTACTTACCTCTATATATATATATATATATATATATATATATATATATATATATATCTCCTACTTCTACTTCAATTCAAACACTTCTCTATTAGCCAAAAATCTTACAAGTATTATTATCATTGATCAATTTATATAAAATGAGTTCTTATCATGATGCTGATTATTTTTCCGAAGATCTCACTTCCGAATTTATTACTCCTTAAGAGGGTTTAATTGAAAAAGAAGGAGTTGCTTTTTTTGTTAACAGTGTTGCTAGTTTCAGAAACATCACATTGTGGATTCGTGATTCTTCTTCAAAACACGTAAGGTATTTATGCAGTGAAGGTGACAAATATACACCTAAAAAAACAAAAATGAGCGAAATACCAAAACCCAAAGAAATTCCTGTCCTTTTTGTTTAGTTGCAAGAGTTTCTGATCGTGAGCGTGATATTTGGGAAATCGATGTTTTAAACGGGACACACAATCATCGATTTCCAAAATATCCAGAGGGTTCGAAATTGGGTATATTAACTCCAGAACAGTACAAACACGTACAACACCTAGTATCAATGAATGTCAGTGCTTCAAACATATTGGCATAAATAAAGAAATGTGATCCCAATAATTCTACGGACGCAAAGAGAATGTACAATGTTATTAACAAGATAAGGACAGACAACCGGGATGAGCTTACCTCAACGCAAAACTTCATACACCTACTGAAACAACATAATTACAGGTATAAATACTAGCACATTTATTTATACATGTTTTATAAATTATGTCATTTTCAGAATTACAAGCATGCATTTATATTTTTATACTAGCACAATTAAAAAATGTGTAATTATACTGTTGCTCTTTTTAAACATTTCCTTAGTTTTAAAAACAAAAAAATTGATTAGTTTTTTTTTTAATTAGGTACCAATTTAGGACCACGGATGATAGCAAACTCATGGACATTGTTTTCAGCCACCCTTGTTCGGTTGTAATGGTCAACACTTATCCGCAAGTCTTAATCATTGACACGACATACAACACGAACAAGTACGGTATGCCTTTCCTTGAGGCAGTTGGGGCAACAAGCACTCACAAGACACCATCGCATACACATTTATGATCCGTGAAACGCAGGAACACTTCGAATACATCCTACGATTTATTAAACCGTCTGAAAGGATCCACCAAATGTCTTTATTACGGACAGAGCTTTCGCGATGATGAATGATGTGGATTTAATTTTTCCAACGTCTCAAGCACAATTATGCAGATACCACATCGAGGAATGTATTTTAGCCCGGGCTATTTTACAACCAGGATTTCAAAAAGAGTATGTTAAAGGTTATAAATATCAGTGGAATTACGCAATCCAGGCGGGCAATGCTAAACAATGGAACATTAGGTGGGATGTTTTAAAGGAAACGTACAACAACTTTGAGGGCCTAATTACATATTGCGAACAAACGTGGCTTATTCCGCACTACAAGGAAATTCTAGGGATGTATATCGATCATCGCATGCACTATGGGAATTACACCACGAACAGGTAATCCTACAATCTTTTTACTTTTCGTGTTAGCTATTATATTTATTTATACCGATGAACAATCACTATTACACTCTTATCATAACTAATACTATTCGAACGATGTATTGAGTCAGGTAAAATATATATATATTAGTTGGGCCGATACATACTGAATACAATCATTTCAATATTTTTTATTTTATTATTAATGTAGGGTTGAACAAGAACACCATAGGGTGAAAAAAAACCTGGATGGCGGCCTTCAACACTTTGACATTATCTTCCGAAAGCTTCACCAGGTCATGGAGTTGCAAATATGCGAGATCAAAAAGCAATCCAGGTTTAGCGACCACAAGATAAGGACTGATATGTTAGAGAACGTAATCTTCAGCCAACTAGTGCGGAATATCACGTCTAAGGCGTTAGAACTCATTGTCGCAGAATCGAAAAGGAAGCTAGGCCCAAAAAAATGCGGTCATTTTCTCAAGAGAACACATGGTCTTCCGTGTCATTGCGATCTTACATAGTACTTTAACTTCAACTACCCCATACCTTTAAACTGTATAGACTCGTTTTGGAAAACATTAGATATATATTTTTCTAGTATACCTACCACCGAAATAGATGATGGCGGTGGTGGTAAGACTAGGAGAAAATTATTCGATGATGACACGGAAGACATTGTTCCACCTCCGGAGGTTGAAAAAAAAAAAAAAACCGAAAAAGCGATCGTGAACCTTCTTGTTGGGAAATCTGTATTTTAGTTTTGATGGAAGTTCCAAAACAGGTTGTAATAGGACCAAATCGGACACATTAGGATCGATGACTTAGAATCGATTAAGATGACCAAATTAAATGTATAGATAATCGATGTAAAGATAGGTCACATATTGAGGGGAACTCAATATGTATAGGTCGTCGAAGTATCGGATGACCCGGATAAGGTCGATGATCGGAAGACTAAGAACAAATCAAGACAAGAAGTCAAGATCGTAAAGACGAAGACATCAAGACTCGATGAACACAAGACTCGGATGAACCTCAAGACTCGAGATAAACTCAAGACTCAAGAATAAACCTCAAGACTCGGTGATGATCAAGACACCGAGGCTCGAGTCACACCAAGATCAGAAGACTACCAAAAGACCTAAAGACCTATATCAGCGGAGTCTGCATATTGTGCTAAGACAATCTGTATCAGAAGACTCAACAAGGTAGACTGATCATTTATTTGATCAAGTCAGCTCACACCTGGTGTCAATCAAAATGATACACCAGACAAGCGAATCTTCTACAAAAGGAATATCAATCGTCTAACGGACAAATTCCTGAAGTGCCACCTCGCGAAGCCAAGAAGAAAACGACACGTGTACAAAAAGAGCTGACAATACGGGATTCGACGCTGTGGACATAAACGGCGCTAATCATGCCTACGGCCACGCCGATATTTAGAGCACGTCATAATCATATCCTACAACCTACCTATTATAGCCCGAAATTCAAATTGCTCTCCAACGGCTCTTTGATTTCGAGGTCTATAAAATGGGATTGCTCGTCAAGTGAGGAAAAAAAGGGGGTTGACAAGAGAGGAAAAGAGACCAACTATTCTCACATGAACAATTGAGCAAAGCGGAACAACAACATTAACGCAAATTCTCAAGAAGCAAAAAGCCTTCAGAATTTCCGCTGGAAGAACACCATATTTGAAGATTATTCTTAGAGTGTTCATCCCATTGGTCTTAGCAAGAAATCCTATCCACTATCATTTGGCTACCTAAACATCTAGGATAGATTTCCAGTTAGAACCCTCAAACATTCTTTACCCAAACTCTGTTAGGTTAAGTTTGTTACCGCAAGATTTCAGACTAGGGATTCTAGTTTTTGATTTCTGGTTCGGTTGAGTGTGAACTCGATAAACATCTGTTGAGTGTGAAATCGGTAAACATCTATCGGCAATCCCGTGAGGGAGATAAGTCCCGCAGGTTAAGTTCGATTAAGGTTCCCCTGTGTTAAGGGAAGAGTGGACGTAAGACGGGTTTCGTCTGAACCACTATAAAAGTCTTGTGTGCATTTACTTGCTTTCTTATTGCTTTACACTATTCACACAACTGAGTTTAAAAGCGCATACATATTCTAAGTTAAGCTCAGTCTGCTCCAAGCAACTGATCTGATCAGGTTGACACCTTAGTCAGCTGGTTTAAAACTGACTTAAGAATCTGAATTGATAAAACTGGTTTTTCACACGGGTAAAAACAAGCTTCCGCACTCTCAGTTAAACTGACAGATATCAAACTGATCTGCCCTCAGGCACTCAGTAAGATTGAACATCAGTCTAAACTGATACACTAACACTCTGATCAGGAAATCTGCAAATCACACCTGATCCGCACGAAAAGTTTTAGAAGTCTACTCACCCCTCCCCTCTAGACTTCTACCCTCACAAAACCCGTTCGGGACCTACAAGTGGTATCAGAGCAGTGGTTCTACTGACCACTGGCTTTGAGTATCATCGACTTGAGGAAGAATCTTTGTGGTCATTTGAACAGATCTTGAAAAACCATTTTCAAAACTCATTCATTTTCAAAATCACTCAGCATGGATAATACCTCTGGTATGTATCATGATCTGCCTAAGTTTTCAATTGATGAGTATGCAGATTGGACTATATACATGAGCAATCATCTGGGATCGATAAGCGGCAGAATGATGGAAGTCATTGAATGAGGACCCATCATCATATATCACGACAACCCAGCAGTTGGAGGAGATCCATATCATGCACCGGGAAGTCTTGTACGAAAAAGCCCAGCCCTGATGGATGCAGAAGAAAGAAAGCTGTATACTCTAGATACAATCGCCAGACATATAATCATGAATACGATGGATAAAGTCACCAAGGAGAAAATAAAGTATCTCAAAACAGCGAAACAAATGTGGGATACTATTGCTGAGATGTGCGAAGGAAACGATCAGATCAAAGACAGCCGATTACAAGCTGAACTGGTGAAGTTCGAAAAGCTCAAAATGCTACCCAACGAGACCATCAACGAGCTCGATGGGAGGATCACCATGTCAGTGAATAAGCTACGAGAACTTGGAAGAGAGATGTCAGACAAAGATATAAATTACAAGATACTGAGATCTCTCACCAAGAAGTGGGACATGAAAGTCACGGTAATCAAGGATTGCCAAGACATTTTCAAGATGAAGCCAAGTAGCTTGTTCCTAAGCCTTAAAGCCCATGAGTTCGATTTAATCGAAAGAGGGCAAGCAGATGAAGACGAGACGCCTGCTGAAGCCTCACCATCTAAATCAGTTGCATTCAAAGTAACCAACAACAGATCAAAAGCCACTGAACCTGTTGGAAACATAATGAGTCAGGCAGAACAGATCGCTCTACTTACCAGGAAACTTGAAAGATCAAATACTCAACTTGGTAAGTATCGCAGATTCTACAGAGACTATCAAGACGACAGAAGAAACAGGAGGCAACTGACAGATCACTAGAAAGTACCAGATCTGATGATCGAAGAGATCACAGAGAAGAACAGAAAAGAGATGATCTGTCAGATGAGAGAAGAGATAACAGATCTGACAGAAGGAGTTCAGATTACCATCAGAAAGGGAAGTCACCTGACAGATCCTACAGAAGGAGTGACTCACCTGGCAGAGGAAGTTCCGTAGATCGAGGATCATGCTTCAACTGCGAGAAACCAGGCCACTACAGCACCGACTGTCCTGACCTGACTCCCAGAGAAAGAGAAGAAAAGCGGAACAAAAGAGAGCAACGCGTCAGAGACAGAAAAGCCATGGTCGCTGACACATCTGGAATTGATGATTCCTATCTGCCTTCTGAGGATTCTGGCTACTCATCTGTAGAAGACTTCTGTCTGATAAGCAGTGCTGTTGACTTCCACGAACATGAAGATCTGATATTCTCTTCAGATGACGATGAAATCTGCCTGATGGCAAGGGAGGAAGACCAATATGAGGTAACCTCCAAACCTTCTGCTTTTTCAATTTCCACACCTGCTATCATTAGCACACCTGCTGGAGAGATTGACTTGCAGCTCTACTCTGAGCAATTGCTTGATGATCTCTCTGAGGCAGTAGACACTTATACAATAGCGGAAGCTGAAAATGACAAGATAAGGATCATAAATAATCAGCTTGTTAAAGAGAACGCTGTCAGTAACGCTACTGAACTGAAATCAGCTGAAATTGCTCAGAAGGTAACTGCGGAACTTAATGTTCTGAAAGTTAAATCTTCTGATCAGGAGAAGCAGATCAAAGATCAGCTAGCAATCAACAAACAGCAAGCTGATGATTTTAAAATCCTTCAAGCTAAATTTGATGAGCTATTCCGACTACATGAGAGTCTAAAATCTATTGAGGATAGTTTGCGCAAGAAAATAGAGGTTTTCACGAAGTCATCAAAAAACCGTTCAAGAAATTAACACCTATTTTCGAACGCCGACTAACAAGAAGGGAATTGAGTATGAGAACCCTTCTACATCCTCAAAAGCCCCGTTTGATTCACTTCAGAAGGGTGTAATCAAACGAGTCTCTGACAAAGATACACAAAAAGCTAAACATGTATCTGATAAGGGAAAAAGACCTGCTGAGCAGGTAAGGTAAGTGCCTAATCAGAAAGGAAATAGAAATGGACCCCAACTGATTAAGCATCAGCCAAGGAATCAACAGAAGAACCCAGTTCTTCTAAAGAAACCTCAACCTGATCAGCAGATTAGGTATCATAAGAGACAACCTGTAAAAAGGAAATCTAATCTGAGACCCAATCAAGGTCAGCTGCCTAATAAGTAAGCTATAGGTAAACTGCAAAGACCATCTATGCCAAGAAGATATGAATCTTTCGATGGTAGCAGTCGTACCTACCCTTATAACCAGAGATCTAGGGCTACTGCACCTAAGCCACACTGGGTTAAAAGAAGACAATTTGTAAAGAAAAATCCCAAGTCTTCTAAGTCACCCAAGGCTCACACAAGTAATCATACTAATCAGAAAGCATATAAAGAGACGTATGATTATGTTGATATGTATGGGAGATAAATCAGACCTTCTAATCTATCTGATTACCATAGAAGTGCTCTGTTTGTGTGGATCCCTAAATCCACCACTAACCCCCCAGGACCCAATTCCAAAGGGGTACCTAAAGCCTGATTCGTTTGCAGGTTCGCGTGGGTTTGGGCAACAAAGGAGGTGCACAAGCAACTATCTGGTACATCGATAGTGGATGCTCAAGGCACATGACTGGAAGCAAACATCTCCTTAGCTCTTACAAAGAACAAGAAGGCCCACGTTTACTCTTCGGTGATGATAACTTTGGTTTCACCAAAGGATTCGGAACCTTAGAGAATGATGATGTACAAGTAACTGGAGTCTCGTATGTTGAAGGATTAAAGCACAATCTACTATCAGTATCACAATTCTGCGACAACGGATTCAGCGTTGAGTTCTCGAGCGACAAGTGTACGATAAGGAATCGAGCTACTCAACAAATCCTGCTAACTGGTTCAAGGAAAGACACTATCTACACAGCAGATTGGAAGAGTTGCCCAAGAAATGCATGCTTAATTGTTAAGAGTTCCAAAAGTAGCAGTTGGCTCTGACACAAAAGAATGAGTCACCTGAACTTTAAGACTCTTAACAAGATAGCTAGGGTACCTTTGGTTGAGGGACTTCCGAATGAGATATTCTCCAAAGATCAGACATGTGCCGCATGTCAGAAGGAAAAACAAGTTAAAGCCTCATTCAAGGGAATACCTGGACCAGCATCCAGTAGAGTACTGCAACTGCTCCATATGGATCTATTCGGACCAGTTACACCAGTCAGTCTCAGTGGACGCAAATTTACTCTAGTAATCGTGGATGATTATTCCAAGTTTACTTGGGTTGTATTCTTATACAAGAAGAACGAGACAACGACAAAGATACCCGAGCTACTCAAGAAGCTACAAAACGAAAAGGGTGTCAGCATAGTAAAAATCAGATCAGATAAAGGTACAGAGTTCCTGAATTCCTTTATTACTAATTTTTGCACTGAGTTTGGTATACAACATGAAACGTTAGCTGCAAGAACGCCACAACAAAATGGAGTAGCAGAACGGAGAAACAGAACTCTCAAGGAAGCTGCTCGCACTATGTTAGCTGAACATGCGACACCAAGCCGTTTCTGGGCAGAAGCAATCAATACTGCATGCCATACTCAGAACAAATGTTCTCTGACTAAGACTCACTTCAAAACACCTTATGAACTGTGGAAGGGCAGAAAACCTCTTGTTTCATACTTCCATGTTTTCGGGTGCAAGTGTTTCATTCACAACAATGGGAAAAGTCAGTTGAAGACTTTTGAGGCCAAGTCAGATGAGGGTATATTCTTAGGATATTCCTCATCCAGCAAGGCTTTCAGAGTTTACAACAAATGAACCCTAGTTGTGGAAGAAACACCCCATGTGGTCTTTGATGAGACATCTTCTGAACAAGAGAAAGCTGCCTCAGAACAAGCCGTACCAGATCAACCGCTACCTGATACGCAGAAAATGGATCAGGTAAGCATCAAGTAGAAAGAAGCTGAACACGTAACAGTGTACATCCCAGAACTTGATCTTGCTGATTCAACTGGTTAATCAGACCCTAAGGTACGCACAACTGTCAGTGAAGAAGCTGTTACAACTGAGACAGTATCAACTGAACCATCTGGTTCAGGGGGAACTCCTGAAGTTCCTACGAACAGACATCAGCACATGATGAGTCCAACATCAACTGAGACATGTTCTTATCAAGTGGATCATAATTCCGCACCAGTCCCAATCACTAGTAATGAACTACTATCAGAAATGGATGATGTTCTCCAAACAAATGCACATTAGAAAAGAAGGACCTGGATTACCAGTCATCCAACTGATCTGATTATCGGAGGCCCATCTGATAGAGTCAAAACTAGACATTAGATTGGTGAAAGTGCCATGTACTGTTGTTATCTGTCTTTAAAGGAACCAACTACAGTAGAGGAAGCTCTACAAGACGCAAGCTGGATTCTAGCCATGGAAGAGGAACTGGAACAGTTTGAGAGGAATCAAGTTTGGAAATTGGTGGACAGACCAACTCATCAAGACGTGATTGGCACGAAGTGGGTATTCAAGAACAAGAAATATGAGAATAATGTCATAACCAGGAATAAGGCAAGACTTGTTGCTAAGGGGTATTCACAATCAGAAGGAATTGATTATGATGAGACCTTTGCACCAGTCGCTCGCCTAGAAGCCATTCGGCTGTTTCTGGCATATGCTGCCCACAGAGGGTTCATTGTGTATCAGATGGATGTAAAGAGTGCATTCTTAAACGGGGTACTAGCAGAGGAAGTTTATGTCGAACAACCTCCAGGCTTTGAAAAAGGCAACCAAGTGTACCGTTTAAGGAAAGCTCTTTACGGCCTGAAACAAGCTCCTCGAGCTTGGTATGATACACTCTCTCAGTTCTTGATAGACAGCGGGTTCACTAAAGGAATAGTGGACAGAACCTTATTCAGAATAGAAGATGGAGAAGATATTCCGATGGTTCAGATTTACGTGGACGACATCATCTTCGGATCTCCCAACAAGAAGCTGTGTGAGAAGTTTAGCAAATTGATGCAAGAGAAGTTCGAGATGTCCATGATGGGTCAGATTAATTACTTTCTGGGATTACAAGTCAAGCAGAGTACAGAAGGAATATTCATCTGCCAGACGAAGTACACAAGGAATCTACTGGCAAAGTTTGTAGTTCAACATTGCAAGGAAGCCAGAATTCCCATGATGACCGGGTTCAAGATGGATCCAGATGAAGATGGTTAGAAAGTTAATCAGAAAGAATATAGGGCTCTGATTGGATCACTACTATACCTGACTGCCAGCAGACCAGCCATTACTTTTGCAGTAGGTGTATGTGCCAGATTTCAAGCAAATCCAATGCAAAGCCACCTAGAAGCAGCTAAGCGGATTCTCAAGTATCTGAAGAGGACTGTAAACCTTGGTTTATTTTACCCATCAGATGATAATCTAGAGCTTAGTGGGTATTCTGATTCTGATTATGGAGGTTGCAGAATCGACAGGAAATCAACCTCAGGTTCATGTCAGTTTCTGGGAAATAAACTGATCTCTTGGTTTTCGAAGAAGCAGACACCAGTTGCGACATCTACTACTGAAGTAGAATATATGGCTACAGGAAGCTGTTGTTCCCAACTGCTCTGGCTAAGTCAGCAGCTGAGGGATTACAACATCGTAGCTAAGAACGTACCTATATTCTGTGACAGTAATAGTGCTATTGCAATCACTCAGAATCCTGTTCTACATACAAGATGCAAGCATGTGGATGCCAGACACCATTTTATCAGAGATCACATTGAAAAGAAGAATATCAGGATGGAAAAGATCCATACTGACAAGCAGAAAGCTGATATTCTAACCAAGCCGCTAGCTGAGATCAGATTCAAAGAGTTATGCAACGAGCTAGGGCTTCTGGATCTCGGAGAAAATGCACCAGAAATGATTGGTGGATTGATCTCTAGAACCAGTTGGTTAAAAGACTAACCAGTTTAAGAGAAATTAGTTGAGTTAGGAATCTCAACTGATCAGACGACCAGTCGAGGAGCCGATCTGAAGTTCAGATAAGGAGCAGATCAGAAAGTCAGATAAGTAGCCGATCTGAAGGTCAGACAAGGAGCAGATCAGTTCAAGACATATCAGATTAAGGGGGAACTGATCAGATTGGAAGATTACTTTATAAGTCGATTAAAGCTCCAGTCAACAAGCAAGTCAAGTAAAGCTACAGATCGTATAAGTCAGAAGAAGCAACACATCAATGGAATTATATAATTTTTCATTGATAAGGACCCGGAGGTCAGATTTACAAGTTACAAGTGATATCACAAGCTACCTACAAAGTTATCTTCAAGTGGTATTACAAGTACAAGAAGGCCCGGAGGTCGCTACATAAACCATAAGCCCTAAGCCAACCCAAGGTAGGGAAGGAGAGAGAGAGATTTTAAGAGCTGACGCTCTCATTTTCCTCCGACCCAAGGGGTGCAGAGAAGCTTCTAGAATCCTGAAAGCCACTCTTAGAGCTTCGGAGTGAGGAGCGAGAGCGGGCCTTGAAGGATCTTTAAGCTAGGAGCCCTTATACCTAAAATCAATGGGCTTTCCAGCTGTTAAATGGGACACAGTGCCATAGGTTTGGTCACAAAGACCATATGACCATGAGTGTCTCATGCAAATATTGAGTTTGATGCACAAGATTGTATACCAAACTCATGTTTTGTTTCAGACTGAGTCTGTTGATGCTAATTCTTTCATCTCGATAGACACACAAGGTGCATACGGTTAGGAGAAGTGCCTTCTCATTTGCCTTAGCAGATCCGCCTCCATGGTGGTAAAGAAGCTTAGCATTGATCGTATGTGAAATCTTAGATGACGACGAAAGCAGTGTGAAGGAACACACAGGGTTGATTTAAGAAGCTGAATTCATTGGAAAAGGGTTAAAGGTTCCCACCGGAAGTTTCACCGGAAATAAGGAACTCATCGGAAAAGTATGAAGTATATGCTAAAGAAGATGAATGGTTTATGTTGTGTTGTTTGTGTTGGGAAATTTAGAGTTTTGATGAAAGTTCTAAAACACATGTAATAGGACCAGTCAGACCTGTTAGCTGACTGATGTTTTTATTACCAGTTATAGAATACCAGTTGATAATTATTGTATAGAACAACTGATGTAGAAGATAGGTCACATATTGAGGGGGAACCTCAATATGTATAGGTCAGATCTGAAGATCTAAAGAACAGCTGATATCCGACAGGCCAGAAGGCAAGAGAAGGACAGTAGATCAGATTGATCTGATAAAGTCAGACATATCAGCTGAAGTCATGAAGCTCAAAGTCAGAAGACTTGAAGATCAGATGACTTCCAGAAGATCAGACCAGAAGACCTACATCAGCCGAGTCTGCTAGTTGAAGCTAAGACAAATGGCACCAGAAGACTCTATCAGGTAGACTGATCAGTTGTGACTGATCAGGTCAGCTCACCAGGTAAAAACTGATGTTTCACCAAATCATACGTCGATGATCTGAACAAGAAGAATGTCAACCTTAGTTGGTAGAACAACACTGAAAAGTGCTTCTGTTAACCAATAAGAACAAGACACGTATGATCGGAGCCGGTAATTACGGGATTTGGTGCTGCTTTCTCTAACGGCTATAAAAGACACTATTCACGCTTTCGGCCATGCCGTTCTTGAAGCACGTCACATCAATCCTGCAAGTCTACCAAATATAGCCTGAAATTCAAATTGCTCTCCAACGGCTCTTTGATTTTGAGGTCTATATATATGGGATTACACTTTAGAGTGAAGACACGGAAACTATCAAGAAGCTCAAGCTATAATCAGATTTCCGCACGAAGAACATGAACTTGAAGATTATTTTCTAAGTGTTCATCCCATAAGTTCTTAGCACAGAATTCTTTCATCTAGCTGATAGGCTACTTAAAAACTAGGAAAGATTTCAAAGTTGGAACCAAAACAATCTTACCCAAACCCAAGTTAGGTTAAGTTGTTTAGCAAGATTTCAGACTAGGGTTTCTAGTTCTGATTTATGGGATCGGTTGAGTGAGAACTCTTTAAATATCTGTTGGTGTACTGTGTTGGACTAACACAAAAATCTAAGTCCATTGGTTTAGTTGGTGCCCCTTGTGATAGGGAAGAGTGGACGTAGGACTGGTTTGTCCGAACCACTATAAATCTTGTGTGCTTTAACTGCTTTGATTAACTGTTTTACACAATCGCACACAACTGATTTAAAGCTGCATTCATATTCTAAGTTAAGATCAGCTAGCACCAAGCTTCTGATCTGATCAAGTTTGACACTTTAGTCAACTGGTTGAAAGACTGACTTTGGAATATGACTTATTAAAACTGGTTTTTCACACGGGTAAAACTTAGCTTCCGCACAATCAGTTACACTGATAGATACCGAACTGATCTGCCTTCAGGCGATTAGTAAGTTAGATATCAGTCCAAACTGATTCACTTGCACTCTGATCAGGCTAACTGCCATCACACCTGATCTGCACAAAAAGTTTTCAGAAGTCTATTCACCCCTCCCCTCTAGACTTCTGCCCTCACAAAACCCGTTCGGGACCTACAAGTGGTGTCAGAGCAGTGGTTCTACAGACCACTGGCTTTGAGTATCATCGATTCTTGAGGAAGAATCTTTGTGGTCACTAGAACAGATCTCGAAAAACTGTTTTTAAAACTCATTCGTTTTTCCAAAATCACTCAGCATGGATAATACCTCTGGTATGTATCATGATCTGCCGAAGTTCTCAATTGATGAGTATGCAGATTGGGCCATATATATGTGCAACCATCTAGGATCGATAAGCGGGAGAATGATGGAAGTCATTGAAAGAGGACCCATCATCATATATCACGACAACCCTGCAGTTGGAGGAGATCCAGACTTTGCCACGGGAAGTCTTGTGCGAAAAAGCCCAGCCTTGATGGATGCAGAGGAAAGAAAGCTGTATACTCTAGATACAATCGCCAGGCATATAATCATGAAGACAATGGATAAAGTCACCAAGGAGAAGATTAAATATCTCAAAACTGCGAAAGCAATGTGGGATACTCTAGCTGAGATATGCGAAGGAAATGATCAGATCAAAGACAGCCGACTACAAGCCGAACTGGTGAAGTTCGAAAAACTAAAGATGCTGCCCAACGAGACCATCAACGAGCTCGATGGAAGGATTACTATGTCAGTAAATAAGCTATGAGAACTTGGTAGAGAGATGTCAGACAAAGATATCAACTACAAGATCTCTCACCAAGAAATGGGACATGAAAGTCACGGTAATCAAGGATTGCCAAGACATTTCAAAGATGAAGCCGAGTAGCCTGTTCCTAAGCCTTAAAGCTCACGAGTTTGACTTAATCGAAAGAGGACAAGCAGATGAAGACGAGACGCCTGCTGAAGCCTCAACGTCTAAATCAGTTGTGTTTAAAGCAACCAGCAACAGATCGAAGGCCACTGAACCTGTTGGAAACATAATAAGTCAGGCAGAACAGATCGCTTTGCTTACCAAGAAACTTGAAAAATCAAATATTCAACTTGGTAAGTATCGAAGATTCTATAAAGATTATCAACATAGCCGAGGAAGAGATAGGAGATCAGCTAACAGATCTCCAGAAAGAACCAGATCTGATGATCGAAGAGATCACAGAGAAGAAAAGAAAAGAGATAATCTGACTGATGAGAGAGGAGATAACAGATCTGACAGAAGGAGTTCAGATTACTATCAAAAAGGGAAGTCACCTGATAGATCCTATAGACGGAATGACTCACCTGGAAGAAAAGGTTCCGTAGATCTTGGAGCGTGTTTCAACTGTGAGAAACTAGGTCACTACAGCGCAGATTGCCCAGACCTGACGCCAAAAGAAAGAGAAGAAAAGCGGAACAGAAGAGAGCAACGCTATAGGGACAGAAGAGCCATGGTCGCTGACACATCTGGAATTGATGATTCCTATCTGCCCTCTGAGGATTCTGGGTACTCATCTGTAGAAGACTTCTGTCTGATAAGCAGTGTTGTTGACTTCCATGAGAATGAAGATCTGATATTCTCTTCAGATGACGATGAAATCTGCCTGATGGCCAAGGAGGACCAATCTTAGGTAACCTCCAAATCTTCTGCTTTGTCTGCTTTCACACTTGCTATTATTAGCACACCTGCTGGAGAGATTGACCTGCAGCTCTACTCTGAGCAATTGCTTGATGATCTCTCCAATGTAGTAGACACTTATGCCATAGTGGAAGCTGAGAATGACAAGCTAAGGATCAGAAATAATCAGCTTGTTAAAGAGAATGATCTCAGTAAAGCTACTGAACTGAAATCTGCTGAAACTGCTCAGAAGGTAACTGAGGAACTTAACATTCTGAAAGTTAAATCTTCTGATCAGGAGAAGCAGATCAAAGATCAGCTAGCAATCAACAAACAACAAGCTGATGACTTCAAAATCCTTCAAGCTAAATTTGATGAGCTATTCCGACTACATGAGAGTCTAAAATCTTCTGAGGATAGTTTGCGCAAGAAAATAGAGGTTTTCACAAAATCATCTAAAACCGTTCAAGATATGAACGCCTATTTTCGAACAACGACTAACAAGAAGGGACTTGGGTATGAGAACCCTTCCACATCCTCAAAAGCCCCGTTTGATTCACTTCAAAAAGGTGTAATCAAACGAGTTTCTGACAAAGATACACTAAAAGCTAAACTTGTATCTGGTAAGGGAAAAAGACCTGTTGAGCAAGTAAGGCAGGTGCCTAATCAGAAGGGGAACAGAAATGGACCCCAACTGGTAAAACATCAGCCGAGGAATCAATAGAAGAACCCAGTTCTTCTGAAGAAATCTCAACCTGATCAACAAATTAGGTATCAGAAAAGACAACCTGTAAAAGGGAAGTCTAATCTGAGACCCAATCAAGGTCAGCTGCCGAATAAGCAAGCTATAGGTAAACTGCAAAAATCACCTATGCCAAAAAGATATGAATCTTTTGATGGTAGTAGTCGTACCTACCCCTATAATCAGAAACCTAGGGCTGCTGCACCTGAGACACACTGGATGAAAAGAAGACAAACAACAAAGATAAATCCCAAGTCTTCTAAGTCACCCAAGGCTCACACTAATAATCATACTAATCAGAAAGCATATAAAGAGACGTATGATTATGTTGATAGGTATGGGAGACAAATCAGGCCTTCTGATCTAACTGATCTCAATAGAAGTGCCCTGATTGTATGGATCCCCAAAACCAACCCTAACCCCTCAGGACCCAATCCAAAAGGGGTACCTAAAGCCTGATTTGATTGCAGATTCGCGTGGGTCTGGCCAACAAAGGAGGTGTGCAAGCAACTATCTGGTACATCGATAGTGGATGCTCAAGGCACATGACTGGAAGCAAACATCTCCTTAGCTCTTACATAGAACAAAAAGGCCCGCGTGTACTCTTCGGTGATGATAACTTTGGTTTTACCAGAGGATTCGGAACCTTAGAGAATGATGATGTACAGGTAACTGGAGTCTCGTATGTTGAAGGATTAAAGCATAATCTGCTATCAGTATCACAATTCTGCGACAACGGATTCAGTGTTGAGTTCTCGACTTATCAATGCACTATCAAAAATCGAGCCACTCAACAGATCTTGCTAACTGGTTCAAGGAAAGGCACGATCTACACAGCAGATTGGAACAGTTGTCCAAGAAATGCATGCCTGATTGTTAAGAGTTCCAAAAGTAGCAGTTGGCTCTGGCACAAAAGAATGAGTCATCTGAACTTTAAAACTCTTAACAAGATAGCAAGGATGTCTTTAGTGGAGGGACTTCCGAATGAGGTATTTTCTAAGGATCAGACATGTGTCGCATGTCAGAAGGGTAAACAGGTCAAAGCTTCATTCAAGGGAATTCCTGGACCAACATCCAGCAGAGTATTGCGGCTGCTCCATATGGACTTATTTGGACCAGTTACACCAGTCAGTCTCAGCGGACGCAAATATACTCTGGTAATCGTGGATGATTATTCCAAGTTTACCTGGGTTATATTCTTACATAAGAAGAATGAGACGACAACAAAGATACCCGAGCTGCTCAAAAGATTACAAAATGAAAAGGGTGTCAGGGTAGTAAAAATCAGATCAGATAAAGGTACATAATTTCTGAACTCTTTTATTACTGATTTTTGCTCTAAGTTTGGTATACAGCATGAAACATCAGCTGCAAGGACGCCACAACAAAATGGAGTAGCTGAACGGAGGAACAGAACTCTCAAAGAAGCTGCTCGCACGATGTTAGCTGAACATGCAATACCAAGCCGTTTCTGGGCAGAAGCCATCAATACTGCATGCCATACTCAGAACAGATGTCTTCTAACTAAAGCTCACTACAAAACACCCTATGAACTGTGGAAGGACAGAAAACCTCGTGTTTCTTACTTCCATATTTTTGGGTGTAAGTGTTTCATACACAACAATGGGAAGAGTCAGTTGAAGACTTTTGAGGCCAAGTCAGATGAGGGTATATTCTTAGGATATTCCTCATCTAGCAAGGCTTTCAGGGTTTACAACAGGTGAACTCTAGTGGTGGAAGAAACACCCCATGTAGTCTTTGATGAAGCATATTCTGATCAAGAGAAATCTGCCTCAGAACAAGAAGTACCAGATCAACCTGTACCTGATGCTCAGAAAATGGATCAGCTAACGATCAAGGAAAAAGGATCAGAAATCGTAACAGTATACATTCCAGATCTAGCTGATTCACCAGGTCAATCAGATCCTAAGGTACGAAAAACTGTCGATGAAGAAGCTGGTACAGCTGAGACAGTATCAACTGAACCATCCGGTTCAGGGGGAACACCTGAAGTTCCCACGAACAGACATTAGCACATGATGAGTCCAACATCAGCTGAGACATGTTCTTATCAAGTGGATCATAACTCTGCGCCACTCCCAATCGCTAGTAATGAACTATTATCAGAAATGGATGATGTTCTCCAAATCGACGCAAATCAGAACAGAAGGACCTGGATAACCAGTCATCCAACTAATATGATCATCGGAGACCCATCTGATAGAGTTAAAACTAGACATCAGATTGGTGAAAGTGCCATGTATTGCTGTTATCTGTCTATGAAGGAACCAACAACAGTCGAGGAAGCTCTACAGGACGCAAGCTGGATTCTAGCCATGCAGGAGGAGCTGGAACAGTTCGAGAGAAATCAAGTTTGGGAATTGGTGGACAGACCAACTCATCAAGACGTAATTGGCACAAAGTGGGTATTCAAGAACAAGAGAGATGGGATAAATGTCATAACCAGGAATAAGGCAAGGCTTGTTGCTAAGGGGTATTCACAATCAGAAGGAATTGATTATGATGAGACCTTTGCACCAGTCGCTCGCCTAGAAGCCATTCGGCTGTTTCTGGCATATGCTGCCCACAGAGGGTTTATTGTGTATCAGATGGATGTAAAGAGTGCATTCTTAAATGGGGTACTAGCTGAGGAAGTTTATGTCGAACAACCTCCAGGCTTTGAAAAGGGCAACCAAGTGTACCGTTTAAGAAAAGCTCTTTATGGCCTGAAACAAGCTCCTCGAGCTTGGTATGATACACTATCTCAGTTCTTGATAGACAGTGGTTTCACTAAAGGAATAGTGGACAGAACCTTATTCAGAATAGAAGATGGAGAAGATATTCTGATGGTTCAGATTTACGTAGACGACATCATCTTCGGATCTCCCAACAAGAGTCTATGTGAAAGATTCAGCAAGCTGATGCAAGGGAAGTTCGAGATGTCCATGATGGGTCAGATGAGTTACTTTCTGGGTCTACAAGTTAAACAAAATACAGAAGGAATATTCATCTGCCAAGCAAAGTACACTAGGAGTTTATTGGCTAAGTTTGGAGTTCAAAACTGTAAGGAAGCCAAAATTCCTATGATGACTGGATTCAAGATGGATCCAGATGAGGATGGTCAGAAAACAAATCGAAAAGAATATAAGGCTCTCATTGGATCTCTACTATACCGATTGCCAAAGACCCGGATATCACTTTTGCAAGAGGTGTATGTGCGATTTCGAGCAAATCCAATGCAAAGTCACCTAAAGCGACTAAGCGGATTCTTAAGTATCTGAAGGGACAAGAAACCTTGGTTTATTTTACCCATCGATGATGATAATCTAGAGCTTAGTGGGTATTCTCGATTACGATTATGCGAGGTTGCAAAATTGATGAAAAGTCAACCTCGAGAACATGTCGATTCTTAGGAAGTAAAAGCGATCTCGTGGTTTTCAAAGAAGCGGACATCTGTTGCGACATCTACTCTTGAAGCGTAATATATGGGCTGCAGAAGTCGCTTGCTCCCAATCGCTCTGGCTTAGTCGGCGGTGAGGGATTATAACATTGTAGCTAAGAATGTACCTATATTCTCGTGACGATAATAAATCTTTATTGCAATCACTCAAAATCCTGTTCTACATACAAGATGCAAGCATGTGGATGTCAGACACCATTTTATAAGAGATCATGTTGAAAAGAAGAATATCAGAATGGAAAAGATTCATACTGATATACAGAAAGCTGATATTCTAACCAAGCCACTAGCTGAGATCAGATTCAGAGAATTATGCAATGAGCTAAGGCTTCTGGATCTTGGAGAAAATGCACCAAAAATGTTTGATGGACTGATCTCCAGAACCAGCTGGTTAAGAGACTAGCCAGTTTAAGAGGAATCAGTTGAGTTTGGTATCTCAACTGATCAGAAGATCAGTCAAGGAACTGATATGAGAAGGTACTGATCAGATTTACGGATTATCAGATTAAAGGAACTGATCAGATTAAAGGTTTATCAGATTAAAGGTTTATCAGATTAAATGAACTGATGAGTTTAAAGAATTATCTAATTAAACCAGTTTGGTTATTTCACACTTTGTAAGTCGATTAAGCTGATATTCAACAAGCAAGATTCACAAGATTAAAGCTTACATCGCATAAGAAAACAGGAAATTTACACAACAATGGAATAACATAAATTTTCATTGATAAAGACCCGAAGGTCAGATTTACATTACAAGTTACAAGTACAAAAGGACCCGGAGGTCAGTACATAAGCCATAAACCCTAAACCCTAAACCCTAAACCCTAAACCTAACCCTAGAAGGGGGGGAGAGAGAGAGATTTTAAATATGATGCTCCCATTTTCCCCCACTTAACAGGGGTGAGAAAGGCTTTAAAATAATCCTAAAGCCACTCTCAGAGCTTCGGAGTTAGGAGCGAGAGAGGCCTTGAAAGGATTTCTAAGCCAGGAGCCCTTAGACCTGAAATCAATGGGCTCTCCAGCTGTTAAATGGAACACAAGTGCCAAGAAAGTGATACGAAGATCATATGGGCACATGTGTTACATGAAAAAATTGAGTTTGATATACGAAGATCAGCTATTGTCTGATCTAGACCGTGTACCAAACTCATGTTTTATATCAGACTGAGTCTGTTGATGCTAATTCCGTCATCTCGATAGACACACAAGGTGCATACGGTTAGGAGAAGTGTCTTCTCAGTTGCGATAGCAGATCCGCCGCCTTGGTGGTAGAGAAGCTTTGCAATGATTGTATGTGTAATCTTTGATGACGATGAAAGCAGTAATAAGGGACACACAGGGTTGATTTGAGAAGCTGAAATCATTAGAAAAGGGGTAAAGGTTTTCACCGGAAATAAGGGTTCACCAGAATACATGATTTACAAAGAAGATAAGTATGGTGAATGGGTTATGTTGTGTAAAACATTGGTCCAATTTATAGAGGCCAAGCAGGGGTGCAAATGCAAATCTGATTTCTCATAGCCTCTTAGAGAAATTAGCACAGCAAGGACATCGTGTAGGAATCACGCGACTGATAATTGGATAAATTTATGGCGATTTGACATTCCGAAGTATCCAGACTATCATTACAAATGTCAAATCGTGCCGACTTAGGGAATCGAGACTACTATTCAATTCATCAAGAACTAAGTTTTGGCGGTAACACTTATCCCAAGAATTGACTTGGTCTGAGTAGAATCAGATTAGGTCGACTGGAATCTGATTAGATAAGAGACTGATCAGATGACGAAAATCAGTTGAGTATGATACCTCAACAAATCAGATATATCAGTCAATAAGAAATCAGAAATAACAGTTGAAGGGGGAACTTCAACTGATCGAGGAGGATCAGAAAAGGAAAAATCAGACGCAAAGTGAAGCGGATCAGTTGAAAAGGACAGTTGGGAAATTATAAGGATTAGGCAGAAAACTAAGATCAACAAGTGGAATCAACATCTACGAGTGGTATTGACTGATTACAATATCAGTCAACCAGATACGCATTTCTTGTTTCCTTGCTTACTGCTTACTTATCTGAACTTATCTGATAATATTTGCCTTTACTGTACACACTACTTTTGTGACGTATATCCTACAAAATATTTAATGCGGACGTGGGGTACATGTATTAAATGCCACTATATGTGCTTTTAAATCCAAAAGGCAATCGTGCGTGTATTTCCTGACCACACGATCAAAACTGCTCAATCTGAATCGTTTAACCTTTCAAACGTTTGATCTTCCAATCTCGATTTTCCCTCCTTCATCTTATAAGTTTCATCAAAACCCTACCAGAGTTTTCTTATTCTCAAAAACTTGCGATTTATTCTCTGAAAACTCAAAATTACCTTTTGCGATTCAAAGTGTTTTCTTGCGATTCAAACTTATTTACCGTTTAATTTTTCATTTGATGAATTTCTTTTCAAAAATCCATTGATCATATAGATTATGTCTATATATGTTATCTGTGATATGCCTTATCATTTCTTGATTCCGTTCGATTACTAGGCCCGACAAAAATAATCAATATATGATATCTTTATGTTTATGCACAACTTTAATCAAGTCTATCTTGTTGTAGATGGCCACTCACGAAATGGGAAAGATTATGTGCAACTATGCGGATTTAGCAACAAAAATTGTCGATGACAAATTTGTAAAGTTTGGTGCTACGCAGGATCCAGAATCAATGGAAGTGGAACAAATTCTGAAGAAAAGAGGTCTTGAAAAATACTGTGCTGCAAACTGCAATCCAGTAATGCAGTATGAAGCACTGGAGTTCTTAAGAAATTTGAAGGTGGATACGGACAATCCTGGAGATGAACTGATTTCATCAGTTAACGGAGAGGAGATCAGACTGTCGAATGCTGACATATCTCGTCTGTTCAGCTTACCAAAAGGAAGAATCTCGCCTGCTCACTACGGGGAGAATGAAGATGAGCTGATCAGAAACGAACTCTTCAGAGAGGCTGACAAACATCAGACCACAGGTTTTGTCAGACCTATGTTAAAAAGGAAATACCGACTGTTGTTTGACATATTGTCAAAAACAATCATGGGTATTTCATTCAGCCCAGATGCTCTAACATCCGTAAAATTGTACAGCATGGCTGCGATAATCGATGAAGCCAAGAATATCAATTGTCATGGCTTCCTGAAGGCCATTCTGCTCCAAGAACATGAAAAATTTGGAGTTAATGATCGTAAGCAGGTCCATCTGAAGAAGAGAATCAGCAATCTCAACAAGGTTGCAGTCATTCTGAAGGATAAAATGCCAAATGCTGAATGGGATCAGAATGGACTGAAGCCCTACAAGGCCTTTCTCACAACCACATCAGCTATATATGGGCCACCTGATGATGATATGCGGCCCACCCCTCCAAAAACTAAGAAAGGAAAGAGCAAGGAGGCAGCCACGTCTACACCAGAAGCTCCCCAAAAGAAAAAGAGAAAACTGGTGAAGGCTAAGGAGAAGAGGCCGAAGAAGGCAAAACAGGCCTCCATGACTTTGTTTCTGGAAGACGAGTCAGATGAAGAAGGAGTGCCAGAGCAACCTGATGCGCCTCAGAAACCAGCTGAAAAATCAGACAGGCAGGCTTCTCAAGTTGAGAGCTCGCCAGAAAATTTTGAGGGAAGGGCAAGAGATGAACGATCTCCTTCTCCTCAATCTCGAGCTGATTCACCACTCAGAATTCTGGCTGCTGAGCATATTTCTCCTTCTCTTCCACCTGCCCGCGAACCTGACAGTTCATCAGTTCGCGTACCAGAAAAATCACCCGCTGCAGAGCCGGACGTAACTGCTTCGACAACAGAACCTCTGCAGGTTAAGCCAATCAGCCAACTTCCACCTACTCAAGAACCACCAGAACCCTCTACATCTCATCAACCGGAATCTGGTCGATCTGAACAGATAATTCTTGAGTCTAGATCATCCAAGACCATCACCGGGAAAATGGTCAGAATGCAAATTGAACGAGATATTGATGAGATGTATCCAGAGCTGGTAGCCCATCCTGTTATTAGAGAGGAAGTAATGGAGATCCTCACCTGGAAAGATCTCCGGTTAAAAAGCTTCTCAGATTTTATGATGATTATAGAACAGATGGGAGGTGATGATGAATTTGCAGATTTTGATTTCGATATGAAGAAATCTGCTCAAGTAGGATCACCAGCTGAGCTGATAACTGCTGAATCAATCAAAGCTCTGATCCACAGGAAGCTGGGATTGACTGAACAAGGTGAACAGGAGCCTGCTGAAGAAACTCCTCAAGCAGATGATCCTATGAAGGATGTGGGAGCTGCCGATGATAGTGGAACTGGTGCTGCAGTTCATGACCAACCACTGGAGGCGCAAACAACTGAAAAAGATCAGGTGACACAAGATATTCCTATAACTCACATCACCGCTGATCAACTTCAGGAGATCAGATCATGTTTCAAAGATCTCCTGAAAGAAGAAGTTGAGGGAGTGTTGGCTAATCAACTTAGCAATACAATAACTGATCAGAGGCAGATTGGCCTCAAAGAAATAACGGATCAACGGGAATTAGCTATTTCCCAGATTGAGGCAATCAAAGATCAGTTCTCTCAAACTGTGACCAACCTGACTGCTGAGTTTAAAAAGTCAGTTGATGACAAGCTAGTTCAGGTTGATCAACAACAAGTTTCTTTTCTGATGCTCACTGAAAAGCTAGAAATGACTGAAGAGAAACTTGACAAACTAATTCTTACCCTCTCTACTGCCTTGGAATCTGTCAAGATTGAGCTGATCTCGAAGATTCAAAGTTTAACTGCTCAAACTCAAGGTTTATCTGTTGGAGATCTCAACAAGGCGATATCAGTCAGTTTTGGATCTCTGACTTCCCACCTCAAAGCTCTTTTTGATCAAACCAAAAAGGGGGAAGGACAGATTGAGAAACCAACTGACACTATCAGAACAACAGAAGACCTGATTCAGACAGTTGAATCCTATGGACAAAGACTAGACCATCTGGATCTTTTTGCTAACGAAATTTCTGAAAAGATGGAAAAGTCAAAGGCAAGAAAGTTAGCTGCTGCGGGTGCTGGGACATCACAACTTGTACCAGTCACTCAGACTAAGATAGTCACAAGAAGCACAGCTAGCCAAATTCAGGCCGATAAGGAACTGGCTGAGAAACTGTCCAAAGAACAGATTGCTGAAGAAGCCCGAATAAGTGAAGAAGAAAGAAGGGCAGAAAAATTGGCAGAGACAGAAGATCTGAAGAAGAAATACAGATCGAGGGCGAAGAAAGGAAAAGTTGGAAAATCTGGACCAGAACCTCAGCTGCCAGCAAGAGTTGATGAGATCATTCCAAAAACTGCTGCACACGCTGATAGGTTTGAGGAATGGAATAAGATCAGAAGTGAATGGCTTCTGGATGCTTTTGTTCTAGATCTTGTTCCACACGAAGAATCTCCAGATGCAGAATTCCTTAACTGGTTGGAAAAAGAATATCCAGATTTTCTGAAGTATCTGGAAAATGAGGCCAAAATAATCAATGTAAAAATATCTCACCAAGAGTATGATGTGTTGGATTACTCGAAGAAGGCAGATGGCTCATTTGACAGACTGGCATTTCAAAGGTTCTATTTTGACATCCTGAGCAAAGCGCCCATAACTGATCCTCAGCAGATCAATGATGTCAAATGGAAACTATACCGGATTTTCAACATCCCTCAAGATCAAAGAGAAATGCCAGAAGGATACAAGCCTAAAGACTGAAGAATCAGAAGACTTCTTAGGATCAGCTGTTTTTAAATTCAAACTTTTCTGATGTAATATGTAATCGACAAATCTAATGAAAGAAAAGTTTATTTTTATGATCCTAAGACAAAATCTCATTGTCTTCTGATTATGTGCTCTTTACTGTTCTATATTTATCAACTGTGATTGGTTTCTCAAGTGTTTTGGTTTCTTCAAAAATGGGAAATTGTTGGGAAATTTAGAGTTTTGATGAAAGTTCTAAAACACATGTAATAGGACCAGTCAGACCTGTTAGCTGACTGATGTTTTTATTACCAGTTATAGAATACCAGTTGATAATTATTGTATAGAACAACTGATGTAGAAGATAGGTCACATATTGAGGGGGAACCTCAATATATTTATAGGTCAGATCTGAAGATCTAAAGAACAACTGATATCCGACAGGCCAGAAGGCAAGAGAAGGACAGAAGATCAGATTGACACTTAATTCTTAGCACATAATTCTTTCATCTAGCTGATAGGCTACTTAAAAACTAGGAAAGATTTCAAAGTTGGAACCAAAACAATCTTACCCAAACCCAAGTTAGGTTAAGTTGTTTAGCAAGATTTCACACTAGGGTTTCTAGTTCTGATTTCTGGGATCGGTTGAGTGAGAACTCTTTAAATATCTGTTGGTGTACTGTGTTAGACTAACACAAAAATCTAAGTCCAGTTGGTTTAGTTGGTGCCCCTTGTGATAGGGAAGAGTGGACGTAGGACTGGTTTGTCCGAACCACTATAAATCTTGTGTGCTTTAACTGCTTTGATTAACTGTTTTACACAATCGCACACAACTGATTTAAAGCTGCATTCATATTCTAAGTTAAGATCAGCTAGCACCAAGCTTCTGATCTGATCAAGTTTGACACTTTAGTCAACTGGTTGAAAGACTGACTTTGGAATCTGACTTATTAAAACTTGTTTTTCACAGGGTAAAACTTAGCTTCCGCACAATCAGTTAAACTGATAGATACCGAACTGATCTGCCTTCAGGCGATTAGTAAGTTAGATATCAGTCCAAACTGATTCACTTGCACTCTGATCAGGCTAACTTCCATCACACTTGATCTGCACAAAAAGTTTTCAGAAGTCTATTCACCCCCCCCTCTAGACTTCTGCCCTCACAAAACCCGTTCGGGACCTACAATTTGCCTAAACACCCTAGGCTAATTTATAGAAGGAAATTAGGGGTATAAATGCAAATTTATTTTCTCAGAAGATCTTAAGAGAAATTTGCATCGACAACGCGTAAGGAACACGCGGCTAATGGTTGGATGAGTTGACGGTGTGAGTAATCACATCGTATCTATGTCATTATTACGGAATGTCAAATCGCGCCGATTTGGGAATCGAGGCGACTTTTTAACTCCCCGAAGTAAATGTTTTGGCGGGAGTTGACTTCAGTAAATGCGGGCTGATTATAAAAAGATTGAAGGATGAAGTGTATCAGATAAGTGGATCAGATAAGTAACGAAGTGGTTCACACAAGAATCTGATCAGATGAGTGAGATATTGTTGGGAAATGCTTAAGGCTACATTCAGTAAGGTCAACAAGTACCAGATCAGATCACAGTGGTAACTGATTGATTACAATATCAATTAGTCAGATACGTTCTCTTATTTATCCCTTTCTGAATACCTCATATGCGTTATTTAAATAAATGATTTTACTCGGTTTTCACTTTATGACGCATGCTCTGCAAAACTTTTAATGCGGACTTGGAAATGTGTTTTTAATGCGTTTTATTGCGAATTTTCAAGTCCGAAATATGAGAAGACTACTTTTCTCAACCGTGCGATCAAAATACTTTTTGGCCGACTAATCTCAGCCACTGATTTCAAAACACGGATACTTGAGTACTTTGGAAAGTTGTGCAAAAAGGTTTTCCCTCGCATACTATAAAATCCAAATCTTTCTCAGAAAACTTCTTTCCACTACTTCGTCTTCTCAAAGTTCTTAAAAGTTCATAACTTTCAAATCTTCAGAAAATCACTTTCGAAATACGTTGATTCTACTTTTACGATTTCTCAAATCATTCGAATCAACTTCTGGTAATTTCTTGTTTAAATAATAACATGATTTCAATTCTCTCTGGTACCTAGGTTTACAAGTTGTGATGTTTCTGTGATTTATATAGATCTAAATGCGTAATTGCTAAATTGATGCTAAAATTACTGGTTTGACTGAATTTATTGAAATATCTTACTCAAACTAAACATCAATTTGCATATCGTACAGAAATGGCATATCTTGTTCCACGACCGGGCCAACGGAAAAAGTTCTGCAACTTTGCATCGATGAAGAAAGACATCATTGATGAAAAGTACGTAGTCTTCACCATCACCTCAGATCCTGAATCGCTGGAAATTCTGGAGTGCTTGCGAGCATGTGGGCTGGAACGATATTGCTCTACACATCAGAACATCGTCCACACCCATGAAGCCCTGGAGTTTCTATATAATCTACAGAGGGATGAAGACAATGATGCTGACTTGATTTCTTCCGTTGGTGGACTGGAAGTACGAGTGTCAAATGAAGATCTCCAGAGGATCTTCGGTCTAACTCGAGGAAGCATCAATCCAGAGACCTACATGACTGATGTAGGAGAAAAGGAATTTCTTGAAGCCGAGCTATTGAGACCTGCAAACAAGGAGAACACGACGAACATCAAAGCCTCCTATCTGAAGAGAAAATATCGCCTTCTTCTTGAGATCGTTCAGAAGGTGATCATGTGCTCAACCTACAGCCTTGATGCGGTCACTTCATATAAGACCAGTGTCATGGCTGCAATAATCAAGAAGGCTTCAAATATCGATTGGTTGGGTATGGTCAAGGCACGACTGAGGAAAGACTCCGGGAAGTTTGAACTGACCCAGAGTAATGAAGTGTGCTTATCTTCCAAGTGCTCCTTCATACACAAAATCTCTATCATTCTGTCAGATAAGCTACCACAGAATTATAAATGGAATGAGAATGGAGCGAAGATATATCAAGCGAAGCACAAGGCCATATTAGGCAAGGATGAGTCCCTACCTGGACAAGCTGATGAAGATCCAACTCCTTATTTGCCCAAACCCAAGGGAGAAAAGAATGGAAAAGATAAGGCAACTGCATCGTCTGAAGTGCAGGAAAAGGCCATTCCAGAGAAGAGGATGAAGAGGAAGGATCTGACCAAGAAACCAGATGCTCAGCGGAAACGTCAGAAGAGAGTTCCATCTCCTCTGAAGACTGCTCCAAGTTTTGCCCAGCAAGTTAGCAGAACAAAGGATCTGATACAAGTAGAATCAGAAGAGGAGACAGCAGTCCGCTCTGAGCCAACTATCAGAGAAGTAAGGGAAGAACAGATGATCAACGCTGAAGGAGAGAAATCTGTCAGAGGGACAGAAGTGGAGCAATCTGAGGAGGAATCACCATCTGATTCTCTGCCTCTCACCAAGATCTTCCAGAGAGCAAGATCGCCAACGCCCACTTCCAAATCACCATCACCCTCTCCTCAAAAGTCATCACCACCACCCTCCCCTCATAAAATCTTCTCACCCTCACCCTCCCTCACCTATCAGATCACCAAGATCTCCCACTCCACCAATCAATGAACCTGTTCAGGAAACTAAACACCCTCAACATGCTGAAAACGAACCTGAACCACAAACATCCCAATCCCCAATCAAGTCTCAAGAACCTGAGAGATCCGAAAAGCGAGTGTCCATCTCTCATAATCCCTTCAACACCAGAACAGTGCTTGCTTCACCTGCTCCAGAAAGCCCCATCATAAGGATAATGAAGCAACAGATCAAGGAGTATCTGCTGGATCTATGCCCTGAATTGGATCAACATCCTGGCATCCAGCAACAGATAGAGGAAATTGTGTTCTGGAGGGATATCAGACTAAAATGCTTGGACAATGCTGGGATAGAAAGTGTTGTTGAATTGGCATCTGACGATGATATCAGATGGTTGATTCACGAAAGGTTCGGGATTGCTGATATCAGGGAGGAAACAGTTCAACCTCCTACAGATCTTGAGGGAGCTGCCGATGAACCAAGAATGGGTGCTGCAGATGAGACCCGACTTGGCAAGGCTTCAACATCTGACCAGACTGCTAAGATGAGCTCTGATACCCTAGATCTTTATACTGAGAAGATTCAGGATGGGATCAAAGCTGCAATTAAAGACAAATTCGTAGCGCTCACAGCAGATCTGATGAAGCGATTTGAAGAAGAGCAAGCAAAACTAGTTGACAGAGAAAGAAGTCACAATTTGATGCATAATGCCATCCTTTTAAGTAATGCAACTAGTCAATCCTCTTGCCGAGAAGCTCAATCTCCAGTTTGACAAACTCAAAGTTCAGACAGATATGCTCAATCAAACACAGGTACTATTGGAGAATGTCTGGGCATCTATGGAGAAAACTGACAACCACATGGATATGGGTTGGAAACACTTTGTAACCTGCCCGAACGAGCAAGACAGACATCGAAGCCGCTCTCGGGCGCTTCTTGAAACTCCGCATATACCACCGCTCAGATCACCCCTCTTGTTGTCGAGGAACTCGGAGAGGAGATCACACGACAATTCAATGCTCGAACACAAGAAGATGTCCAACCTCTTTGATGAAACCAAAAAGGGGGGGGACATGAGAATAAAGAGAAGAAAGAAAAAACATACGTTGGTAACAATTGCATCTCTACCAAAAATCATCAGATCCGACTTGCCCGCCACTCCATCTACCGATCTCGTTCTTTCAAGTGAAAGAAACCGTGGAGCAACATAGTAAAGAGATCATTGAACAAAAAACCGCTCTTTTCGGAGGGTTACCGCCAGAGTCGACAAGATTGAAGACTTTTCTTCGCTCGTCTGAAAAAAGAATGGAAATCGATGATCGTGCCAAGAGCCTTGAACTCGCTAAGAAATTAGTGAAGAAGACGAACAAGATGAACTGAAAGCGGACTCGAGGAGAAAAGAAAGGCAAAGGCAAGATGATGAAAGCAATCTGCGGAAGATCGAGAGACAAGGCCAAACTATTCTCCACCAAAAACTGGATGACTCTGAACAAATTCAAGAGCGCATAAGACAGAGAATAAGAGAGGCCGCCATCAAGAAGCGGTTAGCAGAGGCTAAGGGGACTAAACATCGCTACATCCGAAGGAAGAGGAAGAACGGTTCACTGCAGAGGAGATTGCTTGGGAGAAGAATGCCCTTCCCAAGACTGTTAAAGACATCCTCACAGACGGCTAGATCTGCTTCTGAATGGGATCGATCGAGGAGAATGGTTATGTGACGTTTACATCCTAGAGAAGATTCCAATTCATCAGGATCAGACTGAAAATGATGATGAATTCCGGAACTGGTTAGAAACGAAGTATCCAGGCTTCTACCAGATAGTAATGAAAGAAGGAAAGATCATGTCACTGATACCAGAAGCTCCACCCTTTGAACTACTCCTTCCACCTTTGCGTCCAGACAAAAAGCTAGACACTGTAAAGTTCAAGAATGCCTACTATGGATTTGTCAAAAAAGGAGGATCCATAGAAGAGAGGATCTGGACAAACTGATGCAAAGGATGTACAAGATGTTTGGCATCCCCAAAGAGCTGCAAATGTTCAAGTACACCTGAAGAAGACTACTTGGAATCAGACGATAGGTACGCTTTTCATGTATTCTATAATGCACACACCAATCTGAATGAAATATTCCATCTCTCTGATTCTAAGACAACATCTCATTGTCTTCTAAGGTATGTACTAATTTCATTATCTGCATTTCTATTCGTGGTATCTGTTTTTCTGATTAAGTGTTTTGGTTCCATCAAAAAGGGGGAAATTGTTGGGAAATCTGTATTTTAGTTTTGATGGAAGTTCCAAAACAAAGGTTGTAATAGGACCCGGTCGGACACATTAATGAATCGATGACTTAGAATCGATTAAGATGACCAAATGAAATGTATAGATAGGCGATGTAAAGATAGGTCACATATTGAGGGGAACACAATATGTATAGGTCGTCGTCGAAGTATCGGATGACCCGGATAAGGTCGATGATCGGAAGACTAAGAACAAATCGAAAGACAAGAAGTCGAAAAATCGGTGAAGACGAAGACATCAAGACTCGGATGAACCTCGAAGACTCGATGAACTCAAGACTCGGATAAACTCAAGACTCAAGAATAAACCTCAAGACTCAAGATGATCAAGACACCGAGGCTCGTGAGTCACCAAGATCGAAGACTACCAAAAGACCTAAAGACCTATATCAGCGGAGTCTGCATATTGTGCTAAGACAATCTGCATCAGAAGACTCAACAAGGTAGACTGATCATTTATTTGATCAAGTCAGCTCACACCTGGCGTCAATCAAAATGATACACCAGACAAGCGAATCTTCTACAAAAGGAATATGAATCGTCTAACGGACAAATTCCTGAAGTGCCGCCTCGCGAAGCCAAGAAGAAAGCGACACGTGTACAAAAAAGAGCTGACAATGCGGGATTCGACGCTGCGGACATAAACGACACTAATCATGCCTACGGCCACGCCGATATTTAGAGCACGTCACAATCATATCCTACAACCTACCTATTATAGCCCAAAATTCAAATTGCTCTCCAACGGATCTTTGATTACGAGGTCTATAAAATGGGATTGCTCGTCAAGTGAAGAAAAAAAGGGGGTTGACAAGAGAGGAAAGAGACCAACTATTCTCACATGAACAATTGAGCAAAGCGGAACAACAACATTAATGCAAATTCTTAAGAAGTAAAAAGCCTTCAGAATTTCCGCTGGAAGAACACCATATTTGAAGATTATTCTTAGAGTGTTCATCCCATTGGTCTTAGCAAGAAATCCTATCCACTAGCATTTGGCTACCTAAACATCCAGGATAGATTTCCAGTTGGAACCCTCAAACATTCTTTACCCAAACTCTGTTAGGTTAAGTTTGTTACCGCAAGATTTCAGACTAGGGATTCTAGTTTCTGATTTCTGGTTCCGTTGAGTGTGAACTCGATAAACATCTGTTGAGTGTGAACTCAGTAAACATCTATCGACAATCCCGTGAGGGAGATAAGTCCCGCAGGTTAAGTTCGGTTAAGGTTCCCCTGTGTTAAGGGAAGAGTGGACGTAAGACGGGTTTCGTCTGAACCACTATAAAAGTCTTGTGTGCATTTACTTGCTTTCTTATTGCTTTACACTATTCACACAACTGAGTTTAAAAGCGCATACATATTCTAAGTTAAGCTCAGTCTGCACGAAGCAACTGATCTGATCAGGTTGACACCTTAGTCAGCTGGTTTGAAAACTGACTTAAGAATCTGAATTGATAAAACTGGTTTTTCACACGGGTAAAAACAAGCTTCTGCACTCTCAGTTAAACTGACAGATATCAAACTGATCTGCCCTCAGACACTCAGTAAGATTGAACATCAGTCTAAACTGATACACTAGCACTCTGATCAGGAAATCTGCAAATCACACCTGATCCGCACGAAAAGTTTTAGAAGTCTATTCACCCCTCCCCTCTAGACTTCTACCCTCACAAAACCCGTTCGGGACCTACACTTCTTGGTATGAGAGAATGAAAGAAAAAGTGGGAATGAAGAAGTCTACTCAAAAAAGGGTAAGGGGAGAGTGGAGGCAACTAATGTGCAACAGGATATTCCCCTACAAGCTGATCGTAGACATAACACATCTGAAGGATATACGATGAGTTTTTCTGAAGAGACTCGGAACAGATTTTCCCAAAATTCTCCGTCCCATTCCCCCAAAACTCCAACTTCAAAGCACCAGAGGCCCCAACCTTCCGATTTCCCACCTCGCAACAGTACCTCTAGTTCAAGTAGGCCTCATTTTCAAACAAATATGAACTATCCAACACTATTTTATAACTCTCAGGTGGAGGCCGATTTTCCTCCATATATCAGAGGTTATATTAATTCCTACAATGACGTAATTGGAGATGGGAACTGCGGATTTCGAGCTGTTGCACCCGCAATCTACGGAACCCAGGAAGAATGGTTTAGGGTACGAAATGAGCTTTTATATGATCTGCAATCAAGAAACGATTTATACAGTAACATTTTACATGGTTACACAACCATGCAAGATTTGGCAAATTCACTTCGTCACTTCAAAGGTCCTACCAAAATCGACAAATGATTTTCATTACCTTAACATGGGTACCTAGTTGCAACCACGTATAATGTTATCGTAATATCATTCAATGAACACGGCGGACATTTTTGCCTTCCCGCAACAATAGATGCCTATCCACGATGTCCGAACTCAACACTGGTCTTGGGGAACGTGCACAACAATTCACATTGGATATTGGTAAGGAAAAACTATGTTGATGTTATTTTAGAATTTTTTTAAATTTATGATTTTTATTGAATTATAACTATAATTTTTTAACTGTAATTTCAGCTGCATATGGCAACCGAGGACCATCCAGTACCATTTTTATCTGCATACTGGAAAAACAATCATGATCCTCCTGTAGATGGTTTAGATTTAGAATTTGAAAGCAAAATAGAGCTTTACCGTACATTACACAACTTGGACACAACTGCGATGTGCGTCTAATTATAGGTCTAGAAATAACGATCAACCTCATTTTTATAATTTTTTTTAGTATTTAATTCATGGTTTTTAATACAAGTTTTTTCATGTAATTGTATATTTATAACAACAAGTTTTTACAAATAACAAAAAATATCATTTTTTCATTAATGTATATTTATTTTTTCATGTAATGTGTATATTTATTTTTTCATGTATAAATTGATAATTGATACATATTAACTGAACTATAATATTGTTGATAACCAAATAACTAATACTTTTTAATTTATGAACTAATACTATATGACCAAACAACTATAATACTTATCAATAAAAGAACTAATACTTTATAACTAAATAATTAATACTTCTAAATTAATCAAATAATATTAATTAAATAATTAATTCTAACTAATAACTCCTAACTAATTAATACTTTTAGCTTGTTGTTGATTTGGATTGGACTAGTTTTAATTGCTTCCTTAGTGACATTTTGGTTAACATTTAGGATTAGTCTTTAATTTTTGAAACCTTCCAAAAAATCAATCGTGTCTAGATAGAATCGAGCTAAGCAAAATCGCTTTTACACTAACCCTTCCCTGTGGGATCGACTCGTACTTACCACACTAGGATTAGACACCGTACACTTGCGGTTGTCTATTTTTACGTGTTGGGAAAATACGGAACATAATGTTATTTTATTATTTTTTTATTTATGAATTTTATTTAATTATAATTATAATTTTTTAACTGTTTCATTTGCATATGACAACCGAGGAGCATCCAGTACCGTTTATATCTGCATACTGGGAAGGTGAACATAACCCTTCTGTAAATGGTTTAGATTTAGAATTTGAAAGCAGGATAGAGCTATACCGTACATTACACAACTTGGATGCACCGCGACGTGAGTATAAATATAGGTCTACAAATAACAACAAAGAAAAAAAAATATTATACATTTTTTTAATATTTAATTCAAGTTTTTCTAGCAGTACGTCGCAGTCCATCCTCAGATGAAAATTATGTAATCTGTATATTTATTTTTTCATGTAATGTGTATATTTATTTTTTCATGTTTAAATTGATAATTGATACATATTAACTAAACTATAATATAGTTGATAACAAAATAACTAATACTTTTAAATTTATGAACTAATACTTTATGACCATGTCGCATGTTATGCAATGTGTATATTTATTTTTTCATGTTTAAATTGATATGGATATAATTTTTTTTTTCTATTTCAAATCAATATATTTGCAATTCTTCAATTAATAAAACTTATATTGTTGATAACCAAATAACTACAATACTTTTATATTACTAAATTATAATATAGTTGATAACAAAACAATTAATACTTTTAAATTAATGAACTAACACTTTGTAATTAAATAACTAATACTTTTCAATTGATGAACTAATATTGTTGATAACCAAATAACTAATACTTATTAATTAATGAACTAATACTTTATAACCAAACAACTATAATATTTTTCAATTGATGATGAACTAATATTGATGATAACCAAATAAGTTATAACTAATATTTTATGACCAAACAACTATAATACTTTTCAACGAATGAACTAATAATTTATAACTAAATAATTAATACTTTTTAATTAATCAAATAATATCAATTAATACATTTAATTAATTAATTCTAAGTAATAAATCATAAATTAATTATAATTAATATACTAAGATAATTGATTTTTTTTTTCTGAAAACTCCAAGATAATTGCTTTAAAAAATGGTAATTAATTCTGTCGCGCGTCTTGCGCTACAGAAGGCTCCCATGTCGCAAGGTATGCGTGACAGCCGGCTCCCCCATCGCATGCTTTGTGCAACAACCGCCTCCCCGCCGCATGCTCTGAGCGACGGCCGCCACCCGTGTCGCGTGCTTTGCGCGACACTGCAAATCAGAGACGTCCCCTCAAATCGGTTAAAATGTGGATATAGCAACCATGTTTTGTGACACGGAATTTTAAATCAACATTTTATTCAATTAGTAGATAGAATTTTGCCTAATTAGTATAAATTCCCATCCATTAATTGATAGCGAATCTCACTCACTGATTGAGAATTAAAAATTAACAATATTTCAAGTGAAAAGTCATAGTTTTCTAATTTAAAATTATGTGTATAAAATGTTTAATACACAGTGATATATTTTTTATTCAAAAATTTATAATAATTTTAAATTAAAAATGATAGTTTTCTGGAGGAACTTTGTTTGTCAAGAGGAATTGGAATATGAATAAATTTGATAGTAATTAGAAATGATAATGAGTATGATGTTAATTGTTGTGTTATCTAGTAGTTGATAAATATGAATTACTATCATTACAATAGAAAGTGTTTGGGTCACATAAAATCTTTAGTAATAGAAATTAAGATAAATTGACTTAATATATTATAAACATTTAAATGTGACCTAAGAATGTCTGTTAATTTGGAAGTCTAAAAATAAAATAAATAAATAAAAATTATATATGAATTTTATGAAAATTTAACTTTCATTCTTCACTTTATGGATATGAAAACATTATTCATGAAATCGAACCCCTACACTAAACATCTTATTTTCATTACTTCACATTTCTCAACTTCAAACATCCAAGTATCCCCTTAAGTTTAAAGTTATAATAAAAAGTGATATTTTAAATGAAAGTGTAATACATAAAAGTGATAGTATTTTTTAAAGAAAAGTGATAATGTATTAAGTGAAAGTGCCATGTAAATTTGACCATATTTTAAACAAATGTATCACTTTTAATTAGAAAATATTATCACTTTTTAATTAAAGTTTTTCATTTCTTAAAAAGAGGGATTTTTTTCGAGTGAAAAGTGAAGTATATCTTTTAGAAGAATATATATGTAAACAATATGCTTTTTACGAATGGTGACTTCGGTGGAAAAACAACAAATTATTAAATTGTGATAGATAAAATTGAAGAAAAGGAATTTTCGAAAAATTACGGCGTGAAAAGATAAGCAAAATTATATAAAATACAAAAAATAAGTCATCGAAAATCAATCGAGGCGAATCTTTCAATTTAGATACGAAATAAAATCTAATGAAACCATGTCACACAAAAATATTTCTTCAAAATTATTTTTCTAGCCTTCTTGCTCTCCCTTCTTTCTTTTCAAAGTCTTTTGTTATGTTGCGAGCGGAAAAAGTTTTAATGTGATGTATTAGTCAGGCAACTAATTGATCTATAAAATAAAAAAAAAAAAAAATCTAGAATCATAAGTCTACATGTCGGATTAGAAGGTGGGGCCCAGTAAAAACATCGTTAAGAAAAAATCTTCCTTTAGGCAAAACCTCTAATCGAGGGAAAAAAGAAAATCACTCTACAAGGAATTACACCGCATCATGGACATAATCCTCACGAAACCAAAACAAATTAACGAAAGTAAGTACAATTCATATCAGAGAAAAGTACATCAGTAAGAAAATGGGGACTTGTATTGAGAAATGTAGTATTAACTCCATCCCAAATCGGATGTCACTTTTACTGTTTGCACGCATTTTTTCGAGTAGAGTTTTGTATTAATAATTAAAATGATAAAGTGATTTTTAAGGAGGGGTATGATATATAAACTCTCGCATCTATCATACCCCTCCTTAAGAGCTCATCTATCATACCCCTCCTTAAAAGTCACTTTATCATGTCAATTACTAATACAAAATTCGCTCGCAAAAATGCGTATAAAAAGTAAAGACGACTTTCAATTGGGACGAAGGTAGTATATTTTAATTATTTTTAGAAGGAAAGAATTGGTTAAAATTGTAAAATAGGTAAATATAAGCAAACATTGCAATAAATGGCCCTTTGAATAGCTTCCATTTTGATCACGCGCTTCTTGCTTAGGCTCTCTTCCTCTCAAATCTCAACAGCATGACAAACCTAGTAAGAGATATATTGAACACATACACGTGTCACATGTGTATATGCATATAAGAGTTTGTATAATGTGAAACTTGTTTATCGTGAAATTGATTTATTTTTTTATAGACATGACCCTTCAATTATCACGATTAATACTCTTTTATAACATAAGTCATACCTTTCAGTTATCACTACTAATATCCCAGCTATAATATAAATCACACCCTTCAGTGTTATGAGTAATTGTCTTTATAGTAAAAAGTCACCCCTTTCAGTTATCACAATTAATACACTTTAGTAATATTATATAAGTCACACTCTTTAACTAATTTTATAGATTTTTGTGTGAAACTTATTCACCCTATACTTTGCCTTTATACAATACAAATATTCAAAATTTAAAAAAAATAAGAAAGAGGAAGGAGAAGAATTCGAAATTCTAACATGATTTCCACGAACTCTCATGTGGAACTTGTTCTTAGTATGTAACTCATACCATTACATTTATAAATTGATATCACTACTCTTATAAACTAGTACCAATAACATTTAATGTTATAATTAGGGCTGTTCACGGTACGGACCAAAATGAATATTTAAAATTATTCGTGTCCGTACCAAAGTTCGATTATTTTAAAATTAGAGTGTCCGTGTCCATACCAAAATTTCAGTTCGGAAAGTTACGGATTTTTTATTTTTTGGTACGGTTCAGAACAGATTTTCAGTTATAACGAAATCGAATCGGAACGGATTGGATCAGACCAATGAAACAATTTTTTTAAAACATTTTTCTCCTTTTTTCTATCACCTCTCATTTTTCTTTTTAATTACAATTTTCTTAAGAATATTGGTGCAATCTACCCAAAATGTACATGAATTCAATATCTTTTCAATCATATTCATGCATCTACCCTTTAAACTCAAATATATTACATTTGTTAATTAAAAATAATAAAATAAACCAAGACATGGTCAGTGGTGTATTTTTTTTTTTGAAAACATCAGTGGTGTATTTAAAACATGACTAATAAAATACACACTTAAAAATTTATTGTGAAATTTTGTCGGTCAAAATTGACGATAGGTAAAAATACAAAGCGATGAGTTGGTGCGAGGGAGTAAGGATGCGAGAATTTTATAAGATTCTCGATAATTATAAATCACAAATAAGGAAGTAAATATTCTAATATATCGTCAAAATATTCAAATGATATATTCAATATTAAATTATATGGATATCAATAATCTATGATGCAATTTAATAAATACAAAATAAATTAATAATTAAATTTATTATATATTTAAATCGGTTATTCGGTTCAGTTCTGTCCGGCGGTTCGTGTTGTTTCATTCGATATTTCGGTACGGTTAATTCAGTAATATCCATGTCCATATTAAAAAAAAAAATTGGTTCGGTTTGGTTCAGAAAAACTCAAAATGTCAAGGTTATTTTGGATTTGGTTCTTTTTCGGTTCGGATTTAAATTTGAGTAAAAATTGTTAGTATTTTGTACCATTAAAAATTTATATATGCATTATTACATCGTCAATATTTAAAATATAAAAAAAAAAAATTCAGATAAAAAGTAACTCGCATATCAAAATCAGATCATATTGACTGTATTGCAATTTTACCCTAATAATAATACTTATTTGTCAATATAATGTTACGACAGTAACACATTATATAGCTATACAATTTTTTATTTTTTTTTAATGATTGGGATATAGCTATACAATATTAGCTTTTGTTTATGCAGTAATATTGTCTAGACTCTAATGTGATAATGATACTTTACAATAATGAAATACTATGTTAAAATAAACCAAAAATATTATCTATAACCCAATTTTGACGGGCAAATTTTATGAATGTGTCTATCTTTGTTGCACAAGAGTGACACTTCGGATTAGTCGGTTCTTAGAACGGATATCGAGTTATTGAAAAAAAAAAGAGTGACACTTTTTGTACAAAATACGTGTAATTTGTATTAATTCATACCGCGTCACCTTCTTAATTTCTTAGAGACCATGGAGTAGGTATTCAGTGAAACTTGTTCATAGTATGAAATTTATATCATTATATTTATAAATTAATATTATTATACTTATAAAGTGATATTATGACACTTATAAACTGAGATTATAATTAGGACTGTTCACGGAGTTTGGAGATTACCCAAAGAATCCAAACAATATAAGTACGGCATCTTCTCAGATAAATAAATAAAAATAACCACAAAAAATACAAGTAATAAGCAATAATGTATCTCGATCGAGTTCCCAATATTTTCATTGGAGTATATCCTTATTTCAACTTTTGAAGGTGAAACCCACGCATTTTTTCGGTCACCAGATCGAACCGTTCAGTCATGCATGCACCGTTAAATATATATACGCACATATGTACTGATCTCATACATATAAAATTGTGCATGTGGAGGAAAAATTCCTAATAATACTCTATATTATGTGTACCAAATACTCAAAATTGGTAAGTTTGTTTACAAATATGAGTGGATTTCAAATCCACTAGGGTGGATTTATTAAATAGTAAAAGGCGTATTTAAATTTGATAAAAACTTGTATAGACCTGGTTCATGCTATGAACCTTATTTTTAATTCATAGGCATTTGAACCTATACAGGGTATAATACGGGTCAAATTTAGTGAGTTAGGTGAAATGGGTCAAATAATTCAAGTTCATAATGTTGGTCCCGGTGAAAAACCCATTTTGCGCGTGCGGAAGCAAACATGACATGCGATGCATATAAAACAGGGGTGAAGGAATGGTGATTCCAGATTTTTCGTTTTAAGCTCATGTGTTGTGTTTTGCTTATAATCGAATGCTTATGACCGGATAAGAACATAAAGTAGTAAAGAACACAACAACATATAGTGGTTCGGAGACTCAAGCTCCTACATCCACTCTCCCTGTTTCCTAGGGAAATTCCTTCAAACACTTCCTAAGGTTTTGTAGTTTACTAACCTTTCTTCCTTGAGCTTTCTGACCACCTCTGTAGTTTACTTACTCAAACTGGACTTATCACCCTCTCGGGCTCGCCTCTAGATGTTTAACGAGTTCACACTTCAACGGGACTTATCACCCTCTCTCGGGATTGCCTAACAACTACCTCACTTCACCACTAGTTATCTCTTACAAGAATTGGGTTTGAGTTTGGTGTTGTCTCCAACTATGGTGAGATTTTCCCTTACATTTGTTTAGCCTCAATGCTAAGGTTGGGAAAATCTCTCTAAGCTTAGGATACATCGTGGGTTGCTTAGATTGGGTTCTAGAACACTCTTTGAATATATGTGTATATCTACAGACTTGTGTTCTATGGTGAGAATGCTTGACTATAACGCTCTTGGCTCTGTAGCATCTTTTGCATATTCTCCACGCATCCACACTTAATTTGATGGAAGATCTTGTATTTATAGTGTGGATTTGAATGTTACCGTTGGAGAAAATCACATTCAAATCCATACTATTCTTTGTAAGTTCTGCAGCTTTTTCAGGCTGATTGTCTTCCTCTCATTGGTCCACATCAGCTGGATTCCAACGGCTATATTCCTCAGTTTCTTCGCTTCGGAACATTCAGGTTTATACTGAGTATTCAGTAATTACTGTGTCTTCAGGATTCTCTGAGTCTCAGTGTCTTCAGAGACATACTGAGTCTTCAGGATCTTCTGAGTCTTCAGGTTTCTCCGAGTCTTCAGTCTATCTGAGCCTCAGTGTTCGGTGACATACTGAGTCTCAGGTTTCTCAGTTTCATACTGAGTCTTCAGATTCTTAGTTTCATACTGAGTCTTCAGAATCTAAGCTGATCTATATCTGCTGACTATACACGGTGCAGATAACATCCTGAACACTCTAAAACTGAATCCTGACTCAACTATCAAGATTATCCTGAACATGTCATACTCAGGGGTTTTGGGATCTAATCAAAATCCTCTTTATTAAATTGATTTCCCAACAATTTCCCCCTTTTTGATGATGCCAAAACTATCTTGTTACAAAACACTTAACCTATACTCAGGTTTCAGTTTTTCCTATTACAAGAATGATATATCTCCCAACAATTTCTTCAACAATAATCAGGCATATCAAAAGTAAAGACATGTAAAAAGATAATGAGGTATTATCTTTGAGCATAAAAGATAAAGTTTCATTGATGTATGATAGACTGTTACATTTTACAATGAACTTATCAGAAAATAAAGACAAAAACATAAAGAATTACAAGAGTCTTTAGTCTTGGTCTTCAGTCTTCTTTGCTCTTCAGGTCTGGCTCTTCATTCCTCTTCATCGGACTTTGTCTGATCAGGCATACTGACACTCATGCTGACTGAGTTCAGTTCTTCTGACTTCAGACATCCTGACCCTCAGGTCACTTGACCTATACTGAGTCTCAGTTCAATTTACTTACTGAGCCTCAAATCATTTTTACTCAGGCTATCTGATTTCTTCTTTGCCTGTTCTGATCAGCTCGACTGATCAGATCAATTCATCTTTAGATCAACAATCAGGATAGCATCAGGTAAGTACATCATATCAGGTTTGCATATCAGTTTATCATATCTGATCTCGATCACGTCTGATCTCGATCAGTCTCATCTGCTCATATTCATATCTGATCTCGATCACGTCTAATCTTGATCATTCTCTTTTGCTCATCTTCTGATCTGCAAGCTTCTCTTCTGATTTGCTGGCTTTAGCTTTTCTTCACTTCTGATTTTGCACAGCTCATCAATTAACTCCGGAACACATCTAACTCATCTGATCTCGATCAGTCTCGTCTGCAGCCTCGTCTGATCCCGATCATCTACTTCTGATTCCGTGTGTTCCCCCTCAACTTGTTCTTTCGTTCCCCCTCAACTTGTTATCTGTAAATTAGCTTTCAATAACACAAGTTGATAATGTTTTGACATCCTTTTTGATAATGATGCCAAAACATCAAAATATATGCATCTTTAAAGAAATGGGTTTTCTTTAAAAAGATCAGTTCAGGTGTTCACTTTGAAATTAGTGAACTTTAGAACTCCTGCTCTGATACCACTTGTTGGTCCTGGTGAAAAACCCATTTTGCGCGTGCGGAAGCAAACATGACATGCGATGCATATAAAACAGGGGTGAAGGAATGGTGATTCCAGATTTTTCGTTTTAAGCTCATGTGTTGTGTTTTGCTTATAATCGAATGCTTATGACCGGATAAGAACATAAAGCAGTAAAGAACACAACAACGTATAGTGGTTCAGAGACTCAAGCTCCTACATCCACTCTCCCTGTTTCCTAGGGAAATTCCTTCAAACACTTCCTAAGGTTTTCTGACTACCTCTGTAGTTTACTAACCTTTCTTCCTTGAGCTTTCTGACTACCTCTGTAGTTTACTTACTCAAACTGGACTTATCACCCTCTCGGGCTCGCCTCTAGATGTTTAACGAGTTCACACTCCAACGGGACTTATCACCCTCTCTCGGGATTGCCTAACAACTACCTCACTTCACCACTAGTTATCTCTTACGAGAATGGGGTTTGGGTTTGGTGTTGTCTCCAACTATGGTGAGATTTTCCCTTACATTTGTTTACCCTCAATGCTAAGGTTGGAAAAATCTCTCTAAGCTTAGGATACATCGTGGGTTGCTTAGATTGGGTTCTAGAACACTCTTTGAATATATGTGTATATCTACAGACTTGTGTTCTATGGTGGGAATGCTTGACTATAACGCTCTTGGCTCTATAGCATCTTTTGCATATTCTCCACGCATCCACACTTAATTTGATGGAAGATCTTGTATTTATAGTGTGGATTTGAATGTTACCGTTGGAGAGAATCACATTCAAATCCATACTATTCTTTGTAAGTTCTCGCACTTTTTTCAGTTGGTTGTCTTCCTCTCATTGGTCCACGTCAGCTGGATTCCAACGGCTATATTCCTCAGTTTCTTCGCTTCGGAACATTCAGGTTTATACTGAGTATTCAGTAATTACTGTGTCTTCAGGATTCTCTGAGTCTCAGTGTCTTCAGAGACATACTGAGTCTTCAGGATCTTCTGAGTCTTCAGGTTTCTCTGAGTCTTCAGTCTATATGAGCCTCAGTGTTCGGTGACATACTGAGTCTCAGGTTTCTCAGTTTCATACTGAGTCTTCAGATTCTCAGTTTCATACTGAGTCTTCAGAATCTAACCTGATCTATATCTGCTGACTATACACGGTGCAGATAACATCCTGAACACTCTAAAACTGAATCCTGACTCAACTATCAAGATTATCCTGAACATGTCATACTCAGGGGTTTTGGGATCTAATCAAAATCCTCTTTATTAAATTCATTTCCCAACACATAACAAATGTCTGGTTCATGAGAGACCAACTCTTTAAATTTGATAGCATAAGCTAGGAAGTGTGGATTTTATTGATTTCGTAGAGTTGGATTTTAAAAGATACTCCCTTCTATTCAAAATGTATGTCATCTTGGATGAATGTGTTGGGTATCCCAACAAAATGCACATATATATTAAAAAAATGTTTGATTTCCTATTATATCCTTAATAAATGTTTGTATTTTTCATTTAAAGAATACATTTATCCAAATATTTTGATGATTTTTTTTTTTGTGGGGGGGGGGGGGATGGGGATTGGAAGAAAAATAATTAATTTACATTGAAAAGTGCAAAGCATCATTTTAATTGCAAATGAAATGAAAGGTCATAACGTTATTTGACAAGATGAAGTATGTGATAGATGATTGATTATATATTGAAAATTATGTCTAGAATATTATATATAGAGTGTAAAGTAAAAAAAGAGAGAGAGAGAGTTGAGTTGAGTTAATAATAATAATTATTAAAAATAGATTACATATAATTGATAATGTATTGAAAATTGTGTTTAAAAAAAGTAAAATACATATAATATAGATATTATAGGGTAGGATTTTAGAGAATTTAAAATTTTGTACCAAAATCTATATAAACAAACAGAAGATGTTAGGGATGTCAATTTTGTTGGGATATTTGTAGTTTTGATTATTATATCAAAACACCTTGTAATCATACAAGTTAAGCTGTATAGAAAACTTTTGTTTCTAGACTTAGTTTTACTTTTACAGGTAACAAGTTGAGGGGGAACTCGTCAAGATAAGACGAGGCTGATGAGTTCCAAGTAAGCTGATAAGTTGAGTAAGAAGAATCCTACTTATTTGTGAAGAAGCCGGATAATCAGAAGTCTGCTGATCTGATCAGAAATCTGATGTCTAATCTAATATCTAATATGATGTCTGATTTGATGTTTGATCTGTTGTCTGATTTGGAGCGTGCTAATCCGAGCCGTGCTGATTTGATAATATGATGCTGAAAGATCCGTTGGGCACATAAAGAAGTAGACCAATGAGAAGTTGACAACACATGTATGGATCTGACATAAAGCTGCGTGCAACAGTGCAAAATGACAAAGAAAAGCTGAAAGATCATTAGTATAAATTTGAATTTACTCTCCAACAGTAATATTCAAATAAACACTATAAATACATTACACTACCTTCAATAGAAGGTAATGGAGAAAGCTGCCAAGTGAACAGAAAAGTCAAATCTTCAAACATCTCCATTAAAGAACACAGAGCATGAGATATTCAAATTTATCCAAGAGTGTTCTACATTATATCTAAGCATAAATGTCATATCCTAAGCTTAGAGATATTTTTCAACCTTAGCTTAAAGGCTAAAACATTATAAGGGGAAATCTCACCTAATTGGAAATCAAAATCAAACCCCTCTCTATAAAACCGATAGGAAGTTTGTAAGCAAGTCTTGAAGCTTTGTTGAGGAAACAAGCTGATAGATGGGTTTCGATAGAGGGCTAGAACTCTATAAAAGTTTAGTGAGTTGATCTCATGAAGAGATCACCCAATTGATGGTGTGCCTAACACTGTAAACCAAAGTTCCTTTGAATTAAGGAAGTACCCCATGAAGAGAAGAGTGGATGTAAAAGCTGGATCTTCGAACTACTATAAAAATACATGTGTTCTTATTTGCTTTCATATTAACTGTCATACATAGTTTAGCAAATTTTCATAACACATACGCAAAAATTTTAAAGTCACCTCCCATTGAGATTTTTTCGAATTTTAACTCGACTTTTTCGGGACCAACAAATTTCAATCTGGTCTGCCCTGTCATGTGCCCCGTAACAGGGTGTGTCTCGTATCACTCCCACCTCATTTGGGGAACCCGTGCCCCCATTTTGAATTTAAATTTATTTTTATTTTATAATATTTATGATACATATAAATATATAATATATTGTTCCTATCAATATCAACCTCTCTTTGTGAAAATTAATTCATAAACATTCTTCAAATATCATTTATTTATTTTTCAATCGAAATATTAATTTTATGTTATATCTTTTAAAATATATTATATTATTTTTATAATAATAAATTATATTTAGAATAAGTCGCCTTATCCAGCCCCATGCCTCGCCCTGCCGCATTCATAGAATGAAGTTGGTTCGGGTATCTAAGTACCTACCCTGAGCTGACCCATTATCATTTCTTATTGTAAATAAATAATGTCTTAATAAAAGTGATAACTAAAAGTATTTATGGATATATGGAATTAAATTCCCAATTGTTCAAGACCATTAAATGCACATTTTCAATTTAATAAACATCCTCAACAATCCTTAAAACTTTTTTATGTACAACTACCAGATTTGATTGAATCGAATATAATAATTGAAAATGTGTATTTGAGGGTTCAATACAAGAGAGGATCCAATTGTGTCGATACGTAAAAAAAATCTATGAAATTTATTCATAGTTATACTATTACATTTATAAAATGATACTCCCTCCGTCCCATTCTTTAACGAACTCTGACTGTTCATAAGGATTTATGAGAATAGTGATAAAGTGATAAAATGTTGGGGGTAGAATGGAGAAATCGACTTTATTGTATGGGTTAAGGGAACTTTATTAGAGGGTTCATTAAACCCTCTAAAAACCTGTAAATGTTGCTGCAAAAGTCAGCCAAAAATCTGACACCACTAAACATCATTAAAATCGATTGTTACTGTTCATTCAAAATAAATTCATCAGTTTACAGGAAAGTGAAAATTTCCCTCCTAATACACAAAGAATTCTGAAATTTCCCCCCTTTTACAAATTTTCCTCCTAATTACACCAAATTTTCCCAAATTTTACAGATTTCACTTCTATTACAACCAATTCAAATAAAAATTACAGCCCTCCAACACCTTCAAATCTGTCTTTAATAAATACATCCACCCTAAATATGCCACAACACATAAATGCATTGTTAGTTCAACTTGATTCCAACTAGACAACATTTAAGCTATGAAGAAAAAAACAAGCTTGTACAATATCTACTAGGGGGGGTTGGATAATGGTGTACCTAAGTATGGCAGGATGAGTGAAGCTAGTCAGCTATATGGGGCTTCTCTCATTACTGTCCGCACACTCTGGATCACTGCAAAGAAACAAATAGATGAAGGTAAACCAACTCATATTGTTTCATCTAGAACTGGAAAGAAGATAAGCAAAACAAAGATTTGGCTGAATAGCAGATAAAAAACATTCACCGGACAGAAAGGTCTACCATAAGAGACCTTGCAGAAGGTTTGGAGGTTAGGAAAAGCACAATTGGTAGATAGATTAAGGAAGACCAAATCAAAGCACATACAAATGACATTAAACCACTTCTTACAGACCAAAATAAGATTGCAAGGGTACAATACAGTTTGAGTCAACTTTATGTTGACAGGGAATATAACATCATCAAGTTTAACAACATGCACAATGTTATCCACATAGATGAAAAGTGGTTTTATATCACAAAAACATCTCACATATGGTACAAGCTGCCAACAGAACCTATTGCACATAGGAGTTGCAAAAGCAAGAGATTTATCACAAAAGTTATGTTTATTTGTGTTGTTGGGAGACCCCTATATGCAAGTGATGGTACACTTCTATTTGATGGAATGATAGGGATGTTTCCCTTCACTTAAGAAGTTGAAACAATAAGAAACAGGAAGAACAGATTGAAAGACACTATAGAGACAAAGAATATTGAATTCATAACCAAGCAAATAATGAAGGGCTGCATTATCAATCAGGTACACTTTTGATTAGACTTAAACATAGTTGGTTACTTGCATTCATAATGTGTCTATATTTTTAGACTATCAGAAAAATTTCATCATTTAGTCCTAAATGAGTATCCTCAACATAGTTGGCTCCTTGCAATTAGGTGTTTCTAAATGGAGCAAGTATCCTAAAATACATGTTGGTTACTCTTTTTATTTTACAAATTATACCAGTACTTAAAGAGAAATGACCTGCAAATGCAAGCAAAGAAATCTGGATCCAGCAAGACAATGTCAAACCACACATTTCAGACAATGATCCAGATTTCAGAGCTGTTGGTTTTTCTGATGGTTTTAACATTATCTGATTTGTCAACCACCCAACTTTCCTGACACAAATATTAATGATTTGGGATACTATGCATCAATTCAAGCATTACAACAGAAGAAGAAGGCCAAAACAGTTCCTGATCTAGTTGAAAATGTAGTTAAATCATTAGATGAACTAACAACAATTACTCTTAATAAAGTGTTTCTTAGCTTGCAAGGTTGTTGCATATAGATGTTGAAGGAAAAAAGGAGATAACAATTTTAAGAAACCACATATGGGAAAAGACTCGCTGAGTTTGTTGGAATTTAGAGGCACGTAAACACGTAATACATGCGCATCAGAATTATCCAGTTCACCAACAACAAACATATAATTGCATAATTAAATACGTGTAAACATAAAGAGAAACCTTACAGTAAATCGTACGCATATTTCTCTACTATGGTATCCACATAATCCCCGTTCACGGACTTGCACAGATTTGCCAGCGTTGAATCTGAGACGGAATTTGCTAGGAAAATTCCTATTCTAGATTTTATGGAGAAAATTTGAACAACCGTATTATGGATTCCCAAGAGCTCATATATATAGGAGAAACCCAACTTAAATCTTAAGCTAACCTGATTAGGAAATAAAATCCCTAATCTTACAAAATAAATCTCTCAAATTTATTTTTCCATATATAAAATCTCTACGAATTTAATTCTCATGTATATCAAATCTCTACGGATTTGATTCCATACATATTAAATCCTATAATAATATTCCATATATTATTATTGGGAATCCTATTTAATTAAATCCAATTTAATTAAACATTAATAATAATTAATTCCAAATTAATATATTATTAATTAGTTCTCCATAAATTAAATATTAAATCCAATTTAACATTTAATCAACCAACTATAATCCGTAAAAGGGAACTACTTGTTGTGTGACCCATAGACCCTCATATATCGAGCGATTAGTCAAACTAACGGTCTTAATTGAATCCTAGACAATAAATCAGACATTCTCAATATATGAGGTACGTTGCGAGAAATGTGCAACTACCTGTAACTGAAACATGGGCTATTACGATTTTCTCCTTTCATTCACGAATACTCGATTAAGTCTTGAACATGATGAAGTGTCTATTCCAATAACTTAATCATATTCTCTCTAATCACTAATTGATCATGTATGTCACACTTAGCCACAAAGTCTAAGTTGACGTGCATCGGCCGATGACTTTAATCCAATTATGATGAGAAGATGAGTATTCTCTCTAAATACACATTGAGGAATGAATCCTATTCTTGGCTCAACTACCACGCACATGCACTTCGTGATGAACTCAATCCAAGCCGTATCTACCCATGGAAGGGTGCAAGCGTTGGTCATGGTAAAAGTTCATCACTCCACACATGTCATGCGTATTGACCTCAAGTCAAAGGAGTATCGCATCGCTCCCACTAACCGAGACACCCATAGACACATGTAGTGGAAATACATCAAACGATTTCTTTGATGGGTATACCAATACCCTCTAAGGTATTTGTGCATCCATCATGAGATACCTAGTATCTCGTAGTAAGTGAGATCTTACTACACTCTCTAAGAGTATGATGCAGATCGCACACCAATCTCCATTGTCTCATCATTCATCAATATCCCATTCTTGATGATCCTTGATCGGGACTATTTGAGAATCATGCTTAAGTCATCTGAGTTCTCACAACGTCAATGACAACAATGACTCATGGGAACACTTGTATGAATAAATGCAAACAATCAAACATAATATTCAAACAAGTGTATTGACATACATTAATATTAAGTGAACTATAATATTAAATCAAACTGAATATCATCGAGTATTATGTCTTTACAATAGGTTGTCTCTAGGACACTAACACTAACAATCTCCCACTTGGACTAGAGTCAATAACCTACATGTCTAACCCCTAGACCATCAAATGTCTAGTATGTACATGAACACTCAGTGTTTTGGTGAAATGATCTTCCAAATTTAATATGTGGGAATACATTTTAATTCCATTTCTCCTGTCCTTATGATCTCTCGGATCAAATGATAAGTCTAGGTACATGCTTGTTACTGTTTGCTGATCTCGGTTCCTTTGCTTGCACATTCGTACCAACGTTGTCTTAATACAACTTTTATTAGACAACTGGCACTCGGAACTACCCCTAGTTCTCTTAAGAACTATAAAATCCAGATAGCCTCCTTGAGGCTTCTGATACAGAAATGTACTCAACTTCGGCTGTTCAATATGCGGTCGACATGCTTGGAACTATTCCAACTGACCGCCTCATCATTGAGAGTGAAACGTAACCTGACTGTGATTTGTAATCATAACAGTCAGATTGGAAACTTGCATCAGCATAACCAGTCACTATTAGTTCTGTCTGTCCACCATAGACAAGGAAACATTCTTTAGTTCGTATGAGATACTTCAGAATGGTCTTGACAGCAATCCAGTGAGACTCACCTGGATTCTGTTGGTATCTACCAGTGATGTTGATAAAGTAGGCCACGTTTGGCCTGTTGGGATTATACTGGAAAGTATGTTTTTACTTTGTATAATCAAAACTGAATTTCAGACTTATTTACTGAAATAAATTGTTTATCACTGATGCTTTAAATATCATTGAATGTTACATATATTTACTGCATAACTGTTCAATAAATAGTACGTGTTACATTGTAGTTAATTTAGTGATACCAGATCACAGAAGATTAAATTAACAGTCCCTTGTAACCAAAAGTACACCATTCACGACCTAGATGGAAATGAAAAATCCATCGTGAAAGGTTGAAGTGTAAGGCTCAGATTGACTTGTCTTGACCAAGAGATTACACTAGTGCATGACTGATGCATTGAATAGGACCTACAGGAGGACAAATTCTTCAGAACTGAAGAATTAGACCTCAGTGGTTCGTTATTTCTTAATCTTCGTCCCTTAAATAGGATCACGTGTGGTTGGTAACTATTGCTTTGACTTATCACGGGTAGAGAATCAACGAGATTCAATACTTTTTATCTTGGGCAATATTATTGGTCACATGCGATTGCTAAGATTTAATACGGAGAATCGTGTGCAAGTACGCTTGTTCGATTTGCCCCCTTGGGAGGTTCATAAGATTTATCATACTAAATCTTGCAAGTGGAACTAGTTTCCGGTATGGATAATAATGTTGAACCGTTCCTTAACCAAGGACAAAAGATATTAATTAATGGAAAGCTATTTCAGTGGCTTGAATTAATTAATGGGCTAGATAATCTTAAACACGGGAAATAATAACCGGGAGCCATATTGATAGTAATATGGGTTAAGATGGATAGTGCAATATTAATTATGTAGTGGGATTAATTAATATTTATGGGCTTGAATAATATTGTGGCTCAATATTGTTAATTCAAGATCCATTGGAAGGTCCAATCTTAATTCTCCTAAAGGCCCCCTAAGTAGTCCAACATAAAGTCCAATAACTGAAAAAGGTGTTTAAAAATAAAATAAATATTGTTGCCTTATTTTTCCTCTCTATTTTTTCAAAAATTATGGATTAAAAGGGGAGAAAGATTTTCTTTGAATTTTGTTATGGAATGAAGATATGTATTCTTGGAATACAAGATTATCTCATTAAATTCAAGAAATCTCCCACTTGGTTATCCATATAGTAAATTTCAAAAATTTTGAAATATAAAGGGCAAGAAAGATTTTCTTGATTTTCTTGAAAAAATATTATGAAGAATATGTATTTCTTGAAATACAAGAATATCTCATAAATTCAAGAAGATCCAAATCTTGGATTCTTGTTCCCTATATTTCGAAAATTCCATAACAGAGAGAAGTTGGGATTTTTGTGGAATATTTTAATTATGGAGAAAAGAATATATGAGATATATTCAAGATTTCTTGGAGATCAAGAAAAAGATTTTCCCATATTATTTTATCCCAAATTTTCGACCACCACACCTCTATAAATAGGGGATGAGTGTTTCATTCCCAAGTACAATTCCATGTGCTGGAAAAATTAGTAAATCAACAAAGGCGGTGCAACAAAGTTTATTTTCCTTTTGTTAATTGTTCGCGAGCATCCTACCACTGGATTGTCAAGCAAGGATTAAGGGAATACTTGGGAAGGTTTTTTTGGTGTGTCTAATCAACGAGATCATTGCCACTCCAAGAGGTACATTTACGTAAACTCGTAGTAATTCCGCATGCGTAGGATTTACGTGAACTGTTTTTATGCATGATTTGTTGTTGAATTATTATTTGAATTAGTATAGGATTAATTCATGCTAGTAATAATTATCAGAATTAAATTTGTATTTAAATATTTATCCCGAATAGATCCGTGCAATTAATTCCCCAACATGGCCTAGTGCAAGTCATGGCGTACATGATTGACCCAATTGTATATGCATATGGGACATCTTTCATGTGCTTGATATCAGCTTCAACAGAAGGAGAATCCTTCTTTGATAGTTTTATCCCATGATTTGCTGATAGAGATTCTCTCTTAGAGTTCTCCATCGCAAAACACTTCAACACCTTGTGTACACAGGTGGACTGTGACAGCCCCAACATCCTCTTGGATCTATCCCTGTGGATCATGATCCCTAGGATGTAGTAGGCTTCACCAAGACCCTTCATCATGAAGGTCTTTAACAACAAATCTTTAATGGACTGCATTAACGGGATATTGTTTCCCAAAATCAATATGTCATCGACATACCCGATTATGAAAATAATATTCTTCCCGCTGCATTTACGATAAACACAAGGATCTTCCAAATTGATGATGAAGTCAAAAGGACTTGATAGCTTCATCAAATCGGATATTCCAACTCCTAGAAGCTTGCTTCAATCCATAAATGGATATCTTTAGCTTGCATACTAGATTAGAATTTGACTTAGATGTAAAACCTTTCGGCTGAGTCATGAACACTTCCTTATCAATGTTTCAATTGAGGAAAGCTGTTTTGACATCCATCTGCCAAATCTCATAATCAAAGTGTGCTGATATCACAAGTAAAATTCGAATGGACTTGTTCTTTGCAACTGGTGAGAATGTCTCGTCACAGTCAGTGCTTTCACATTGACTATAACCCTTCGTTACCAACCTAGCTTTGTAGGTTTGTACTTTACCATTTGCATCAGTCTTACGCTTGAAGACCCAATCGCAACATATGGGTCTAACCCCTTCAGACAACTCAACCAAGTCCCAGACTTGATTGGTGTACATCGAGTCCATCTCGAATTTCATGGCTTCATGCCACTTCCCTGAATCAATATCTAATATTGCTTCAGAATAAGTATTAGGATCGTCCTTATCTGGTATGTCCATATTATCGAGTTCCTCCAAGAGGTAACCGTATCTAATGGGCGGATTATGATTCCTAATTGACTTACAGAGTTGTGGTTGTGCAGGTTGTACATTCTGATCGTGAAAATTTTGTGGTTCATCGATTTTATCAATGTCCAGAGAGTACTCAAGAGCTACACTTTCAGATGCCTCTTGGGCTGGAGTTTGAACTATGTTGTTCTCGTTCAGCCCACTTGGAGGTTCTTGCGCTGGCAAGCATACTCCAATTACGCTCCCACTGGCTAAAAGACGATCACCTAGTGAAAGACTCCCACCGTGAAAGTTGTTGAATGCTCTCACTGATTCTTTGTCATGTTGCTTTGACAAGATATCAGTCTCTTTGTAAATTTGTGGTTCTTGAATTTCTTCAAGTTCTATCAGCTTACGACCTTGTTCCTTAAAGACATAGTCTCCTTCGAGGAACTTGTGCCGCTTTAAAATAATCACCGATTATTTCTCGGGTGATAAAGTAATATCCTTTAGTTTCCTTAGGATATCCCCAAAGTAACCATTTTCACCTTTGGATTCCAACTTGTCGGTAAGCATCCTTTTCTCAATCGCGGGGCAACCCCATGTTTTGATATGTGTAAAAGTTGGATTCTTGCCACACCATAGTTCATATGGCCTGTGCTCAACCGATTTAGATGGAATCCTATTCAGAATGTAAATTGAGGTTTGTAACGCGTATCCCCATGAGAATGTCGGAAGAGAGGAAGAGCTCATCATGGACCTTACCATGTCTAACAGGGTTCGGTTTCTTCTCTCGGACACATCATTCATCTGAGGTGTTCCGGGAGGAGTCCATTGTGACTGGATTCCATGTAACTTCAAGTAATCAATGAATTCATGGCTAAGGTATTCACCTCCTCAATCTGATTGAAGAGTCTTGATACTCTTACCAAGTTACTTCTCTACTTCAACCTTAAAATTTTTGAATTCTCAAAAGATTCGAATTTGTGTTTCATAAGATACACATATCCGTATCTTTGAGAAATTATTAGTATAAGTAATGAAGTATCCGAAGTGACCCCTAGCTAGAGTGGGCGATGGTCCACACACATTGTTGTGGATCAGCTCTAGAACTTCTTTGGCACGCACCCCTTTCCCAGAAAAAAGGTTTGTTGATTATCTTGCCCTTGAGACAAGATTCGCAATCTCCATAAGACTCAAAGTCAAATGGGGTTAAGTAGTCTAACTTTCTTAACCTTGTGATTCCTTTCTCATTTACATGATCAAGTTTACAATGCCACAAGTAAGTCGGGTTTTCATGATTACTAAGTTTGAGTCTTTTATTTTGCATATTAAGAACATTATATCCACAATACAACAAGTATGAACATTCACCATAGGGGCATTCCCATAAACCACACCATTCAACGTGAAATAACAATTATTATCAATAAAATGGAAGGAATAACCCTCCATATCTAACATTTGAATGAAAATAATATTGCAAGTAATAGGAAGAACGAAATAAAAACCATTAAGTTCTAATCTAAAACCAAAGGGTAAGTCTAACACATAAGTCCCACACGTTCAGTAGCAACTTGTTGGGATATTTTAGTTTTGATGAATTATGCCAAAACATTATCAACTTGTGTTATTCAAGCTATTTTACAGATAACAGTTGAAGGGGAAACTTCAACTGATCGAGGAGGATCAGAAAAGGAAAAATCAGACGCAAAGTGAAGCGGATCAGTTGAAACGGACAGTTGGGAAATTATAAGGATTAGGCAGAAAACTAAGATCAACAAGTGGAATCAACATCTACAAGTGGTATTGACTGATTACAATATCAGTCAACCAGATACGCATTTCTGTTTCCTTGTTTACTGCTTACTTATCTGATAATATTTGCCTTTACTGTACACACTACTTTTGTGACGTATATCCTGCAAAATATTTAATGCGGACGTGGGGTACATGTATTAAATGCCACTATATGTGCTTTTAAATCCAAAAGGCAATCGTGCGTGTATTTCCTGACCACACGATCAAAACTGCTCAATCTGAATCGTTTAACCTTTCAAACGTTTGATCTTCCAATCTCGATTTTCCCTCCTTCATCTTATAAGTTTCATCAAAACCCTACCAGAGTTTTCTTCTTCTCAAAATTCTTGCGATTTATTCTCTGAAAACTCAAAATTACCTTTCTGCGATTCAAAGTGTTTTCTTGCGTTTCAAACTTATTTACCGAAAAATAGAATCTGGTAATTTCTGGTTATTTGATGAATTTCTTTTCCAAAATCCATTGTTCATATAGATTATGTCTATATATGTTATCCTGTGATATGCCTTATCATTTCTTGATATCCGTATGTGTTTATCGATTACTAGGCCTGAGAATAGGTCTGATAATCAATATTTGATATCTCTATGACTATGCACAATTTTAATCGAGTTTATCTTGTTGTAGATGGCCACTCACGGAATGGGAAAGATTATGTACAACTATGCGGATCTGGCAACAAAAATTGTCGATGACAAATTTGTACAGTTTGGTATTACGCGGGATCCAGAATCCATGGAAGTTGAACAAATTCTGAAGAAAGGAGGTCTTGAAAAATTCTGTGCTGCTCACTGCAATCAAGTGATGCAGTATGAAGCACTCGAATTCTTAAGGAATTTAAAGGTGGATACGGACAATCCTGGAGAAGAACTGATTTCTTCAGTTAACGGAGAGGAGATTAGACTGTCGAATGCTGACATATCTCGTCTGTTCAGCTTGCCAAAAGGAAGAATCTCGCCTGCTCACTGCAGGGAGAATGAAGATGAGCTGATCAGAAATGAACTCTTCAGAGAGGCTGACAAACATCAGACCGCAGGTTTTGTCAGACCTATGTTAAAAAGGAAATACCGACTGTTGTTTGACATACTGTCAAAAACAATCATGGGTATTTCATTCAGCCCAGATGCTCTAACATCCGTATAATTATACAGCATGGCTGCGATAATCGATGAAGCCAAGAATATCAATTGGCATGGCTTCCTGAAGGCCATTCTGCTCCAAGAACATGAAAAATTTGGAGTTAATGATCGTAGGCAGGTCTATCTGAAGAAGAGAATCAACAATCTCAACAAGGTTGCAGTCATTCTGAAGGATAAAATGCCAAATGCTGAATGGGATCAGAATGGACTGAAGTCCTACAAGGCCTTTCTCACAACAACATCAGCCATATATGGGCCACCTGATGATGATATGCGGCCCACCCCTCCAAAAACAAAGAAAGGAAAGAGCAAGGAGGCAGCCACGTCTACACCAGATGCTCCCCAAAAGAAAAAGAGAAAACTGGTGAAGGCTCAGGAGAAGAGGCCGAAGAAGGCAAAACAAGCCTCCATGACTTTGTTTCTGGAAGACGAGTCAGATGAAGAAGGAGTGACAGAGCAACCTGATGAGCCACAGAAATCAGCCGAAAAATCAGACAGGCAGGCTTCTCAAGATGAGAGCTCGCCAGAACATTCTGAGGAAAGAGCAAGAGATGAACGATCTCATTCTCCTCAATCTCGAGCTGATTCACCGCTCAGACTTCTGGCTGCTGAGCATATTTCTCCTTCTCTTCCACCTACCCGCGAACCTGACAGTTTATCAGTTCGCGTACCAGAAAAATCACCTGCTGCAGAGCCAGACGTAACTGCTTCGATAACAGAACCTCTGCAGGTTCAGCCAATAAGCCAACTTCTGCCTACTCAAGAACCACCAGAACCCTCTACATCTCATCAACCGGAATCTGGTCGATCTGAACAGATAATTCCAGAGTCCAGATCATCCAAGACCATCACCGGGAAAATGGTCAGAATGCAAATTGAACGAGATATTGATGAGATGTATCCAGAGCTGGTAGCCCATCCTGTTATTAGAGAGGAAGTAATGGAGATCCTCACCTGGAAAGATCTCCGGTTAAAAAGCTTCTCAGATTTTATGATGATTATAGAACAGATGGGAGGTGCTGATGAATTCGCAGATTTTGATTTCGATATGAAGAAATCTGCTCAAGTAGGATCACCAGCTGAGTTGATAACTGCTGAATCAATCAAAGCTCTGATCCACAGGAAGCTGGGATTGACTGAACAAGGTGAACTGGAGCCTGCTGAAGAAGCTCCTGAAGCAGATGTTCCTATGAAGGATGTGGGAGCTGCCGATGATAGTGGAACTGGTGCTGCAGTTCATGACCAACCACTGGAGGCGCAAACAACTGAAGGAGATCAGGTGACGCAAAACATTCCTACAACTCACATCACCGCTGATCAACTTCAGGAGATCAGATCATGTTTCAAAGATCTCCTGAAAGAAGAAGTTGAGGGAGTGTTGGCTAATCAACTTAGCAACACAATAATTGATCAGAGGCAGATTGGCCTCAAAGAAATAACGGATCAATGGGAATTGGCTATTTCCCAGATTGAGGCAATCAAAGATCAGTTCTCTCAAACTGTGACCAACCTGACTGCTGAGTTTAAAAAGTCAGTTGATGACAAGCTAGTTCAGGTTGATCAACAACAAGTTTCTTTTCTGATGCTCACTGAAAAGCTAGAAATGACTGAAGAGAAACTTGACAAACTAATTCTTACCCTCTCTACTTCCTTGGAATCTGTCAAGACTGAGCTGATCTCGAAGATTCAAAGTCTAACTGCTCAAGCTCAAGGTTTATCTGTTGCATATCTTAACAAGGCGATATCAGTCAACTTTGGATCTCTGACTTCCCACCTCAAAGCTCTTTTTGATCAAACCAAAAAGGGGGAAGGACAGATTGAGAAACCAACTGACACTATCAGAACAACAGAAGACCTGATTCAGACAGTTGAATCCTATGGACAAAGACTAGACCATCTGGATCTCTTTGCTAACGAAATTTCTGAGAAGATGGAAAAGTCAAAGGCAAGAAAGTTAGGCTAACTGGGGTCTTTGGGACATCACAACTTGTACCAGTCACTCAGACTAAGAAAGCCACAAGAACAGCTAGCCAAATTCAGGCCAATAAGAAACTGGCTGAGAAACTGTCCAAAGAGCAGATTGCTGAAGAAGCCCGAATAAGTGAAGAAGAAGAAAAAGAGGCGTAAAAAAAAAAATTAGGCGTAAGATCTGAAGAAGAAATACGGTCGAGGGCGAAGAAAGGAAAAGTTGGAAAATCTGGACCAGAACCTCAGCTGCCAGCAAGAGTTGATGAGATCATTCCAAAAACTGCTGCACACGCTGATAGGTTTGAGGAATGGAATAAGATCAGAAGTGAATGACTTCTGGATGCTTTTGTTCTAGATCTTGTTCCACAAGAAGAATCTCCTGATGCAGAATTCCTCAACTGGTTGGAAACAAATATCCAGATTTTCTGAAGTATCTGGAAAATGAGGCCAAAATAATCAATGTAAAAATATCTCGCCAAGAGTATGATGTGTTGGATTACTCGAAGAAGGCAGATGGCTCATTTGACAGACTGGCATTTCAAAGGTTCTATTTTGACATCCTGAGCAAAGCGCGCATAACTGATCCTCAGCAGATCAATGATGTCAAATGGAAACTATACCGGATTTTCAACATCCCTCAAGATCAAAGAGAAATGCCAGAAGGATACAAGCCAAGAGACTGAAGAATCAGAAGACTTCTCAGGATCAGCTGTTTTTAAATTCAAACTTTTCTGATGTAATATGTAATCGACAAATCTAATGAAAGAAAAGTTTATTTTTTTGATCCTAAGACAAAATCTCATTGTCTTCTGATTATGTGCTCTTTACTGTTCTATATTTATCAACTGTAATTGGTTTCTCAAGTGTTTTGGTTTCATCAAAAAGGGGGAAATTGTTGGGAAATTTAGAGTTTTGATGAAAGTTCTAAAACACATGTAATAGGACCAGTCAGACCTGTTAGCTGACTGATGTTTTTATTACCAGTTATAGAATACCAGTTGATAATTATTGTATAGAACAACTGATGTAGAAGATAGGTCACATATTGAGGGGGAACCTCCATATGTATAGGTCAGATCTGAAGATCTAAAGAACAACTGATATCCGACAGGCCAGAAGGCAAGAGAAGGACAGAAGATCAGATTGATCTGATAAAGTCAGACATATCAGCTGAAGTCATGAAGTTCAAACTCAGAAGACTTGAAGATCAGATGACTTCCAGAAGATCAGACCAGAAGACCTACATCAGCCGAGTCTGCTAGTTGAAGCTAAGACAACTGGCACCAGAAGACTCTATCAGGTAGACTGATCAGTTGTGACTGATCAGGTCAGCTCACCAGGTGAAAACTGATGTTTCACCAAATCATACGTCGATGATCTGAACAAGAAGAATGTCAAGCTTAGTTGGTAGAACAACACTGAAAAGTGCTTCTGTTAACCAATAAGAACAAGACACGTATGATCGGAGCCGACAATTACGGGATTTGGTGCTGCTTTCTCTAACGGCTATAAAAGACACTATTCACGCTTTCGGCCATGCCGTTCCTGAAGCACGTCACATCAATCCTGCAAGCCTACCAAATATAGCCTGAAATTCAAATTGCTCTCCAACGGCTCTTTGATTTCGAGGTCTATATATATGGGATTACACTTCAGAGTGAAGATATGGAAACTATCAAGAAGCTCAAGCTATAATCAAATTTCCGCACGAAAAACACAAACTTGAAGATTATTTTCTAAGTGTTCATCCCATAAGTTCTTAACACAGAAATCTTTTCAACTAGCTGATAGGCTACTTAAAAAACTAGGAAATATTTCAAAGTTGGAACCAAAACAATCTTACCCAAACCCAAGTTAGGTTAAGTTGTTTAGCAAGATTTCAGACTAGGGTTTCTAGTTCTGATTTCTGGGATCGGTTGAGTGAGAACTCTTTAAACATCTGTTGGTGTACTGTGTTGGACTAACACAATAATCTAAGTCCAGTTGGTTTAGTTGGTGCCCCTTGTGATAGGGAAGAGTGGACGTAGGACTGGTTTGTCCGAACCATTATAAATCTTGTGTGCACTTACCTACTTTGATTAACTGTTTTACACAATCGCACACAACCTAATTAAAGCTGCATACATATTCTAAGTTAAGATCAGCTAGCACCAAGCTTCTGATCTGATCAAGTTTGACACTTTAGTCAACTGGTTGAAAGACTGACTTTGGAATCTGATTTATTACAACTAGTTTTTCACACGGGTAAAACTTAGCTTCCGCACAATCAGTTAAACTGATAGATACCGAATTGATCTGCCTTCAGGCGATTAGTAAGTTAGATATCAGTCCAAACTGATTCACTTGCACTCTGATCAGGCTAACTGCCATCACACCTGATCTGCACAAAAAGTTTTCAGAAGTCTATTCACCCCTCCCTCTAGACTTCTGCCCTCACAAAACCCGTTCGGGACCTACACAACTCTTGCTCCTTTCCCACGTGTAAAACGACTTCACCCGACCTAACTGCCCTAAGACACATGAGCCCCTTCACATTCGTACAAATGTGTGAGCCATATCCGGTATTTAATACCCAACATTTAGCGCTATTTGTGGATATATTTATCTTAATAACAAACATACATGTTCTAGTGCTAGAAGCACGCAGTGCATTCCTTTTAGCAACCAGAACCTTATAGTCCTTCTTCCAATGCCCTCTTCTACTTATAGTAGAGGCACACATCCTTGTCTACCCGCTCTTTCTTTTGAACACCATCTTAGCGATAGTGAATTCAAAAGTCTTGAGCACGTTGTAATGTTCAGGCATGGTCGCATCCGTCTTATTCATATTATAGTTCACAATGAAGCTAGAATATGAATCCGGGAGCGACTGGAGGATAGCATAAATGAAAGCGTTGGTCTTTTAGCTCAATGACTAAATTATCAAGTTTCTCAATTAGGCCTATCATCATCAGCACATGAGGTGAAATCTTCTCTTCTTTAGCTAACCGACATCTGAACAGATCTCTCATCACTTCATAAATCTCAGAATGAGATTCAGAATCAAAGAGATCCTTCAGATGATTGAGCATCTAGAAGGGACCCTGTTGCAAGTCGTATTACATGGAAATATGATGTGGCGTTTATATGCGACAACTTACAAACAAAATCACAACGTGTTCAACGTTAAATTAAATAATCAGGAATTGTTGACCCAGTTCATCATAAATGACTACCTCTGGGGGCATACCAAGCCAGGATTATGTTATTAATGACTTGGCAGTTTTGTGTCGAGCACAATTTACTATTTGTTGAATACAATGGTTGTTTGGGAGGGTGAGATAATACTAGGGTCCTCTCTGGGATTTTTTTGTGAACCTTTCTATTGCTATTTTTGGACCTATTTATAGCACTTTGGATGAGATGGTGGTGTCCTGACTAGCTTGAGCTGGCGATTTCGTATCATGCAAGAACTTATGTGGGACTGCCACATTTTCTAGCTTATCCCCCAAATCGACATCTGTCTTGTTTAAGAAGTATCTTACTTGTCACCTCTTTTTAGAGTGAACCGACCGGGTAATTGTCTACGTGCTCGCCATCGTGTGATCGTTTCTGACAAACCTTTTGCTCACCTCGGGAGTCGTATCCCACATATGCTCGCCCTAAAAGGGGTGAGCATGTTTCCCTCCATTGTTAACCTTGCTCGTTCACTTGTGCTCGTCTCTATCTATACTTGAATGGCTTCAGTATGATTTGGGACGAGCACACTGATTGTTTCTTATGCTCGCTGAATGGGCGAGTACGAGTAACAACGTATATGGCGACCACATCCACCTGGCACAAACCTATTTGGCGGTCAAATGTAATGATTTTGACTTTTTGGTACACGTGTCCATCTGACGAGTTATACTTAATATGAGGCCCAGTACCGAACACGACAATACCCATGAATGTATGAAACCAATGGCGGGAAATTCCAGAAATTACCTCGATTCCCATGGGGTGTGTTTTGAGGTTAATCTTTTTTGTTGAATCCGAAGAGTTGTGACTAACACGAAGTACAATGTCTGTGTAATCATTTGCCTTTCGGATTTTCAAAATTTTGAAAATCCAAAATATCTTCGAAACCTATATATAAGCGGACCCAGCCGCTTTATTTCTTTGTGTTTCTTTCATTCATCACTTTGATTTACCTTCTCTCTATGATTTTCGGTGAGATCTACCTTGACTAACATCCGATTTTCTCAGGTAATTCATTCGAATCTTTTCCAACCCTCATTATGTCTTCTTGTTCGGTATCCCTCGATTCTTCGCTCGGCTCCGATGGGTCGGATCATGGCGGGTCGGCTCATGGTGGGTTGGCTTTTTCTTCCTGTCGCCCAAGTGCTCGGGGCGGATCTACTTTTTCAAGGGCATCTCGTTGGAGTATTCGGCAACCATTCACCATACTTTCCCCCGATTTAGAAGAGGCTATTAATGAATTGGATCAAGAGTTAGCCCAACCAACCTTTTTAGAAGACTCTGATGATGAGGCTCCCCAATCACAGAGATCAGTTGGGACAGCAAGTGATCCCGATATCCCCATTGGCCGACCCATAAGTCTAATCTATGATGATTATAGTACTCGCTATAACTTTGAATGGCCCGAGCAACCACACCGTGTTGGGGTTGAAAATGATTTTCCCGCGAGCGACATTTCTAGTGTGATCAATAGGGACATGCTCGATCAATTATACCAGAATTATGAAACTCCGAAGGATGTGTTTTTCTGGGTGCTTGGCCCTGATGAACGAGTCGCTCAGCCTCCCGCAGGGTGTGTGGCTGTTAATGTGGACATCATGGAGGCGGGCCTTCGGTTTCCTCTCCATCCAACTATTACACGTTTGCTCGTTGAATGGAACATCACCATCACACAGCTGATGCCGAATGATTAGCATATGATTATGAGCTTTCTGACTCTGTTTGGTAAAACAAGACCCGTGTACTTCCCTACGGCTTCCGAACTTACCCGTTTGGTTCACTTAACCCTACCCAAAGGCGAGCATGGGTGGGTGTATATGCAGGCGAATTCCAAAAGTAAAATCGTTGAGGACGTGCCGAACAAGATCAAAGATTGGAAGAATAAGTTCTGGTTTGTTGGGGGTGACTGGAGGAGCCCGGCTTCAGGAAGTGAACCTAGTGCTCGCCTAGATATCCCCATAGATTTTGGAATTTGTCGGAGATAGAATCTTATTCTTTTCTCGATTCGGTGAACTGATTTTAACTTTTTCCTTCTGTTTTAGGGATCCCAGCTGCAACTGATAGGGATACACAAGATGGATTTTTCAGCAGTATCTGGCAAATTGAGATCGAGAATCGTTCGGAGCGTTCGGTGAAGACCTTGAACCACGCCAAGCAAAGAAGATTAGGTGGTTTGTACGTGCCTCCTCACCATCTCATTTCTCTCAATCCTGCTGATAAATTTCATCTTCTTATGTTATCTAATTGATTTCTTAATCATGGCGTTTGATGAATTCTATTACTTCTTGTCAGCTCTTCCTGCTGTTACCATCGCTGTTAGCACGACCGAGCATACTGAAATGGCTCGAACCAAGAGACCCCAAGAGCTAGCCTGAATCCAAGTCGAGAGAGATGCCCAACGAGCCAACCGAGGGGAGGCGAGCAAACAGAGAAAGGCGAGCCGACCTGCTGAGACCGGATCAGGCGAGTTGAGCCGGCAGAAAAGAACAAGTCGTCCTGCCGAGCATGGATCGAGCGACCAGGCTTCCTCACTAAAGAGATCTAAAGGGCTGCCTGTCGATCAAAATCCAGTAGCTCCATCGAGCACTGATATTGTTATGGAGGCGACCCCTATTGCTGAAACAACCAGAATAACTGCTACGGTGGTCGGCTCGATCAAACACATGGCCGAAATGGAGGCAGGCATATCTACTCCACCTCCTGCGGGACCCCCAACTCCGTTCTCTCGAGGATAAGTCGTTTATGGGATGGGACCTTGCTCGGGTGAACAGGTATATCTGTTTGCCTGTTGGAGTGTCTCTTTGCTCCATCCACTTTGGTCGCTTAACATACCTAATCATTTCTACAACTTGTAGGTTGAACAGATTGTCGCCTCTGATGCCAGAATTGAAGGACTATTACTTCTCCCCTACAGTTCGCAACATTTCTGGCCTTCCCTAGCATGTTCAGAAAGCGTGTGAAACTCCCATCCGAGCATGGACTACCGAGCTCGAAGAGGCAACCAAGGGTCCAACGACTTTGGAAACCATGCGACTAGGCCTAGTGCGTCACGACCAATCTCTTGTCCTTCTTGAGAAACTTGTGCCGAGTCCACCCAACTTCACACCCAACACTTGAAACTTATCTCGAGTTTCCAAGAAAAAGTGGACGAGCTGACCAAAGCCCAAGATGAAACGAAGTTGGCTCAAGAAAAAGTTCATTCAGCCCAGACAGAGGCTCGCCTTGCTCAAGAAGATGCTCGCCTAGCTCAGGAAGATGCTCGCCAGGTCAGAGAGGAGTACACCTTGCTCGAGAGGAGTTACATCGTGCTCGGGAGGAGCTATATTATAACCGGGAAGAGGTGGCCAGCATCAGGAAGGTTCAAGATGAGTTGAACGTTGAGCTCCGAAAGCTCAAAACAGGCATCGAGGCCGTAGAGTGCGAGAAAACTCTGCTTGCTCAACAACTCCTCACCGCTGAAGAGACCAACACTCGTCTGGGTCTTGAAAACTCCAAGCTGCACACCGAGGAGTATGTTGATTCAATTTCCAATTTTCTTATATATGTGCGTTTGCGGATGCCATCCGTTCTGCGAGTCAAACCATTTCTGCCGATCAAGTCACTCCACTCAAAGTCCATCTCGAGAAGTATCAGGCCGATATTCCCCCTGATCGCAATCTTCCAATTGCCGATTTAAGTGACCTATGTGACTTCTCTAACCTCCCCGATGGGATCGAGATTGATGACCCTATCATGGATGAGGAAGATGGTTCGGGTGAGGAAGTTGAGGGTTCTGCCGACCAATCTTACCGAGCCGAGCACGAGGTTGATTAGGTGCAGGGCGAGCAGAGTGGTCCACCTGGTGGCGAGCGGAGTGTATTAGCCAGCGAGCCCACTGTCCAAGATGGTGCTGAGGGAGATGCTTCCAAAGAAACTGAGCAGACGAGGCAAGATGTGCTCGACCCGTCTCTTTCACCAACCCCAAACAATGAATTTTTCCTTAGCTTTTCTTCTGTGTAATTTTTGTCTTCTTCTTCTGAACAACTTATTATTTTTGTTGCACTTGCTACCTGAACAATTTCTTTCATGTTGACTATGAATGGCTGGTTTTGCCATTTTATGGATTTTGTTTGCTTGGTTCTCTAATTTATGCCCTTTGTCTTTTGCTGATGTTCGAACATTGTAAATGCCTAAGTCCTTTCCTGACTTGTTTGGTTTTTTGATTATCTTATTTTGATGCAATCAGATTGGTCGTCTTATTTAGCTACAACTAGATTGGTTAACTTATGTGTAACCCCCTTTTTCTTTCGTGATCGTCTTATGTTAGCTGAAATCACTATTCTGCTCGGGCCGTCTTATTTAGCCGCGACCCCGTACCCATTGATCGCTTTGTTGCGGGCATCTATAAGTACGATCTATTTCGTCAGGCGAACCTTAGGTTCTGCTCGTTCGTCTTTGTACGGGCGGTCCGGCTTAGGTGCGACCATTCATAGGCTTTAACTAGAAAAATTTAACAAACAAAAATGCTTTGCAACACGTTGCTATACTATTACAACTTTTTACATTTGGTAAAGACTATCTCAATTACACATTGCTATAAATTTCAGACTATTGTTTTGTTCGATTAAAAACCTTGGTCTTGAGTTGGGGCGAACATGAGCTGCCGACATCTCGTCCGAGCTCGTTGTGTAGAGACGCTCGGGAGAAGTCCATCTCTTCATCTCGCCATTAGGGTGAACATGAGTTGTCGGCATCTCGTCTGAGCTTCTGATGTTGACAAGTTTGAGGCGGGTCAGCTCTTTGTTCCCCCTTCTTCAAACAACATGCTCAGGAGCAGCAGTGGCATCAGGGTTTGCCCCTCCTGGACAAGTTGTGATTATGCGAGCTGCTGTCTTCATGAGCATATGGAGAGCAATCCTGCTCGCCTATACCTGGTGCGGGCATATGCCTCTGCTCGTACCATTCTATCCCCTTCCGTGCATCCGATTACTTGTCCGGGCCATACGCGGATGCCTGAGCATCATCGTCCGTGCGTCGCCTCGTGCACGTGCCTCGACATCCCACCCCCACGGATGAGATTTTTGGGATGCGAAGGGGACTAGTGATTTACTACTGCATAAGCAGTAAAGAATGTGATGTGGCAACCATAACTCTGTCGAGCTATTCATGCTCGACATGAGCACCCAGGTGTGCTCGCGGAGTACGCTTTCAGCCCCGAAAAGAATACTTCTCCCGATTTGGATTGGCTTTTCCAAATCGAGACCAAAGTACTCCGCTTCGCGGCTGGGATGCGAGGTTTCCAGCTCGTGCAAGAGCAAACACCAAAGCATCTGACTGAGTCAGCGTGGGAACTACTGACTTCGATGTTGTGAATTACGTCTAGAGGCATAACAAACCAGCCAACTCCATCGAAAGTTGTTTCCCTCAACATATCATAGAAAATCTTTCTTCTAATTTTTCTCTCTCTTTCAATGTCTTTTTCTGGCCCTCGACAGGCCTATTTATACAAACATACCTAACATGTGCTGGCATAGCAAGTTGGTGCTGGCCCCATCAACTTACAACCTCAAGTTGAGACCTGCCCCGGCTATTGCCACTTCTAATTAAGAAAATGACACGTACCCTACTTGGTTGCCACTCATCTTTACCATGAACTGACACGTAATCTCTACCTTCAATAAAAATGAAAAACATTCTTTCGGTAAGATTCAGATCTCTGTATCCTGTGCCTCTTGCCCGGCTTTTCTGGTCATTGTGCTCATCTCAAACGAACATGCGCGATTGGCCGCTCAGCTTGTCTTTGATCGCAGATGAACATAAGCTCTCCATCTAGCCTCTTACTGATAATATTTTTTCAAATTTGATGCATTCCACGAATAGGACAATGGGGCTCCATTCAAATCTTCCAAATCATATGCCCCATTCGATAAATGCTCTGACACCCGGAATGGTCCTTCCCAGGTTCGGCTGAACACACCACCTGATACCCCCATTGCTCGCCTTAAAACGAGCTCACCGGCATTAAACCTGCGAGTACGAACCTTGGAATTATAAAATTTCTCCGACCTTTGCTTGTATATAGCATTCTTGAAATCGGCCTCTAATCGCCTTTCCTCCAATAGATTCGTGCTTAAAGCAAGTGCCTGATCGTTGGTGTGTTCGCCGAAGCACATAGTCCGGTGGCTCGAAATTTCCACCTCTGCTGGGATAACAGCCTCCGTGCCGAATGCCATGGCAAAGGGGTTTTCTGTTGTTGATGTTCTGAAGGTAGTACGATATGCCCATAAGATTTCTGGCAGCTCTTCAGCTCATCCTCCCCCCTTGGAATTATCAAGTTTAGCCTTGAGGGTATGCTTGATGATTTTATCAACAACTTCGATCTGTCCGTTAGACTGGGGATAATATGGAGTAGAATAGTGTTTCTTTATTCCCCAACGAGCATAATTCTGTCGAAACTCACTTCCATCGAACTATTTTCCATTATCCGTTACTAATGACTGAGGAAGCCCAAACCGACAAATGATATTTTTCCAAAAAAAATTCCACATTCTTTGCTCGATGGCCTTTACGATGGCTTCAACTTCTGCCCATTTAGTGTAATAGTCAATCGCGACCACAACGAACTTCACCCCCAATGTGCCTGTAGGAAGTGGGCCAATCAAGTCGATCCTCCACTTAGCAAATGGCCACGGGCTGTATACAGACACTAGTTCTTCTGGGGTCTATGAATAAGTGGGGCATATATCTGACATTTATGACATGAGCGAGCATAAGCGAGTGAATCCTTTTTTAGTGTGGGCCAATAATATTCTTGCCTAACAATTTTGTACGCCAAAACCTGTCCTCCGGTATGATTCCCACATATCCCCGCATGAATTTACTCCAAAATTACATGACCTTCTCCGGGAGTAAGACATTTCATTAACGGAAGAGAAAACTTCGTTTATACAAGAATCCATTCAAAATAGTGTACCGAGCAACTTGTAATCTAAGGCGAGTAGCTTGCGCTTTACTTTCAGGGAGAACACCATCCCGAAGATAGTTTAAAATTGGGGTCATCCAAGTTTCTTGTGCTTCTGATGTTTGGGCGACCACAGCTCTTGGAATTGATGGCGAACAAGTTGTGACGACCACAACGTCTGTCATGCTCGTCACTCCTTCTGCTGTTGCCAATCGAGCCAAAGCATCAGCAAATGAGTTATCCAATCGAGGTAATTGCTCGATATAGACTTGTTGGAACTGCTCAAGAAGTTTCTTCGCTAGCTGCTGGTATTGTATCATCTGCTCGCCCCGGGCTTCGTACTCGCCCAGTACTTGGTATACAATTATCTGGGAATTACTGTATATCATCAATTTTTGGATTCCCATTGTCATAGCCATTTGTAAACCAACGATCAAAGCTTCGTATTCTGCTTCATTGTTGGTGGCTGGGAAATCAAAACGAATGGTTGTCGTAAAAGTTTGCCGGGTTGGGCTGATGAGAACCACGCCTGCTCCCGCTCTCAAACTTGTGGACAAACCATCTACGTACATATGCTATGGTTACCTTTCTCGGGCAACTGTGGATATGTCAACTCAACCATGAAATCAGCCATAGCCTGTGTATCCGGTCGATATGTCAACTATGGATATGTCCACTGCCCATTTGAGTAACCGGCCCAATGTATCCGGTCGCTGAAGAACTTATCGTAACGGGAAAGTAGTTAGCACTTCGACAGAATGGTCGAAAAAATAAGGTCGCAACTTGCGAACACTCATAACGAGCGCATATGCCATTTTCTCCAACGGGGGGTACCGGAGTTCGGTCTCCTTGAGTACTTGGCTTACATAATAAACAGGCAAATGCATTGCTCCCTCAGCTCGAACGAGCACAACACTGATTGCATGTTCTGAAGCAGCTAGGTATAAGTAAAGTTGCTCGCCTGGAACCGGTTTGGACAACGTTTGAGTATTCTCCAAATAGTGTTTTAATGACTCGAACGCACTTTGGCAATGCTCTGTCCACTGGAATCTCCCTTTCTTTAATGCATCGAAGAAAGGCTTACATTTATCTTCGGTTCGAGAGATAAACCGATTTATGGAAGCCAGACGTCCAGTTAGCTTTCGAACTTCATTTACATTTCTAGGTGCTTGCATATCGAGCATAGCTTGAATCTTTGATGGGTTCGCCTCGATCCCTCGTTGGCTGACCATATGTCCGAAAAATTTTCCCGAATGAACCCCGAAACTGCATTTCTTCGGGTTCAACTTCATGTTATATGCGCGGAGGATATCAAACGTCTGTGCTAGATGTGTGAGATGGTCTTCTTTGTGCTCTCTTTTGACTACAATGTCATCGATGTATACCTCAACCGTCTGCCCTATGTGTTCGTCAAACATCTTGTTCACCAGCCTTTGATATGTTTGTTGTGTTCGATACAATTACTCAATTTAATTGAACACGTTGGATGGACACGTGTATTAATCAACTGATAAAATAATCATGCTCGATGGACAAGTGTGGTCGTTGCTTGCCGACCAAACATATTTGTTCGACCAGCTCACCACTCGCCGAATGAGCAAGTTTGTTCGGCGGCTCACCACTCGCCGAACGAGCAAGTTTGTTCGGCGGCTCACCACTCGCCGAACGAGCAAGTTTGTTCGCCAACTCTTCACTTGCCGATCAAGCGAGTACGCTCGCAGCTCGCCAAATCTGGCATAATGACCTGATGCTATCTTGAGATGATCCTGAAGAGATGTTGATCTGATTCGCCGAAATGATCGATCGAGCAAGAAAAAAAATCGATAGGGCCGAGTCAAGTGACTGAGGGTCGATGTCCGAACTCGAAAAGTTGAACTCGAGAAGCTTTGAGTAACCTGAAGGCTCAGATAACCTGAAGGCTCAGACAATCTGAAAGGCTCAGATAATCTGAAGGCTCAGATATGTTCGATGAGGACGGAATTCCGGTATAAAATTGATATGGTCAAAAGGGCGAACAGGGCAACCAGTCGAGCAAAAGATTGATTTGGACGACCAAAAGAGTGCCTTATAAACAAATAAATGCAAAGGTCAACCAGGAAGACAAAGTTGAAAACGTGGCAGCATTACATGAGTTCTTGCAAGACACGAAGTCTCCAGCTCATGCTTGCCAAACCAGCTCATGCTTATCAAAGTGCTATAAATAGAAGAAAAAAGAACAAGAGACAGGTTCACAAAAATTTCCCAGAGTGGTGAGGTTCAGGAAAAATACCAAAAATACTCTAATACATTGAGAAAAATCCCTAGCACTCTCACACTTTCTCTCCAGATCATCTTCTTTCATAGAAGTGTTCCCCATGAGAAGTATCGTGTACTTTGTATGTAAACTTCACAATATGATATCCCTGGCTTGGAATGCCCCCAGAGTAGTCATTTCTTGACGAGCTGGGTCAACAAATTCCTGTTATTTACCGTATATTGTACACGTACTTATTTTGTTTGTGAGTTGTTATCAAATTAGCCACATAATATTCTCCATAAAAAATGGCTCGCGACAATTGGCACTAGAAGGAGGGTGGGTATCAAAAAACCAACCCATACACAATCCCGTAGATAGCCGAGGCAGAAAAAAGAAATAGAATGCCTCAATCTAGGAATACTCAGATGGAGAGGTCGGGACATAACCGACCTCACGATCAGAAAGAGGCTCAACATCAGCCTCACAAAAATCAGACCGCGGAAACCATCAATCTTGAAGATATCGCCAACGATCCGGCGGCCACAACAAAGGCCATCACTTTCTTGTTGCGAGAACAAAAAGAGAGGGCCGAAAAAGAGTTGGCCAAGTTGAAAGTTCAAGATGATGATGATCGACGCTCGCATACACCTGATAGCGAGCAAGTTAAATTGAAAGCTGCACGAAAGCGGGCCAATAAAAAGGCTGATGATATGTCGAATGACGAGCAGCCTCAAGAGTCCAGACCATCAGCGTTTAGACGTTTGAGGCTCTCCATTAAAGATCGAATCGGCAATCATAGGCGATAGGATCCCGGGAGGGAACAACCGACGAACATGTCGGCTCCCTCAGATCCTCATGATCGCCCGCATCCCAAACAAAAATTGGCTGGAACTAAATTTTCTATCCATCATCAATTGGGTAGTCAAGGACGAATTTGGAAAGGGGGACTGCCCCATCACGAGCATGACCCTCTGGGTCCTCATGATGGGACACAACCCCGATCCAAGTCTGTCAGTTCCACGAAATTTGCAGAAATGCAAAAAGTAATCGAAGGTTTATAGGCCGACTTGACCGCAACGGAAGGACTCCCTCGGGCGACCACAATGCCCTGCTCGCTACTAACACCGGCGATCATGGCAGCCGAAATACAAGAGAAAGTGGCAAAGATTCGACCATCAATCCCTATGTTCGATGTTGAGTCTGACCCACATGTTCACCTCAGTAAATATTCAGATTTTTTGATCGCCATGGGCGCCACCGATGCAACGTAGTGCCGATCATTTCCCATGACATTGGGCGACCGTGCCCACAGATGGTTTTCTACTCTGCCCGCTGCGTCCATCACATCTTTCGCTCAGTTGGGACATAAATTCCTGTCCCATTTTTCATCCATGTGTGCTCACCCAGCACCAAAACAAAGGTTGACACATTTCTCCCAGCTAAAGGGCGAGTCAGATCGAGCATACATTGAAAGATTTGACAAATGTTTGCATGATGGAGCCCCGATTGAAGAGGATGCCAAGATCCTCAGTGTGGTCGGAGGCCTGACTCTGAATACGGATATGTGGAAAGCCATGCATCAGAATTGGCCAAACACATATGCCGAATTCCGAGAGCGAGCAGCCAAGATTATAGCCATGCAGGATCTGCTAGCCCAATCACGATTAGGTCAGGAAGCAACACCAAAAAGAGTTTTTGGTAAAAAAGTAATGAATGAGGGGGGATATAAACCCCCAGGATCTTTTAAACCTTTTGAAAAAAGAGCAGAAGTAAATGCCCTACGAAGTCTTCTGGGCATTTCAGCAGAAATAATCTTTAATCAAATTAAAGATCGGGACATGTTGGATAAGCCACGAAGAATCATGATGGATAAAAACCGGCTTAATGCTTCCAAGTTTTGCAGTTATCATGAGTACATCGGACATAATACCGAAGAATGTCGCGATTTACTTCGTCAACTTTTGGAAGTTATATGAAGAAAATCGTCTTACGCAGTTCCTCAAAAAGCCGGTGAGCAGAGGCTCTCGAACAGAAAAAACAGGTGATCGTAGGGGTAAGCGTAAGGCCGAAGAAGCATCTGATAGTGATCCCGAGGAATCCCGCAAGAGAACGGAACTACCCAAAAGAGGAGCACCAACCCTGAGTAGGGGTCGGGAGAGTCAAAAAATCAACATGATTCATCCTGATTATGGTCCAGTGGGCGGATGCTATCAGGCTCCGACGTTATCGAACAGACGAAAGAAGATGGAGATGCGTGACATGCAAAGCATCCATCAGGTGAAGGTGGCGAGCACATCAGCTAGCACGCCAACCTCTCACCAAATCATGTTCTCAGAAGATGATCTCGACGGGCATAATCACCCCCCACAATGACTCTCTCACCATCAGTGCTCGTCTTCTCGGTTTAAAGGTGCATCGCCTCCTGGTCGACACTAGAGCATATGCGAACATTTTGTTCCTTAACACTTTGCACCAAATGGAGTAGCAAGTTGGGGACCTAAGTAGTTATATAGAACCATGTGATCACACCATTATGGGTTTCGGGGAATCTGTAACCCGGCCCTACGGTATGATCAGGTTAGGAGTCGAGCTAGAGTCAACTTTAAATCCGGAGATCCGACGAACTATAATGCTAGACTTTGTAATCGTCGATGCTCCATCTACCTATAACGGGTTCTTAGGTCACCCGTTTATTCAGGAATTTAAAGCTGCCTGTTTGACTTATTACTATTGTGTTAAATTTCCAACTCAAGAGGGAACGGGTAGCGTAAAAGACGACCAGAAAAAAGCTCGAGATTGTTTGCTGTCATGCGTGCCAGAAAAGCAAAATATCATTAACATGATGGATCAAACATGGGAGGTCCGAGAATCAAGCCAATAGGCGAATATATTACCGAGAATGCTCACACCTCCTTTGACGAGCACACCTCCACGCTAACACAGAATCCGGGATGGTAACTCATGTCCCAGATCTCCCAGATCTAATGAACATTGATCCACCAAATGAGTTGCCAGATCTAGAACCTCGTATAGGTTTTGATCCTATGGAGGTAGTTGACGAACACCGTGGGTCGATCGAAGATCCTCGGTGTAAGCAAAAAAGGAAGCGAGCAACGCCTATTGAACAACTGGAGTCTGTCAATATCGACCCGAACATACCGGAATTACAAGTATTCATTGGTTTGGAATTACCGGAACCATTCCGAACAGAAATGATCGCATATCTTCAAGCAAATTTGGATGTGTTCGCTTGGTCACACGAGGACATGGTTGGCATTGATCCTAAACATGCATGTCACTCTCTTAACCTCGATCCAACACAAACTCTAGTAATCCAGAAGTGCAGAAATTTCAGTCCGGAGAAGTATACAACTATGGATAGTGAAATCAAGAAATTGCTCGATAATAAACTGATTCGAGAGGTAAAATGCCCAAGATGGTTTGCGAACCCTGTGCTCGTCCGTAAGTCTAACGGAACTTGGAGATTATGCATAGATTTCACTGATTTAAATAAGGCATGCCCGAAAGATAATTTCCCGATGCCACATATCGATTATTTGGTTGATAACACAGCAGGACATGAGCTCATGACTTTCATGGATGCATTCGCTGGCTATCACCAAATACTCATGCATCCGGACGATCAAAAGAATACGGCTTTCTGCAGCGAAAAGAATATGTATTGTTGGCAACGCATGCCATTCGGATTAAAGAATGCCGGAGCAACGTATCAACGTTTGGTGAACAAAATGTTCGACGAACACATAGGCCGAACAATTGAGGTATATATTGATGACATTGTGGTAAAAAGCGAACACAAGGAATACCACATCACCCACCTCGCACAAACGTTTGATATTCTTTGGGAGTACAACATGAAGTTAAATCCGAAGAAATGCAGCTTTGGGGTTCACTCAGGAAAATTCCTAGGACATATGGTCAGTCAACGAGGGATTGAAGCGAACCCATCAAAGATTCAAGTCATGCTCGACATGTAGGCCCCCAGGAGTGTGAAAGAGGTCCAAAAGTTAACTGGACGTTTGGCTTCTATAAACCGGTTTATGTCACGAACTGGGAACAAATGCAAACCTTTCTTTGAAGCATTAAAGAAAGGGAAATTCCAGTGGACAGAGCATTGCCAAAATGCGTTCGAGTCATTAAAACGGTATCTAACAGATACACAAACATTATCTAAGCCTGTTCCAGGCGAACAACTTTATCTGTATCTTGCTGCATCCGAGCATGCAATTAGCGATGTGCTCGTTTGGGCAGAGGGAGCGACACACTTGCCTATTTATTATGTAAGTCAGGTGCTCAGAGAAGCCGAGCTCCGGTACCCTCCACTGGAAAAACTCGCATATGCTCTCGTAATGAGTGTTCGAAAACTCCGACCATACTTTTTCGATCACTCAGTTGAGGTGTTAACCACATTCCCATTGCGACAAGTTCTCCACCGACCAGACACCGCGGGAAGATTACTCAAATGGGCGGTGGAGTTAGGCCAATTTCGCATTACGTTCGCACCACGAACAGCAATGAAAGGCCAGGCTATGGCCGATTTCATGGTCGAGTTGACGTATCCACAAATGCCAGAAAGAGGTGTGGACCAACCATGGCACATGTATGTAGACGACTCATCAACAAGTTTAAGAGCCAGAGCGGGCGTGGTTCTCATCAGCCCAACTCGACAAACTTTCACAACGGCCATACTTTTTGATTTCCCAGCCACAAATAATGAGGCTGAGTACGAAGCTTTGATCGCTGGACTACACATGGCTATGACAATGGGAATTCAGAGGCTGATGATTTATAGCGATTCTCAAATAATCGTATATCAAGTATTAGGCGAGTACGAGGCCCGAGGCGAACAGATGGCACAATATCAGCAACTAACAAAGGAGTTGCTTGAACAATTCGAACAAGTTTACATAGAACAATTACCACGATTAGATAATTCGTTCGCAGATGCCTTGGCACGATTGGCAACTGCAGAAGGAGTGACGAGCACAACGGACATTGTGGTCGTCACAACTTGTTCGCCATCAATTCCCAGAGTTAAGGTTGCCCATGTGACAGGCGAACAAGAAACCTGGATGACTCCAATTTTAAGTTACTTACAAAAAGGACTTCTCCCTAAAAATAAAGCACAAGCTACTCGCCTCAGATTACAAGCTGCTCGATATACTATCCTAGACGAGCATTTGTACAAAAGAAGTTTCTCACTTCCATTATTGAAGTGTAGTACTCCTGAAGAGGGTCATGTGATTCTAGAACAGATTCATGATGGAGTATTCGGAAACCATACAGGTGGGCTTATTTTGGCATATAAAATCATCAGACAAGGTTACTACTGGCCGACCCTCAAGAAAGATTCGCCCGCGTATGCTCGCGCGTGTCACAAGTGTCAGGTACATGCCCCACTTATCCATAGCCCACCTGAAGAACTGGTGTCGATTTACAGCCCGTGGCCATTTGCTAAATGGGGAATCGATTTGATCGGCCCGTTTCCTACTGGCACATCGGGAGTAAAATATGCTGTGGTTGTCGTTGATTACTACACTAAATGGGCGGAAGCTGAAGCTATTGTTAAAGCCACCGAACAAAGAATGTGGAACTTTGTTTAGAAAAATATCATTTGTCATTTTGGGCTTCCCCAATCATTGGTAACAGATAATGGCAAACAGTTCGATGGAAGTGAATTCCGACAAAATTGTGCTCGCTGGGCCATAAAAAAGCATTACTCTACTCCATATTACCCCCAGTCAAATGGACAAGTAGAAGCTGTCAATAAAATTATCAAGCATACTCTTAAGGCCAGACTTGATAATTCCAAGGGGGGAGGATGGGCTGAAGAGTTGCCCGAAATATTATGGGCCTATCGAACTACTTTCAGAACATCAACTGCGGAAACCCCTTTTGCCCTGGCATTTGGTGCGGAAGCTGTTATACCCGCAGAAATAAAGATTCTGAGCCATCGGACGATGACTTTTGGAGAACACATCAACGACCAGGCACTCGCCCTAAGTGCAGACCTGTTGGAAGAAAGAAGGATGGAGGCTGATTTCAAGAACGCTATGTATACAAAAAAGATCAGAAAAGTTCTACAACTCCAAAGTCCGAACACGCAGGTTCAACGTGGGCGAGCTGGTTCTAAGATGAGCAACGGGGATGCCAAGTGGTGTGTTCGGTCGAGCATGGGAAGGTCCATTCAGAGTTACAGAACGTTTGTTAAACGGGGCATATGATTTGGAAGACCTGAATGGAGTTCCATTGTCCTACTCATGGAATGCGTCAAATTTGAAAAAATATTATCAGTAGCGACGAGCACAACTGACCGAACATAATCAGCCATTCGGCTCGACGAGCACAACTGGCCGAGCATAATCAGCTTTTCAGCTAAGACGAGCAGGACTAATATAAAGGAAGAATATGCCATGTTCGACACAAATTTCCAGATCTTCTAGAAGACATTCTGGCCAGCACTACAAAAGATAGAAGATACGTGTCAAAATAAGATGAGAAGTGGCAACCAAAAAAGGTACGTGTCAATCCTTGAATAAGATCTGACAAGAACAAGGACAGATGTCAAAATGAGGATTTAAAGTAAGAAGGCCAACACCAATTTGCTATGCCAGCACCTGTTTGGGATAGTGGTATAAATAAGTGTATTGGTAGCTGAAGAAGGTGGGAGAAAAAACACAGAAAAAAGAAAAAATACTTCAAACATAGTAGAAGAAAGTTCAGTTATCGAGAGAATGTTGGTTTGGTATGCCTCCAGACGAAGTATCCAGCACTCGATTCAGCTATCATTCTGTTGAATCGATCATCTGTCCTGGCACTTGCTCTGATACCAGCTTATAAGACACTCCGAGCACAGGTTGACGCTCGTTATGGACTCAAGATGCTCGGCAGAGTCATGGTTGCCACTCCACGTTACTCATTGCTTATGCAGTAGTAAATCACTAGTCCCCTACGCATCCCCAAAATCTCTTCAGAGGGGGAGGGATGTCGTGGTATCCGCTCGAAACGACGTGCGGATGCTGATGCTCAGGAATCTACAGAAGGGGACAAAAAGGTGCGAGCAGAGGCTTTTGCTCGCGCCTGATATAGGCGAGCAGGCGTGCTCGCCACATGCTCATGTCCGCTGGAGCCCTCATAATCACAACTTGTCAAGGGACAAACGCTTATGCTGCTGCTGCTTGAGCATGTTACTTAAAGAGGAGTAGACAGGCTGATCCGCCTCATGCTTGTCAACATCAATTCCGTGGACGAGATGAGGTCAGCTCGTGTCTATTTCAAGACAAGGTTTAAATTCAAAACCATAGTCTAATGTCTATAGTTATGTGTAATATACAGTCTTCTTCAAATGTAAAGGTTGTAATAGAATACAACGTGTTGTAAAAACATTTTTGTTTGTTAAGTTTTTCTAGTTGAAGCCTATAAGAGGTCGCACCTAAGCCGGACGACCCGAACAAAGACGAATGAGCCGAAGTTTATGTTCACCTGACGAAACAGTTCGTACTCAGATACCCGCAGCAAAAGCGAGTGATGGGTACTCAGTCGCAACTAAATAAGATGACTCGTACTTATAGATACCCGCAGCAAAAGCGAGTGATGAGTACGGGTCGCAGCTAAATAAGACGACCCGAGTACGAAGTGATCGAGCCTAAATAAGACGATCACGAAACAAGAAAGGGGGGGTTGCATATAAGTTAACCCATCTGATCGCAGCTAAATAAGACGATCAACCTGATTACTCCTCAATAAGATAATCAAAAACCAAAGAAGTCAGGGTGGAACATAGACACAGATCATGTTTGAATTCATTCAGAAGAAAGGAGGCCTAAACTAGAAAGCAAAACGAACATCAAGCAACACGAGCATCAGTCGTTCATCAGCAACAAAATTTATCCTCGATGATCAGGTTAGAGGAAATTGTTCAATAAGCAAATTTAACCATTCAACAGCAAAATTGTTCGAACAAGAAAGAAGAAGACAAAAATTACACAATAGTTCAGAAGAAATTGTTCAGCAAAACAAAAAGCAAAGCTAAGGAACAAATTCATTATTGGGGGTAGGCGGAAGCGATGTATCGAGCAAATCCTGCCTCGACTGCTCGGCCCCTTCAGGAGCAACTCCTCCAGCATTGTCGTGCTTAGTTTGCTCGTCAGGAAGCACATTCTGCTCGACTTCGGGAGGCCCCCTTTGTTCGTTCTGTACTTGATCGAACCCGTGCTCGGCTCGGTATATTTGGTCGACAACATCATTAATGTTCGCATCCGAACCATCTTCCTCATCCAAAATAGGATCATCAATCTCGATCCCATCAGGAAGATTGGAGAAATCGCACAGATCACTCAAATTAGATATTGGAAGGTTGCGATCCGGGGGGTTGTCGATCAGGTACTTCTCAAAATGGGATACGAGCAGGGCAATCTGTTCGGCAGTGAGCGTGTGTCTAGCAGAACGGATGGCATCGGCAAAGGCGCATATATAAGAGAAATTCGACATGGAATCAACATACTCCTCACTGTGCAATTTTGAATTTTCAAGACCCAAACGAGTGTTGGTCTCTTCAGCAGTGAGGAGTTGTTGGGCGAGCAAATTCTTCTCGCATTCCACGGTCTTAATGCCAGTTCTGAGTTTACGGAGCTCAACATTCATCTCATCTTGAACTCTCATAATGCCGATCACCTCCTCCTGAGCAAGGCTTAGTTCTTCCCTCGCCTGACGAGCATCTTCCCGAGCTTGTCGAGCATCCTCTTGAGATTTGCGAGCCTCAGCTTGGGCTGAGGATACTTGTCCCTTAGCCAACTTCACTTCATCTTGAGTTTTGCTCAGCTCGTTCACCTTCTCTTCAAAATTTCTGATAAGAGCCAAGTAGTTGCCATGAAGATTGGCGGACTCGGCGTAAGCTTTCTCGAGAAGGACCAAAGATTGACCGTGGTGCACTAAGCCAAGCCGCATGGTTTCCAAAGGGGTTGGACCTTTAGTGGCCTCTTCGAGCTCAGTTGTCCATGCTCGGATGGGAGTCTCGTACGCCTTCTGAACGTGCTCGGGAAGACCCGGAACATTGCGAACACTTGGAGAGCAGTAATAATCTTTCAATTCTGGAATCAGAGGAGCCAATCTGCTCAACCTGCATGTTCACACGAGCAAACAAACGTGATAAAGTGACCAAAATCGATGAAAAAAGAAATATTCCAAAAGGCGAGCAAACGTACCTGTTCGCCCGAGCAGGGTCCCATCCCAAAAATGATTTATCCTCGGGAGACCGGAGCTGAGGGTTCATAGGGGTCCAAGTTCGGGGTCCTGCAGGAGGTGGAGAAGATGTACCGACCTCCATCTCGATGATTTGCGCGATTGGACCGACCACGGAGGCGGCCATTCTGATCGCTTTAGTAGTGGGGGTCTCCTCGATGACATCAATGCTCGTCTGAGCTATCGGATCCTGCTCGTCAGGTGCCCTCCTTGATCTCTTTGGTGATGGAGCTTGATCGCTCGCCCCCTGCTCGACCGAACGAGTTGTCCTTTTCGGCCGACTCGACTCTCCCGGTCCAGGTGCGGCTGGTCGGCTCACTTTTCTCACTCAGCTCGCCTCCCCCCTACTTGCTCGCTGGGCATCTCTCTCAGCCTGGAGTCGTGCAAGCTCTTGAGGTCTTTTAGTTCGTGCCATTTCAGTATGCTCGGAGGTGCTTACAGCAATGGTGACGGCTGGAAAGGCTGTAGACAAAAGAACATATTTAAAAAGAAAGAGAAAACCGCGAACATAGGGTACAACACATTTGCAAATACAAAAATCAATTCTTACCAACGGGATTAACGGCAACAAGATGGTGAGGGGGCACGTACAATCCTCCCTTCTTCCTTTGATCGGCAGTGTTCAACGTCTTCACTGACCATTCCGAGTAAGGCTCGAGATCGATTTGCCAAATGCTGCTGAAATAATCATCGTTGGTCTCTTTGTCCGTCGCAGCTGGAATTCCTGAAATTGAGAATAAGTTAAAATCAGTTCAAGGTGAAGAGCAAAAAACACAAAAATACTTACTTCGGCAAATCCCAAAATCCGTAGGGATATCTAAGCGAGCATCTGGTTCACATCCAGAAGTCGGGCTTTTCCAATCGCCCCCGACGAATCAAAACTTCTCTTTCCAATCAATAATCTTGTTCGACATATCCTCAATGACCTTGCATTTGGCATTTGCCTGCATGAACAACCATCCATGTTCGCCCTTGGGACGAGTCAAATGCACTAGTCGTGAGAGTTCTGCTGCTGTAGGATAATACACGGGCTTCATTTTGCCGAACAAAGTTAAGAAGCTCATAATCATGTGCCACCCATTCGGCTTTAGCTGTGTAATGGTGATGTTCCATTCTATGAGCAGGCGAGTATAGCCGGATGAAGTGGGAATCGAAGACCCGCTTCCATCGTGTCTAAATTCACAGCAACACAACCCTCAGGAGGCTGATCTGCTCGCTCATCGGGACAAGGTGCCCAGAAAAACACATCTTTCAGGGTATCATAATTCCTATACAATTAGCCCAGCATATCAACATCAATCACGCTCGCAATTTTGCTCGCCGGGTATTCATTCTCAACCCTGGTCCTATGAGGTTGTTTAGGCTAATCAAAATTGTAACGAGCGCTATACTCGGCATATGTTGGGCTATGGGGAAGACCAACAGGGATGTCAAGTTCTGTATTCTGCTCGCCGTCGAATCTCCTGTTCGACTCAGTAACATTCTCAGCCACCGAAATCTCCCCCCTCGTATAATCATCATCCCTATTTACATTATGTCTATATACAACCCTAGACCTAATTTGGGGTTGGGGCAAAAAATCTTCACCCGAATCATCCAAAAAATCAGTACGGGCTAAATCCCTATCTAATTCATTTAGGGCATCATCAGAATCCGATGAAAGAACGGCAAATGGCTGCCGAACTTGCCAACAAGACCTTGAACCCGAGGCATTCATCTCCGACGCATTAGCGTCGCTACGAGAGATTGTACAGAAAGAGGGGGAGGAGGAACTATGGTGGTTCGATTCTATTGAAGCAGAAGAACTTGAACGAGAAGCCATAATCAGAATTAAGAAGGGTATGAAATAGTTACCTGAATGAAATCCTTCGCCGAAATAGGAGTGCCCTTGCCGGAAATTTTACACGGGAAGGAAGGTGAAGTGAAAGAGAAGAAGATGGAAAGAAAGAAAAAGAACTGAGGCTACAAAATAGGTATTTATAGATACCGGGTTTAAAAAGTTTTGAAAATTCGGCACAGAAGACGAAACGACACTCACGAGGGCCCACTCAATATATCCAACAGCCGAGCCCTCATGATAAATACAAAGCGACCCGGCTGGGGGGTATTGTTGTGTTCGATACAATTACTCAATTTAATCGAACATGTTGGAGGGACACGTGTATTAATCAACTGATAAAATAATCATGCTCGATGGACAAGTGTGCTCGCTGCTTGCCGACCAAACATATTTGTTCGAACAACTAACCACTCGCTGAACGAGCAAGTTTGTTCGGTGGCTCACCACTCGCCGAACAAGCAAGTTTGTTCGGCGGCTCACCACTCGCCGAACGAGCAAGTTTATTCGCTAACTCGTCACTTGCCGATCAAGTGAGTACGCTCACAGCTCGCCAAATTTGGCATAATGACCTGATGCTATCTTGAGATGATCCTGAAGAGATGTTGATCTGATCCGTCGAGCTGATCAGATCAGGCAAGAAAAAATCAGATAGCCCGAGTCAAGTGACCTGAGGGTCAGGATGTCTGAACTCAGAAAAGCTGAACTCAGTAAGCCTGAGTAACCTGAAGGCTCAGATAACCTGAAGGCTCAGACAATCTGAAAGGCTCAGATAATCTGAAGGCTCATATATGTTCGATGAGGACGGAATTTCGGTATAAAATTGATATGGTCAAAAGGGCGAACAGGGCAACCAGTCGAGCAAAAGATTGATTTGGACGACCAAAAGAGTGCCTTATAAACAAATAAATGCAAAGGTTAACTAGAAAGACGAAGTTGAAAACGTGGCAGCATTACATGAGTTCTTGCAAGACACGAAGTCTCCAGCTCATGCTTGCCAAACCAGCTCATGCTTATCAAAGTGCTATAAATAGAAGAAAAAAGAACAAGAGACAGGTTCACAAAAATTTCCCAGAGTGGTGAGGTTCAGGAAAAATTCCAAAAATACTCTCATACATTGAGAAAAATCCCTAGCACTCTCACAATTTCTCTCCAGATCATCTTCTTTCATAGAAGTGTTCCCCATGAGAAATATCGTGTACTTTGTATGTAAACTTCGCAATATGATATCCTTGGCTTGGAATGCCCCCAGAGTAGTCATTTCTTGACGAAATGGGTCAACAAATTCCTGTTATTTACCGTATATTGTACACGTACTTATTTTTTTTGTGAGTTGTTATCAAATTAGCCACATAATATTCTCCATAAAAAACGACTCGCGACAATTGGCGCTAGAAGGAGGGTGGGTATCAAAAAACCAACCCATACACAATCCAATAGATAGCCGAGGCAGAAAAAAGAAATAGAATGCCTCAATCTAGGAATACTCAGACGGAGAGGTCGGGACAGAACCGACCTCACGATCAGAAAGAGGCTCAACATCAGCCTCACAAAAATCAGACCGCGGAAACCATCAATCTTGAAGATATTGCCAACGATCCGGCGGCCACAACAAAGGCCATCACTTTCTTGTTGCGAGCACAGAAAGAGAGGGCCGAAAAAGAGTTGGCCAAGTTGAAAGTTCAAGATGATGATGATCGACGCTCGCATACACCTGATAGCGAGCAAGTTAAATTGAAAGCTGCACAAAAGTGGGCCAATAAAAAGGTTGATGATATGTCGGATGACGAGCAGCCTCAAGAGTCCAGACCATCAGCGTTTGGACGTTTGAGGCTCTCCGTTAAAGATCGAATCGGCAATCATAGGCGACAGGATCCCGGGAGGGAACAGCCGACGAACATGCCGGCTCCCTCATATCCTCATGATCGCCCGCATCCCGAACAAAAATCGGCTGGAACTAAATTGTCCATCCATCATCAATTGGGTAGTCAAGAACGAATTTGAAAAGAGGGACTGCCCCATCACGAGCATGACCCTCTGGGTCCTCATGATGGGACACAACCCCGATCCAAGTCTGTTAGTTCCACGAAATTTGCAGAAATGCAAAAAGCAATCGAAGGTTTACAGGCCGACTTGGCCGCAACGAAAGGACTCCCTCGGGCGAGCATAATCCCTATGTTCGATGCTGAGTCTGACCCACATGTTCACCTCAGCAAATATTCAGATTTTATGATCTCCATGGGCGCCACCGACGCAACGCAGTGCCGATCATTTCCCATGACGTTGGGCGACCGCGCCCACAGATGGTTTTCTACTCTGCCCGCTGCGTCCGTCACATCTTTCGCTCAGTTGGTACAGAAATTTCTGTCCCATTTTCATCCATGTGTGCTCACCCAACACCAAAACAAAGGTTGACACATTTCTCCCAGCTAAAGGGCGAGTCAGATCGAGCATACATTGAAAGATTTGACAAATGTTTGCATGATGGAGCCCCGGTTGAAGAGGATGCCAAGATCCTCACGGTGGTCGGAGGCCTGACTCTGAATACGGATACGTGGAAAGCCATGCATCAGGATTGACCAAACACATATGCCGAATTCCGAGAGCTAGCAGCCAAGATTATAGCCATGCAGGGAAGCAACACCAAAAAGAGTTTTTTGGTAAAAAAGTAATGAATGAGGGGGGATATAAACCCCCAGGATCTTTTAAACCTTTTGAAGAAAGAGCAGAAGCAAATGCCCTACGAAGTCTTCTGGGCGTTTCAGCAGAAACAATCTTTAATCAAATTAAAGATCGGGACATGTTGGATAAGCCACGAAGAATCATGATGGATAAAAACCGGCTTAATGCTTCCAAGTTTTGCAGTTATCATGAGTACATCGGACATAATACCGAAGAATGTCGCGATTTACTTCGTCAACTTTGGAAGTTATATGAAGAAAATCGTCTTACGCAGTTCCTCAAAAAGCCGGCGAGCAGAGGCTCCCGAACAGAAAAAATAGGTGATCGTAGGGGTAAGCGTAAGGCCGAAGAAACATTTAATAGTGATCCCGAGGAATCCCGCAAGAGGACGGATCTATCCAAAAGAGGAGCACCAACCCTGAGTAGGGGTCGGGAGAGTCAAGAAATCAATATGATTTGTCCTGATTATGGTCCAGTGGGCGGATGCTATCAGGCTCTGACGTTATCGAACAGACGAAAGAAGATGGAGATGCGTGCCATGCAAAGTATCTATCAGGTGAAGGTGGCGAGCACATCAGCTAGCACGCCACCCTCTCACCAAATCATGTTCTCAGAAGATGATCTCGACGGCATAATCACCCCCCACAATGACTCTCTCACCATCAGTGCTCATCTTCTCGGTTTAAAGGTGCACCGCCTCCTGGCCGACACTGGAGCATATGCGAACATTTTGTTCCTTAACACTTTGCACCAAATGGAGAAGCAAGTTGGGGACCTAAGTAGTTATATAGAACCATGTGATCACACCATTATGGGTTTCGGGGAATCTGTAACCCGGCCTTACGGTATGATCAGGTTAGGAGTCGAGCTAGAGTCAACTTTAAATCTGGAGATCCGACGAACTAGAATGCTAGACTTTGTAATCGTCGATGCTCCATCTACCTATAAATAGAAGAAAAAAGAACAAGAGACAAGTTCACAAAAATTTCCCAGAGTGGTGAGGTTCAGGAAAAATTCCAAAAATACTCTCATACATTGAGAAAAATCCCTAGCACTCTCACACTTTCTCTCCAGATCATCTTCTTTCATAGAAGTGTTCCCCATGAGAAGTATCATGTACTTTGTATGTAAACTTCGCAATATGATATCCCTGGCTTGGAATGCCCCCAGAGTAGTCATTTCTTGACGAACTGGGTCAACAAATTCCTGTTATTTACCGTATATTGTACACGTACTTATTTTGTTTGTGAGTTGTTATCAAATTAGCCACATAATATTCTCCATAAAAAATGACTCGCGACAATGTTGCTCCAGCATTCTTCAGCCCAAACGGCATATGTTTCCAACAATACATATTTTTCCTGTTGCAAAACGAAGTACTTTCTTGGTCGTCGGGATGCATGGGAATTTGATGATACCCAGCAAACGCGTCCATAAAAGTCATTAGCTCATGTCGCGCAGTACTATCAACCAAGTAATCAATATGTGGTACAGGAAAGTTATCTTTGGGACACGCCTTATTTAGATCAGTAAAATCGATGCATAACCTCCAGGTTCCATTCGATTTTTGGACGAGCACAGGGTTTGCTAGCCATCTCGGGCATTTTACCTCCCGGATGAGCTTGTTGTCGAGCAGCTTTTGAACCTCGGTATCCAGAGCTGCGTACTTCTCCGGACCTAATTTTCTTCGTTTCTGAATTATTGGGACTTGTGTTGGGTTGATGTTGAGGTGATGTCATGCATGCTTAGGATCAATGCCGACCATGTCCTCGTGCGACCAAGCGAACACATCCAAATTTGTTCGAAAATACGAGATTATTTAAGTTTGAAGTGGTTCCGGGAGTTTTGAACCAATGAAAATTTCTAACTCCGGCCTGAGTGGGCCAGCCATGACGGACTCTAGCTGCTCGACAGGTGTTGCTCATCTTCTCTTTTGCTTCCACCTGGGATCTAAGTTTGATCCCTGATGTTCATCTTCGACCTCCATTAGGTCGAAACCTATACGAGGTTCTAAATCAGGTAATTCGCGCTCCGTTTATCCTTCGGGTGGGTCTATACACATTAGATCTGAAGCTTGTTTAATCATTCCAGGTTCCATGCTCGCCTGGGGTGATGTATTTGCCTGATGACTTGCCTCTCCGACTTCCCTTGATTGTTCTATCACACCAATGATATTTTGCTTTTCTGGCACGCATGATAACAAGCAATCTCTGGCTTTTTTCTGATCGCCCTTAACACTGCCCGTTCCTTCAAGCGTTGGAAATTTGACACAATAGTAATAAGTTGAACATGCAGCTTTGAATTTCTGAATAAACGGGCGACCTAGGAACCCGTTATAAGTGGACAGAGCATCGATGATTACAAAATCTAGCATTCTAGTTCGTCGAATTTCCGGATTACTAGTCGATTCTAACTCGACTCCTAACCTGATCATACCATATGGCCGGGTTATAGATTCCCCGAAACCCATAATGGTGTGATCACAAGGCTCGACATACCCGCTTAAATCACCGATTTGCTTCTCCATCGGTTGTAAAGTGTTGACGAACAAAATGTTCACATACGCCCCGGTGTCCACCAAGTGTCGATGTATCTTCAACCCCAAAAGTCGAGCACTAATAGTTAGAGAATCATTGTGGGGAGTGATGATACCGTCGAGATCGTCATCCGAAAACATGATTTGGTGAGATGGTGGTATTTTGGCCGACGTGATCGCCACATTCACCTGATGTACGCTTTGCATGGCGCGTATCTCCATCTTTTTCCGTCTGCTCGACAACGTTGGGATCTGATTGCATCCACCCACTGGCCCAAAGTTCGGGCGGATCATATTAATCTCTTGGCTTTCTCGACCTTTGTTTGTTGTAGGGGCTCCTTTCTTTGGCAAATCCAATTTCTTGCGAAACTCCTCTTGATCACTGTCAGATAGCTCATCCGCTTTACGTTTTCCCCTTTAGTTTCCCGACTTTTCACCTCGGGAATCTCTGCTCGCCGGTTTTTTGAGGAATTGAGTAAGTCGGTCTTCTTCATACAGTTTCCACAACTGATGAAGTAAATCACTACATTCATCGGTATTATGCCCGATATATTCATGATACGAACAAAACTTAGAAGCATTAAGACGACTTTTATCTCTCGTGATTTTCTGGGGCTTTTCTAACATATCTCGATCTTTAATTTGACTGTACATTGTTTCTGTTGAAACACCTAAAATACTACGGAGAGCATGCACCTCTGCTCCTTCTTCAAAAGGTTTAAAAGATCGCGGAGGTTTATAACCCCCTTCAATTGTTACTCTCTTACCAGCGACCACTCTTTTGGTTGCAACCTCCTGTCCTAAACGTGATTGGACGAGCAACTCTTGCATAGATATAATTTCGGCTGAACGTTCTCGGAAGTCGGCATATGTGTTCGGCCAATCTTGATGCATGGCTTTCCACATATCCGAGTTCAATGTCAAACCACCCACAACGGTAAGAATTTTAGCATCCTCTTCGACAGGAGCTCCATCGTATAAGCATTTATCAAACCTTTCTACGTATGCTCTATCTGGCTCACCCTTTAGCTTGGAAAAATGCACCAACCGCTGTTTTGGCGCCGGGCGAGCACACATTGACGAGAAATGGGATTGGAACTTCTGTCCCAAATGTGTGAAGGAGGTGATCGAAGCAGCGGGCAGAGTTGAAAACCATCTGTGCGCTCGGTCCCCCAGTGTCATGGGAAATGTTCGACATTGAGTGGCATCAGTGGAACCCATCGCTATCATATAGTCTAAAAACTTACTGAGGTGTAGGTATGGGTGGCCGATTCAGCGTCGAATGTAGGTATGGGTGGACGATTCTTTGCCACCTTCTTCTGTATATCCGCCGCCATAATCGCGGGAGCAAGCGGCGAACATGGGATTGTGCCCGCTCGAGGGAGCCCTTTCGTGGCGGCCAGATCGGCCTGCAAACTTTCTATGGCCTTCTGCATCTCTGCAAATCTCGCGGAACTTATTGAACCAGAATGGGGTTGGGTTCCATCGCGAGGACCATGATGGTCACGCTCACGATGGGATAGTCCCCCCCTTCCGTGTAAGCCCGGTGCTACCCAATCGATGATGGATGGATAGCTTAGTTGCAGTGGATTTTTCTGGAATATGCGGCCTTTCGCGGTGTGATCAATCATGAGGTACTGTATGGGGCATCATGTTCGCCCAATGTTACTTTGCTGGATCCTGTCGCCTATGATCGCCAATCCGTTCTTTCGCCACCACCCTCAATCGTTCAAATGCTTACCGTCTGGACCCTTGCGGTTGGTCGTCTGACAAGTTTTTTGCTTCCTTTTCCTCCCGCTTCTTGGCGGCTTTCTTTTTTTACCTGTTCGATGTCCAAAGTGTGTGAACGTCGATCATCTTCCTCCTAAACTTTCATTCTAGCCAATTTCTTTTCAGCTCTATCTCTCTGTGTTCTCAACAAGAATGTGATCGCCTTCGTGGTCGCCGTAGGATCGTTGGCTATATCTTCGAGACTAACAGTCTCCACCACCGGATTTTCCCGAGGCCGAGGCAGAAACTCCTCGTGAACCTGCGGGCGGCTTTGCCCTGACCCTTCTGTCTGAGTATTTCTTGATTGAGGCATTATATTTCTTTTTTCTGCCTGGTTCTTTGGGAAAGTGTTTGGATTGGTTATGGGTGTGCTCGCTACCCTCCTTCTAGCGCCAATTGTTGCAAGTCGTATTACGTGGAGATATGATGTGGCGTTTATATGTGACAACTTACAAACAAAATTACAACGTGTTCAACGTTAAATTAAATAATCAGGAATTGTTGACCCAGTTCATCATAAATGACTACCTCTAGGGGCATACCAAGCCAGGATTATGTTATTAATGACTTGGCAGTTTTGTGTCGAGCACAACTTACTATTTGTTGAATACAATGGTTGTTTGGGAGGGTGAGATAATACTAAGGTCCTCTCTGAGAATTTTTTGTGAACCTTTCTATTGCTCTTTTTGGACCTATTTATAGGACTGTGGATGAGCTGGTGATGTCCTGACTAGCTCGAGCTGGCAATTTCGTATCATGCAAGAACTTATGTGGGACTGCCACATTTTCTAGCTTATCCCCCAGATCGACATCTGTCTTGTTTAAGAAGTATCTTACTTGTCACCTATTTTTAGAGTGAACCAACCGGGTGGTTGTCGACGTGCTCACCATCGTGTGATCGTTTCTAACAAACCTTTTGCTCGCCGAGGTTATTTTTACATACTCAACGACCTCATCGGAAGAGTACGAATTTATATCAGATATAAATTGTAATGGACTGAGATCCACATTCCTACTATTAGAATATCTGCTTGGGCTGATTACTGCAATAGCATAACTGGTAGGTCTCCAAACCAATTGCAAAACTTGCAACTCCTAGTTGATTGAACCTAGTTCAATCGGATGCCCCTTGACTTTCGTTTCCCTGCTTGGGCTGGTGAAACAAAGTCAAGTTGATTTACAACCATCAAGCGGCGACACTACGTGTCCCTATAAAAGTCCCATTAGATGTAGATCCGAGCAAAAGACTTGGGCCTTAAATACTCATTGGAACGAAATCTCCGGTTTACCTTTAATTTTGATGGAAGGCATCGTTCAACTTAATGAAAATCATATTTTAGTGAGGAACGTTTTAAAGGCGGGGTATTAATTGCTTAATCGAGATCAAAGATGTTAATCTACATCACATTTGAGCAATTATTGGGCGCCGCCTACCAAAATATGATTTTATACGGAGTAACACTTATATGGGCGCCGTCTACCCAAACAATAATACGGTCTGACAGATATTGGGTGCCGCCTGCTCAAACAGTTATAATGCAGACTATAAAAACGTTAACTAATTACTTAAAATAGTTAAACAAGTAGAATTTAATAATTTCACTTAAACCGAATTTCAAAATCCATTTTAAATTCAATTTTAAATTATTAAAATTAATAATTAATCAAATTAATTATAAGATAAAATCCAATTTTATTTCATGTTTCAAAATTAATCTTATTAATTTAAAAAATGGGATTTAATATTTTATTTTACAAGGCTCAAGTGCAATTTTCTAAATTTGCACGGAGGGCCCTGTTGGAAATCTAATTTACCAAACAACCCCTTCCTCATCACCGCCATCTAGACAACCGAAACCAACATTCATCACCAGTTTTCAGATTCAATCCAATTCAATCACAAAACCAGTCAACAATTGTTATCGAAATCACCCAACTGCTCAAGGAAGTCAAACAAACTGAGCGCATCAAAACTGAAAACGAAACAGAGTCACTCATCAGATCGGGCAACCAAGGTGGCACGTGTGAGCGAGTCGCCGTCGCCGCCTAGCGCATGCGAGTGACTCGTCGCTGCAACCGGGTTAAGTCCCACGTAGGTTGGGGCCTACGACATCGTCTTAGGTCGAAACAGAGGTAAAGCGACCGAGCCGCAAAGCACACGGGGCGCATCGCGAATTTTGTCAAACGAAATTGCACGCAAAACATCGGGGATGTCAAAACGAGAGAGAGGACGATGTAGAGGGACGACGCGGTGGCGCTCCGCCGCAAATCAACCGAGTCAGGGGCGAGATCGACGAATCGCTAACAAAATAAAGACGTCGACACCTGGATCGACGAAACACGGTCAACGCCGACCCGCTGGGTTTTGCCCATCGCGGCAACCCACTTGCGTCGCGAGCCGTGGCGTCACGCCGTAGGCTCGAGCGACGTCGTGGTGCACTGCTCTGGACGCGAACTCAACGGAGACGAAGAGGATAGGTGGTGGTTTTTAGAAAACCCCAATTTCAATCGAAGCGGCGTAGGGAAGAGGATGAAGAGCCCAAAAGGGTTAATTGATCTAATCACATAAAGCCCCAATAAACTACACGAGAGGGGTGCGGTTTGTTCCAAACAATTGTGCCCCAAATAAAAATTTCGAAAAATCTTTTAACATATGCAATTAAAAACAAGAGCCTGAAGCTCTGATACCACTTTTGGAATTTAGAGGCATGTACACACGTAATACATGCGCAGCGAAATTAAATAGTTCACCAACAACGAACATATAATTGCATAATTAAATACATGTAAATATAAAGAGAAACCTTACAGTAACTTGTACGCAAATTTCTCTACTATGGTATCCACTTAATTCCCGTTCACGGACTTGCACAGATTTGCCAACATTGAATCTGAGACGGAATTTGCTAGGAAAATTCCTATTCTAGATTTTTTGGAGAGATTTTGAACAACCGTATTATGGATTCCCAAGAGCTCATATATATAGGAGAGGCCCAGCTTAAATCTTAAGCTAACCTGATTAGGAAATAAAATCTCTAATCTTACAAAATAAATCGCTCAGATTTATTTTCCCATATATAAAATCTCTACGAATTTAATTCTCATGTATATCAAATCTCTACGGATTTGATTCCATACATATTAAATCCTATAATAATATTCCATATATTATTATTGGGAATCCTATTTAATTAAATCCAATTTAATTAAAAATTAATAATAATTAATTCCAAATTAATATATTATTAATTAATTCTCCATAAATTAAATATTAAATCCAATTTAACATTTAATCAACCAACTATAATCCGTAAAAGGGAACTACTTGTTGTGTGACCCATAGACCTCATATATCGAGCGATTAATTAAACTAATGGTCTTAATTGAATCCTAGACAATAAATCAGACATTCTCAATATATGAGGTACGTTGCGAGAAACGTGTAACTACCTGTAACTAAAATATGGGCTATTACGATTTCCTCCTTTCATTCGCGAATACTCGATTAAGTCTTGAACATGATGAAGTGTCTATTCAAATAACTTAATCACATTATCTCTAATCACTAATTGATCATGTATGTCACACTTAGCCACAAAGTCTAAGTTGACGTTCATCGGCAGATGACTTTGATCCAATTATGATGAGAAGATGAGTATTCTCTCTAAATCCACATTGAGGAATGAATCTTATTCTTGGCTCAACTACCACGCACATGCACTTCGTGATGAACTCAATCCAAGCCGTATCTACCCATGGAAAGGTGCAAGCGTTGGTCATGGTCAAAGCTCATCACTCCACACATGTCGTGCGTATTGACCTCCAGTCAAAGGAGTATCGCATCGCTCCCACTAACCGAGACACCCGTAGACACATATAGTGGAAATACATCAAACGGTTTCTCGGATGGGTATACCAATACCCTCTAAGGTATTTGTGCGTCCATCATGAGATACCTAGTATCTCGTAGTAAGTGAGATCTTACTACACTCTCTAAGAGTATGATGTAGATCGCACACCAATCTCCATTGTATCATCAATATCCCATTCTTGATGATCCTTGATCGGGGTTATTTGAGAATCATGCTTAAGTCATCTGAGTTCTCACAACCTCAATGACATCAATAACTCATGGGAACACTTGTATGAATAAATGCAAACAATCAAACATAATATTCAAACAAGTGTATTGCCATACATTAATATTAAGTGAACTATAATATTAAATCAAACTGAATATCATCGAGTATTATGTCCTTACAATAGATTGTCTTTAGGACACTAACACTAACAGAGTTATCAAGGATTACTCCTTGATTGTCTTGAGGTTAATGAGAGTTTAGTAAGGGAATGCATAGAATACTTAATGCAGCTTGAAAATGGAGTTGGTGTAAACTATGTTGTGGCAATCTAATGAGGGATTTAGGGTATTAGTAGTGTATTAGACACACTTTTTGTACATTTTGATTTCCACTACTGAGTAGTTGGTGAATGTTTATTACATAAACATAGAAGTAGATAAACTTCTAGGGCAGGAATTGTTTAAGCAGTAAACATTAAGGTTTTGTTTTGGTTTGTATTTTAACAATCAATATGAAATGAATGACTTTTGGATATGTGTAGGTGTTAAAATCATAGCATTACAGATTATTACTCACCAATACCACACATTTAACTCACAAAAAATAGAAAACTCACCAGATGATTAATTGTTTATTGAATTAATTGGACCCTCAGATTATAATTGTTGGAATATAGAGACACATATAATATATAATTAAACAGAATTAAACAGTTCACCAACAACGAACATATAATTGCATAATTAAATACGGGTAAACGTAAATAGAATTCTTACAGCAATTCGTACACGGATTCCTCAACTACGGTATCCACGTAACAGTCGTTTACCAATTCGCACAGATTTATCAGCGTTGAATCCCCGAGATTAATTTGCTAGGAAAATTCTAACTTAGAGATTTTATGGAGAAAATATGAAGTCTTATATTATGAATTCCCAAGGACTCATATATATAGGGGAGGCCCAGCTTAAATCTCAAGCTAACGTAATTAGGAAATAAAATCCATATTCTTGTAAATTAAATACATAAATCTCTACAGATTTGATTTCCATGTATATCAAATCCTACAATAATATTTCATATATTATTATTGGGAATCCTATTTAATTAAATCTAATTTAATTAAATAGTAATACTAATTAATTCTAAATATAATTATTATTATATTCTCCATAAATTAAATATTAATATCCAATATAATATTTAATCAACCAACTATAATCAGTAAACAACCATTACTTGTTGTATGACCCATAGACCCTCATATACCGAGCGATTAGTCAAAGTAACAGTCTTAATTGAACCCTAGACAATAAATCAGATATTCTCAATATATGAGGTACGTTGCGAGAAAATGTGCAACTACCTGTAACTGAAACAAGGATATTACGATAACTTCCTTTTATTCGTGAATACTCGATTAAATCTTGAACATGATGAAGTGTCTATTCAAATAACTTAATCATATTATCTTTAATCATAATTGATCACTTATGTCACAATTGGCCACAAAGTCAAAGTTGACGTGCATCGGCCGATGACTTAGATCTAATTATGATGAGAAGATGAGTATTCTCTCTAAATCCACATTGAGGAATGAATTATATTCTTGGCTCAACTACCACGCACATGCATTTCATGATGAACCCAATCCAAGCCATATCTACCCATGGAAGGGTGCAAGCGTCGGTCATGGTCAAAGTTCATCACTCCACACATGTCGCGCGTATTGACCTCAAGTCAATGGAGTATCGCATCGCTCGCGCTAATCGAGACACTCGTAGACACATATTGTGAATTATATCAAACAGTTTCTCGGATGGGTATACCATTACCCTCTAAGGTATTTGTGCATCCATCATGAGATACCTAGTATCTCATAGTAAGTGAGATCTTACTACACTCTCTAAGAGTATGATGCAGATCGCACACTAATCTCAGTTGCATCATCAATATCCCATTCTTGATGATCATTGATCGGGACTATTTGAGAATCATGCTTAAGTCATCTGAATTCTTACAATCTCAATGACAGCAATGACTCATGGGAACACAAATAAGAATAAATGCAAACAACCAAACATAATATTCTAATAAGTGTAATGCCATACGTTTAATATTATATAAACAATAATATTAAAACCAATACTGAACATTATCTTAGTATTATGTCTTTACAATAGGATTGTCTCTAGGACACTAACACTAACAATCTCCCACTTGGACTAGAGCCAATCACCTAAGACCATCAAAATGTCTAGTGTGTACTTGAACACTCAAAGCTTTGGTGAAAGGATTAGCCAAATTATCTTCTGTGGGAACACGTTCTAACTCTATTTCTCCTCTAGCGATTATCTCTCTAATCAAGTGATAACGTCTCGGTACATGCTTGTTTCTATTATTGGATCTCGGTTCCTTTGCTTGCGCAACCACACCAGTGTTGTCACAATATAACTTTATTGGATTGCTGGCACTCGGAATTGTTGGGGTTATACTGGAAAGTATGCTTTTACTTTGTACATCCAAACTGAATTTCTATCTTATTTACTGAAAATAAATTATTTATCACTGTTGCTTTAAATATGAATGAATGTTATATATATTTACTCCATAATTGTTCAATAATTGTACGTGTTACATTGTAGTTAATGTGGTGATACCAGATCACAGAAGATCACATTAACAGTTCCTTGTAAATAAGTACAAATTCACAACCTAGATGGAAATGAAAAATCCATCATGAAAGGTTGAAGTGTAAGACTCAGATTGGTTTGTCTTGACCAAGAGATTACACTAGTGAATTATGATGCACTGAATAGGACCTACAACGAGGATAAATTCTTCAGTACTTAATGTAGAAGAATTAGACCTCAGTGGTTCGTTATTTCTTAATCTTCATCCCTTAAATAGGATCGTGTGAAATTAATAATTATTGTTTTGACTTATGCTGGGTAGAGAATCAATGTGATTCAATACTTTGTATATTAGGCAATATTATTAGTTACATGACGATTGCTAAGATTTAATACGGAAAATAGTGTGCAAGTATGTGTTGCTTGATTTATCCCCTTGGTGGGCTCAGAAGTTTTATCATACTAAATCTTGCAAGTGGAATTTGTTTCCGGTATGGATAATAATGTTGAGTTGTTCTTACTCCAAAAAAAAATATATTAATTAATATAAAGCTTCTTCAGTGACTTAAACTAATTAATGGACTGGATAATCTTAAACACGAAAAATAATAACCGGGAGCCATATTACAGTAATATGGGTTAAGATGGATAGTGCAATATTAATTTTATAGTGGAATAAATTAATATTAATGGGCTGAATAATATTGTGGCTCAATATTGATAATTCAGAACCCATTGGAATGTCCAATCTTAATTCTCCTAAAGGCCCCTCAAGTAGCCCAATTTAAAGTTCAATAACTGAAAAAGGTGATTAAAATAAAAGAAATATTTGTTGCCCAATGTAGGTCCCAAACGGGTTTCGTGAGGGCAGAAGTCTAGAGGGGAGGGGTGAATAGACTTCTGAAAACTTTTCGTGCAAGATCAGGTGTGATGGAAGGTTGCCTGATCAGGGTGCGAGTGAATCAGTTTGAAATGATATCCAACTTACTGATCACCTGATGGCAGATCAATTCGGTGTATATTAGTTTAACTGATGTGCGGAAGCTAGTTTTAACCCGTGTGAAAAACCAGTTTTAGAGAATCAGATTCTGAAGTCTATTTTCAATCCCAGATGACTAAAGTGTCAAACTGATCAGATCAGTTGCTTGATGCAGACTGATCCTAACTTCAAATATATATGCAGTTTAAACTCAAGTTGTGTGCAGAAGTGTAAAACAGTTAAGAGCAAGTAAATACACACAAGATTTTTATAGTGGTTCGGACAACCAGTCCTACATCCACTCTTCCCTATCACAAGGGGCACCAACTTAACCAAATGGACTTAGTTTATTGTGTTAGCCCAACACATTACAACCAACAGATGTTTTAAGAGTTCTCACTCAACCGATCCCATAAATCAGAACTAGAAATCCTAGTCTGAAATCTTGCTAAAACAAACTTAACCTAACTTTTGAGTTTGGGTAAAGATTTGTTGTTGTTCCAACTGGAAATCTATCCTAGTGTTTATGTAGCCTAAAGCTAGAGGATAAGAATTATGTGCTAAGAACTAATGGGATGAACACTTATAAAATAAACTTGAATTTTGTGTTCTTCGTGCGGAAATCTTGGTATAGCTTGAGCTTGATGATAATTTCCGTGTCTTCACTCTGAAGAGAAAACCCATATTTATAGACCTCCAAATCAAAGAGCCGTTGGAGAACAATTTGAATTTCAGGCTATTTTTGGTAGTTTGCAGGGTTGATTTGACGTGCTTCAGAAACGGCATGGCCGAAAGCATGTATGTTTGTCCTTTCTAGCCGTTTGACTTATGCAGCGCCGAATCCCGCATTGTCAGCTCAGTACATACGTGTCTCGCTATCATTGGTTAACAAGTACACTTTTCAGTGTTTGTTCTACCAACTAAAGTTGACATTCTTCTTGTTCTGATTGACAACGTATGACCTGGTGTAACATCAGTTAACACCTGGAGTGAGCTGACCTGATCAGATAAAACTGATCAGTCTACCTGATAGAGTCTTCTGGTGCAAGTTGTCTTAGCTCAACTAGCAGACTCGACTGATGTAGGTCTTCTGGTCTTGATCTTCTGGTAGTCATTTGATCTTCAGGTCTCCTGACCTCGAGCTTCATGTCTTCACCTGATCATTTGACTAACTGGCTCTTCTGATCTTCTGACCTGTCTTGTTTTCTGACTCGACTTGTCTTCTGACCTGACTTGTCTTCTGACCTTCTGACCTCATCTGGTCTTCTGACTTATACATATTGAGTTCCCCCTCAATATGTGACCTATCTTATACATCAGTTGTCTATACATTTCATCTGGTCATCCTATTCTAATTCTAAGTCATCAGTCAGCTAACAGGTCTGACTGGTCCTATTACAAACTATTTTGGTACTTCCATCAAAACTTAATACAGATTTCCCAATAATTTCCCCATTTTTTATGGAACCAAAACAATTTAATCAGAAAAACAGATAACCAACTAAGTAAATACCAGAAACAATATAAATCAGAAGACAATGAGAAGTTGTCTGAATTTTAAATTTAATGAATTTAATGAATTTTGAAATTAAATGTAAATACCATTTCATTTAATGAATTTTGAAATTTTACAAGTACATGAAATGATTTAAAAAAAAAACTGATCTAAGAATCGGTCTTCTGATTTCTTCAAAAAGAAAATCTCTGGAGATTGGCTGGAATGGCAAAGATCTTGTACATCCTCTGAAGTAGGGCTTCTAGTCTCTCTCTTTCGATTATGTCTCCTCTTCTGGAAAAATCATAAAATAGCTTCTTGAATTCGACTGGGTCAAGAGATTTATCAGCTCGGAGTGGCGGAATCATCGTTTCAAACCTGGGTGCAGAAGGAATTAAAGATACATTCTTTCTTTCTTTCATTACCATTTTACAAAAATTTTCATACTTGACTTCCAACCAGTTTAGAAACTCTTCGTCGAATTCTCCTTGATCTGAATGTTCTGGTATCTTCTGTAAAATATAGACATCGCTGAGCCAGTTGACCTTGATTCTTGTCCACTCAGGAATCAAGTCCTGTCGAGCTACCAGAATTCCTTCGACTTCTTCAGGAAATGCCCTTTCTTCCCAGTCCATTTCTTCTACTGCAGCTGCCTTCTTATTTTGTCATCTGACATAGGTACGGCTTAGTCCGGCAGCTTGTTACTCTTCTCAAAATCTGTCCATCAGAGTCTGAGTCAGCGTGGTGAATTACTGATCGACAGATGCCTTGACCCCATCATGAATAGACTTTGTCAACATCTCTAGGGCTTCAGCAGAGAGAGTCACAACCTGACCAGATGTTGATGCCTCGCCAGTTAGTGTCTCATTTGCAGCACCCTTGACTGGTTCATCGGCAGCTCGCTAATACTCATCGTAAGTATATGTAGTATCTTCTTCTTCAGAGATGCCCAGCTTCTGGTGCACCAGCCATCTGATATCATCATCCGAGGCTAATTCTGTTGCACTGGCTACACCGACATTCTGTTTTACCCTCTTCTCCAAATCGATGAAGTAATCAGACTCCAAGGCTTCCATCAATATAAGAAAATCTTCAATGTCCTTGAGTCTGATGTCCCTCCAGAAGACAATCTCTTCCATTTGCTTCCTGATCCCAGGATGATTGATGAGCTCTAGGAAATGCTGGTCCAGGAAGGCATTCACTTGTCTTCTCAGAAAATATACTCTAGAATGTTCAGGTTCAGGTGATTCGAGGAGAGTCCCCTTGTTGAATGGATTATGGGAAATGGAAACAAACAAGTCGTCGCCCTCATCCACAACAGGTGCTTCTGGCAAGGTTTTCTGAGCAGAAGAGGGTGGGGATGTATGTGGTTTACTGGTTGTAGGTTGAGAGGGCAGTGGTTCGGGTGAGGGTGTTTTCTGGGTTGCGGGGGAGGATGTTTTGGATATTGGTGTAGGTGATCTGGGAAAATGGCTTGCCTCTCGTCCTTTGAATAGGAAACTCAGGTGAGCAGAATCTGAGGGTTCTGACTCATCCTGTGCTTCCTCCATTTGTTCCTCCTCCTCCGCACCACCTTCGCCTTCTGCAGCAAGCAGCTCCATACCTGTGATGACTGTGTGTTCTGAACTCACAACAGCCTCCCCACCAGTCAGTTCCAGCAAACGTTCAGCAGGTTGAGACTCACACAATTCCAGGATCTCCACATCACTGTCTTCATCCCGAAGACCTTCAGAAGGCATTCCGGTAATCTTCTGAAGCATGGAGGGGAGTTTCTTCTGCCTTTTCTCAGTGGTCTCTTCAGCTTGTCTGGCTGGCTTCTTAGCCGGCTGTTTTCTCTTGACAACCCTTCTCTGTGCTTCAGATTGCACAGATGGAGCATGTTCCTTAGTTCTTTTGGACTTTGGCACATAAGGAGCAGGATCATCATCGCTTTGTCCTGGAAGCTCTTCGTCCTTATGCAGTAAGGCTTTGAATTTTTCCAAGTATGGCTTCCGACCTACTTCAGACCAAGGATAGTTGGGAATCTTGTCGGCACCACCTGATTCTGATCATTCACCACAAACTTTGTCGATTCCTGCAGCAGCCGATGCTTAAATAACCCCATCCTGTTCATGTCTGGGGCATTCTCAATGATAGCAGTCATGACATGCTGCTTCTGTTGGGTGAGGGCATCCGGGCTGAAGGCAATTCCCAGAATGACCTTAGAAATAATCTCGAATAAGAGTCTGTATTTCTTTTTGAGGTAGGGAACCTTGACATTGGTGATATTTGCGCTGTTCCCTGGCCTCAGGAGCACTTTCTGAAGATACTCCTTGTCTGACATCCCAGCAGTAAACTCATCGGGATAATTCCTGCCCATTGGAAGACCGAATATCCTTCCAAGATCAGAATTAGTGACATCATTTATGTTCCCACCGACGAATGAGTATAATTCTTTATTGTTGGTCTCCTTTAACTTTCTCAAAAACTCGAGGGATTCAATGATGCAGACACTGCTCAAATGGCGATATCAGAATTGCTCGAGTCCACAGGCTCTCAGACAATTCAGTATCTCTTTGGATTCAGGATCATTCGTGATGTGGAATAGCACATATTTTTCATCAATCACGTTCTTGATCATTGAGGCATAATCACAACTTTCCACATCTACTATTGATGTTGCCATTTGGATGTATCTGTAAAGCATAAACATATGCATGATAAGTTAGGTTTTCAAATCCTATTTTCGTGTTGAAATGTGCAATATGCGTTAGAAAGTGTGTTGAGTGTTCATAAGTAAAAACACAAAAAATTGCATTTGCAGCGATTGAGTGATGAACACAATATGAACATTAGCATATAAACTACCATAAACATATAATTAGTAATCCTAGTATGAACTAGATATGTTAATTCACATAAAAGAAACGCAAATTACCAGAGAAGCGATCTGTAGGTTTTGAAGTGAAAAACTAATCGCTTTTGAGTATATTAGTGCGAGAGAAAACTCGGAGAATAATTTGCAGTGAAAAGGTAGAAATGCGAAAGGTTTTAGATAAGAGATATTAGGGTTTTAAATAGGTGAGAGGGGAAATTGTTTTTGCACTAAAAGTTTTGAAGGTACTTGAGTGTCCTTGACTTAATCGGATGGTTAAAATCAAGTGTTTGAAAAGTAATATCGTCGTGCGGTCAGGGATTAAAATCGGCAGACTCTTGGACTTAAAAATTCGCAATAAATGCATTTAACACAAAAATCCCACGTCCGCATTAAATGCTTGCAGGCATGACATCATAAAGTAATGGGTACAGTAATAGCTAACATTGAATAGGCATTAAGAGAAATCGACGTGTCGATGGATGATATTGTAATCGATCGATTATCACGTTGTTCGATCCGGTTGGTCTGATTATTGTTGACCTTACTGATGGTAGCCTATCCCTTAGTATTTCCCAACAATGTCCCACTTATCTGATCAGGTGTCTGCTAATCCAATCTGATCAGTTCCCCCTTCATCTGATATCCATTTTCTAATCAGTTCCTGACTGATCTCTCTGATCAGTTGAGGTGCTTTACTCAACTAATCCGTCTTATATGGTTATTTTCTTAACCAACTGGTTCTGGAGACCAGTCCACCAAACATTTCTGGTGCACTTTCTCCAAGGTCCAGAAGTCCTAGCTCATTACATAGTTCTCTGAATCTGGTTTCAGCTAGTGGCTTGGTTAAGATATCATCTCTTTGCTTATCAGTATGGTTCTTTTCCATTTTGATGTTCTTTTCAACATGATCTCTTATAAAATGATGTCTGACATCCACATGCTTGCATCTTGTATGTAAAACAGGATTCTGAGTGATTGCAATAGCACTATTACTGTCACAGAATATAGGTACGTTAAGAGCTATAATGTTATAATCCTCACCGCCGACTAAGCGAAAGCGATTTAGGAACAACAAATTCTCCCCGCAGACCATATATTACCTTGATGGTAGTAGACGCGTAACGATGTTCCGCTTTTTTGAAACCAAGAGATCAGTTTACTACCTAAGAACTGTATCAAACCTTGTAACTCCCATCTTGATCTCCCTCTTCCCACAGACGGCGCCAATTGTTATGAAATCTGAGCTAATTTCACTCAACAATGATCAAGAAAACACTCTGCACACAGTATTACTTGGTTATAAGAAAAGTATCACTCACAACTCTCAAAGGTATTAGTTGCAGAACTAGAGAAAACAAGTGAAAAACACACAGGAATTAAGTGGTTCGGTCAATGTGACCTACATCCACTGCTGAGAGACGAAGAACTTTTACTATGATGGATCCTAGAGCTCTATACAAGATACAATGATCAAGCTCACTCAACTTTGCATCTATGAACTGCTTGTTTTTCCCTTACTTTGATCTCTGATAACTTACTCACTTAATGAATTCACTCCTAATTGATACTACTAAGAGCCCTTTATATCAAGAGTTCACACCAGAAGAAACCATCTAGAATCATCTACTGTAACTGTCACAATCGGTTCTCAAAGTAGCCAACTTGAGCATGCCTTCATTTGAGCCCTACAGATATGGTTATAACTGATTTATGTTATACCGCAATCCACTTGTGATTCTTTACACCAAAGCAAGTCCCCAAGCTTCCCATATTTGCATTTAGAGCCATGCACATGCCATGCACAACATCTGCTGACGTATTCGATTTACGATCGAGACAACATCTACACGATTCGATTTACGATCAAGATCTGATCTCTGCGTGATTCTCGCATAGCATCCGAACTCATCAGTCTCATTTTCTCTTGATGAGTTCCCCCTCAATTTGTTACCTGTAAGAATAAAACTAAGTCTAGAAACGCAAATTTTCTATACAATTTAGCTTGTCCTATTACAAGGTGTTTTGGCATAATAATCAAAACTAAAATTATCCCAATAATTTCCCCTTTTTTGATCATAATTCCAAAACTAACTAACAACACGATAAAAAATAGTGTTAGTTAAACAAGTGACATGATGAAGAATATTGTATGCATTTTCAAAAAATGAGAAGATGATTGTCAACCTCCATAAATTTTATAAAATTTATGCATTTTAAACTAAATGAGTTTTAACAAAAAAGATCAGCTCGGCTGGTCGCATTAAAAGCTAGTGACTTTTGAACTCCTGCTCTGATATCACTTGTTGGTCCCGAAAAAAAAATCGATTTAAAACTCGTAAAATCTCAATGAGAGGTGACTTAAAATTTTTGTGAATGTGTTATGCAGGTTTGCTAAAGTATGTATGACAATTAATATGAAAGCAAATAAGAACACACGTATTTTTATAATGGTTCGGAGTCCAACTCCTACATCCACTCTTCCCTATCAGCAGGGGCACCAACTAAACTAACTGGACTTAGATTAATGTGTTAGTCCAACACAATACAACATATGTTTAATGAGTTCTCACTCTCTCGTGACTTATCTCCCTTACGGGATCGCCTATATATGTTTAATGAGTTCTCACTCTCTCGGGACTTATCTCCCTCACGGGATTGCCTACGGGACTTATCTCCCTCACTGAATCGCCAATTAACTACCTTACTTAACCATTAATTCTCTCTCAAGAAAGGGTTTGAGTTTGGTGTTATTTCCAACTATGTGAGATTTTCCCTTACATTGTTTTAGCCTTTAAGCTAAGGTTGGGAAAATCTCTCTAAGCTTAGGATATGGCATTTATGCTTAAATATAATGGAGAACACTCTTGGGTAAATTTGGATATTTAATGCTCTGTGTTCTTGAATGGAGATGCTTGAATATTTGGATTTAATCTTCACTTTGCAGCATTCTCCATTATCTTCTTTTGAAGATAGTGCAATGTATTTATAGTGTGGATTTGAATATTACAGTTGGAGAGTAAATTCAAATCAATACTAATAATCTTCCAGCTTTTCTTTGTCCTTTTGCACTGTTGCTTGCAGCTTTATGTCACATTCATATATGTGTTGTTATCTTCTCATTGGCCAGCTTCTTGTGTGTAAGCGGATCGGTTATTTTGACATCGGACCCGATTCGTAACAACAGATCGGCTTTCGAATCGCGATCGAAAGACCTGAGATCAGTCACCTGCATCGTCGTGGATCGAGTCGATTTATCGGCATTGCACGACGATTCGCACAAAGATCTCGACGTATTGTGATTTACGATCAAGACAACATCTGCACCGTATTCGATTTACGATCGAGACAACATCTGCACGTATTTTGATTTCTGATCAGTACAATATCTGCACGTATTCTGCACAACATCTGGAACTCATCAGTCTCGTTTTCTCTTGATCAACCTCGTCTTCTCTTGATGAGTTCCCCCTCAATTTGTTACCTGTAAGAATAAAACTAAGTCTAGAAACGCAAGCTTTCTATACAATTTAGCTTGTCCTATTACAAGGTGTTTTGGCATAATAATCAAAACTAAAATTATCCCAACAATATTTATAGCTAAGGAGGGGGACGAAATTTTGGGGCTTTTTAGATGTGGGATGAGTCTTTTCTTGTTCCACAAGAAACTTGTATATATTCAATATATTCTCTCTCCCAAAATAAATCTCCACAAAATCTCCACCTTCCTTATTGAATATGATACTTTCGAAAATATCATCATTAAGGAACCAAATAGGAATTTTCTTGAATAATAAGATATTCTTTTATTCCAAGAATACATATTTTTCCATATCTTGCCAAGAAAATATCTTTCCTTCTTTTTCCCCATGATTTTCGAAAATCTTGGAAAATTGGGTGTTGGGAAATCTGTATTAAGTTTTGATGGAAGTACCAAAACAGTTTGTAATAGAACCAGTCAGACCTGTTAGCTGACTGATGACTTAGAATCAGAATAGGATGACCAGCTCATTTTAATTAAAGATTTTAGAAAATACTGAGTAGACCCTGTTACTAAAAGAGGACATCAGTTCAGAGGGTTTGCGAGATAAAAGTCTTGTAAATTAAAACCATTTAGTATATTACTATTTCACTTTGACTTATTTTTCATAGAAATATTGATTTAAGAACATTGAAATATTCATAAGACATACTCCCCCAATTTAATAGTTATTGTTATAATTGGAACAGTTTACTACAAAACCTACTAATAACCAACTTATGAAAGTGAGTAACTATACAGAAAAAAATTACATCTGCTGATAAACTTAATTGTACAAAAACAACGTCAGTTTTGAATGATTGAAATGATACTTCATCATACTTTCCAAAAAAAAAATTAGTAAAAGGGTTGGCTTCTCTTGCGGACTCACCAACACCAACAAACATCCATTTTGGAGATCAAAATCTCATGCCATGCGTCAAATAAACCACAAAATCGAAAAAAAATTCAATTTATGTGCTAAAATTGGAAACACAAATTTACGCATAAATGATTTAAAAATCACAAAGAAACATACAAAGATGAAATTAAGTGTGTCCATTTTTAAATTTGGAACAATTTTTCATCGCCCAGTAAGAACTTAAGCTGCGACATTGACATTAAAAAATACTTGTAAACAAAAACATTGAAATTTCCAAAATATTTGGTTGTTAAAGAATAAGAGTTAAAATCAAGAGTCATGAATTTGCAAGAATGTAAAAGTCTCACATTTATTTTAGAGGCAAATTAAGAGAGAAAAAAAATCTGAATTTTCGTGTGTTGTTTATTTCTCCCAACCTAATTGATCTAAAGAGATTTCAATTTTAAATTTCTTAGAGAGTCTTTCTGTGAATGCTTATGTTGGTCCCGGTGAAAAACCCGTGAAATGCGAAAAAAAAACATTTAATGCATATAAAACAGGGGTGAAGGAATGGTGATTCCAAATTTTTATGTTTTAAGCCCATGTGTTGTGTTTTGCTTATAATTGAATGCATATGACAAGTAAGAACATAAAGCAATAAAGAACATAACAAAGTATAGTGGTTCGGAGACTCAAGCTCCTACATCCACTCTCCCTGTTCCTTGGGAAATTCCTTCAAATGGGACTTATCACCCTCCACGGGATTGCCTACAGATATATACCGAGCTCTCACTCAAACTGGACTTATCACCCTCTCGGGCTCGCCTCGGGACTTATCACCCTCCACGGGATTGCCTACAGATGTTTACCGAGTTCACACTCCAACGAGACTTATCACCCTCCACGGGATTGCCTAACAACTACCTCACTTCACCATTAGTTATCTCTTACGAGAATGGGGTTTGGATTTGGTGTTGTCTCCAACTATGGTGAGATTTTCCCTTACATTTATTTAGCCTCAATGCTAAGGATGGGAAAATCTCTCTAAGCTTAGGATATTACATTTGTGCTTAGATCTAGGGTAGAACACTCTTTTAATATATTTGTATATCTACAGACTTGTGTTCTATGGTGGGAATGCTTGAGTGTATGGCTCTTGGCTCTGTAGCATCTTTTCCACATTCTCCACGCTTAATTTGATGGAAGATCTTGTATTTATAGTGTGGATTTGAATGTTACCGTTGGAGAGAATCACATTCAAATCCATACTATTCTGTAAGTTCTGCAGCTTTTTCAGGCTGGTTGTCTTCCTCTCATTGGTCCACGTCAGTTGAATCTAACGGCTATATTCTTCATAATCTTCTGAGTATTCAGGATTCTTCTGAGTCTTCAGGATTCTTCTGAGTCTCAGGATACTTCTGAGTCTCAGGATTCTTCTGAGTCTCAGGATACTTCTGAGTCTCAGGATTCTTTTACTCAGGATTCTTGATTCAGTAGACTTCTCTTGGCCGAACCTTCTGCGATCGAAATCGACACTCGAACTTGCTTGAGTTCGGCTCTTGACTTGGACATCCTGACCCTCAGGTCACTTTACTCAGGCTATCTAATTTCTTCTTGCCTGATCTGATCAGTTCGATTTATCAGATCAACACATCTTCAGGTCAACATATCAGGATATCATTAGATCATCTGCATCAGGTTAGCACATCTGATCTCAATCACGTCTGATCTCGACCAGTCTCATCTGCTCCTCTTCTGATCAGCTTATCAGTTAACTCCGGAACTCATCTTACTCATCTGATCTTGATCAGTCTCGTCTGCAGCCTCGTCTGATCTCGATCATCTTCTTCTGATTTCGTGAGTTCCCCCTCAACTTGTTCCCTCGTTCCCCCTCAACTTGTTATATGTAAATTAACTTCAATAACACAAGTTGATAATGTTTTTGGCATAATTCATCAAAACTAAAATATCCCAACACCTTAATAAGGTGAAATGTATGAAAAAATTCCATGACAGAAACAATGTAATTAGTCTTTAACATCTAAAGTTAGATTGTGAATCTTATGTTAAGTTTCAAATAAAAATATTTCATAAAGAACTGCACTTGACTAACTTTTTTACATAAACTGATTTCTTAAATATATAAAAAAGAGTAAAAAAAATGAAGAAAATTTATGATTATTATAATCATGAACCTTAATATTATTTTATATGAAAAGCTAATCGTCGACGTATCTTATTTAATCCAAAAAAATAAAAAAAAATAAATGAAAATAAAAAAGGGGAAAAATATTTAACATGGACAGAAATTAAGGACCAAATTCAACTTTTTCGTCCTTTTAGCTGGTTAGAATTTAGGATGAAAAAGTTGAATTCGATAAACCTATTTTAGCTAGTTCAAGAACAAAAAGATTGAATTTGATAAACTTAAGGGATATTTAAAAAGTTGAAAAAAGCTTGCGGACTTAAATCAAAATTAATGAAAGATAAAGAAAAAAAACACTTTTATACTATTTTTTAATATTGTGCATGCAATATATTTAAATTTCTTATTCTAATTTATAAACTAAATGTATTCTTAAATATAATATATATGCAATTGTATATCATGTTGGTTCAACATTTGTTGTATTCACTTTATTAAAGTATTATTTCAATGCATATTTAATAGTATTGCATAAGTTATAATTATATTTTTAAGTACTTATACATTATAATCATTATATTTAGTTTTTTTTATTATAATACAAACTAATAAAAAAGATTGATACCCAATAAATAAAATTAATAAATATTTGACATCTTAAGTTTTACACCTCGCAAGAAAAATAATAACCAAATCAACAAAACTCTTCAAAAAAAATTTTAATAAACAATCATAGAGTCTGGTGTAGGTTTTTTTTTTAATTAAATAATTTATCAAACAATTGTTGAACAACTATAAATTTTTTGCAATGTTTATTTTAGATTGGTCAACTCGTTGAACATCAGCAAAATTTTGGATTCTTGATGATCACATTCTTTCAGCAAAATTTTGTATGGAATCTTCCCCAATTTTTAATTAGTCACACTTCATCTTTATATGTTGTCTTCTTGCCCTCCATTTTCAACCTTTTTTCCTATTTTTATTTGCTTTCACATTAGAAAATAATTTTTTAAGAAAATTCTCCAAGATGTTTAGAATACCATTTGATGATCTTTATACAATTTGCGCTCAATTTTGGTCCTTTTGGACCAAAATGGAAAAAAAAGAAGGCTAAAAACTGACTAAATTGAAAATAATAAAAGAACTTAAATGAGACCAAAACTTGCTTCAATTTTGTTAGAAAAATCATGAATGCAAATGTTTAATGATAAATTATCAGTCAATTAACACCCATATGAAATTTGAATTCTCTTTATGTATATTTTTACAATTCAAGAATCTAATGAACATTTATTGGTGAAACTTTATATAAAAAAAACGTATGTCCCCAAATATAGGATTAAGAGGATAATAGGGCAATATTTTACATATATCATTAATAATAAACATATTTATAGGCTATTTTGCATAATTTAATTTTATGCTCAAAATTATAGTATTGTATTAAATAAGACTAACTAATAATAACATATTCCTATGATTATTTAATTTTAAAAAATAACAATATATAATTCTTACAACAAAATAGTTATTTTTACAGTAGCAAAATTTTAGTCTATTTGATAGTTGATTGACTCATAATTTCTTAGCAATATATTGCCTCCAAATTAGAAGAAAAAAATAGGAGACACAATAGTCAGGATGCTATTACAATGGTAAAAAAAATCTCAAAATGCGTAAACAATTTCTCTCCCTTGCTCATCTGTCTAACAAAAAAAAAATCATATATACATATTCCAAAATAACACATTATGTTGGGAGATGAATTTAATAAAGATTTTGATTAGATCCCAAAACCTCTGAGTATGAAATACCTCAGGACATCTTGGTAGTATAGGATTAGGATCAGGTTTCAATTGATATTAGGGCTCAGGATTATCTACACCATGTACAGTCAGCAGACATAGATCAGGAAGAATTAGAACTTACTTTTAAATATACTGAAGACTCGGAGTATATTGAAGACTCAGAGTATACTGAAGACTCAGAAGTATACTGAAGACTCAGAAGACACTGAGTAGCTCAGAAGAATCCTGAAGACTGAAGAACCTGAAGACCAAAAGATCCTAAAGACTGTTTTGTACTGAACAAAAAGACCCTAAATAACTATTTTGATAAAATAGTGTTATGTTCATTCTTAGTACAAACAAACAGAATGTTAAACATTCGTGGACATTAAGGAACATATCAGATAAGTAAGGTTGACCTAAAAGGAGCCGTTTCGTTTGTCTCTGTTCAAAGGAAGATTTCAACCAATGAGGAGGCAAAAGCAACGTACTTTACTGACACTGAAAGCGACATCTCACTGGAGAAATGTCAGGACTGATATCTTCCAGTTCACATAAGTTGATGATTGGCTACATGGCTGCATATTTCCTAAAACATGCAAGGGTGCGTTCAAACCCTAAACATAGCCGTTCATCAATAACCAAAAGAGGAAACCCTTGATGCTATCTCTTCCAATGGATAGTTTTTCAAGAGTGACCTTGGAAAAGTTGCCTATAAATACCAGTGACCTTCACCATTGAAAGGTTACGGGAAATCAAAGCAACTCCAGAGCTCATTTGTATTCTTGCAAATTGAAGCACTTGAAAAACCTAAGATTTCCCAAGTGTTTCACATTGAAGAGAGCTCATTTCACTAAGCCTATCATTGTTACATATCTGAAGCTTAGTAGAGATATCCTAGTCTTTGCATTTGTTCTTATTGTAAAAGGATATCTCACCCTAGTTGGAAACCAACCCAACCCAAACCCTATTATTAGGTAGTTTGAGTGTGTGTGTGATTGTTGGTGAGAAAGAATTGTAAAGAGTGAGTAAGCTGCAGATGAGTTCAGCCAGAAAGCTCTAGAGAAGAAGTTAGTAAGCTGTTTGAGACAGTTTGAAAGCTTGTGTGTGTTGAGTTAGTAAGCTGCAGTAGTCAGCCAGAAAACTCAGTGTAGAAAAGTTAGTAAGCTACTGTGTTCAGCCTGAAAACTTTAGGTAATAGTGTGTTAAGGAATTTCTCTGAAGACCAGAGAGAGTGGACGTAGGAGCTTTGTCTCTGAACCACTATAATTTGCTGTGTTGTTTGCTTTCTGTTTTGCATTTTATCTATTGCATATTTTCACTGAAAGCATACTGATTTTCCTGACATTCAGTTTGAAACAATCCACTGAACCTACATTAACCTGATCACAGCCTTAGCAACTGTTTTACTAAGGAAAATATTTTAGCAAGATAAAACGAGTATAAACTTAGGGCCAGCACATTCCACACCCTTGATAAGCTAGAACAGATAGTTACCAAACCGAACAAACTCTACTGAGTATTCAGTAAGATAATTATCTGATCCAAGCTTCTCGAGACAATCGATAAAACTTCGAGAATCGGTTGGGTTAATCTGGAAAACTCTTGAAAAGTCTCCAGATCACTTTGTCTCGATGAGACTTTGACTCAGGGCAATTTGTGCTTCTCAGGGCAAAATTCTCAGGACATCCTGACCCTTCTGATCTCAGTAAAGAAAAAGTGTTAAAAATTACTGAACACGTGTATTTCCCCCCCCCCCCCGCATACACGTGTAAGACTCGTTACACCGGGACCAACACATTACATTCCAAGAGATTTTACGACAACACAAATACGACATAAAATTATCAGTATCACATTACTAAATCGTTATACAATTTTTTAATTGCATTTAACATCTATTACAATTCTCAAATTTTAAGCTTAAACGCAAAAGAAGTGGGCTGAAAAAGCTACATTCCATTAAAATATGGCATTATAAAATAGCAACCCAAGCAAACTGGACCTAAATCAATAGAATAACCACGCCAATGTTTTGGAAGATTCAATGACTGTCGTTGGAAACTGTAAAAAGACCTTGAGACGCTTTTAAGCAAAAGCGCGAAGATCGCCAATGCAATAGAATCTAGATGAACATACAAAATCATATGCAAAGAAAAATCCATACGTGATTTTAACTTTAATCCCAAATCGCATTTAATATAACAAATTAATTCGAACCAATAAACTGGAAATACTATAATCAAATAAATAAATAAACAAATTGAGAAAAAATTATATGGAGAGACGATTCGAGATTGTCAGTAAAATTATAAAGTAGAGACATTGTATTCTTAATTTAAGTCACTAATCGGGCGTGTGGATTATATCAATAAACATTAATCAAGATCAAAAAAATATTAAGTGGTTTGTTATGTTGGATTATTAAAAATTGAACAATTTTATGTAAATATGTGTGCTGCTCTTAAATTGGTATAAAGAAATTATTAAGACAAATTTAATGCACAAAATTTTGTCTCCATGAATATCATTTAGAAGTAATTATGTTTAATATGTAGTATTAAATTTAATATGGTTGTTGGCATATTACATGGTGTTTAAATGATATGATCCCATTTGGTGATTTTATTGAATTAAAGTTTGTTGGGAGATGAATTTAATAAAGAAGTTTTTATTAGATCTCAAAACCCCTGAGTATGACATGTTCAGGATAATCTTGATAGTCCGAGTCAGATTTTCAGTATAGATTGTTCAGGAAGATATCTGCACAATGTATAGTCAGCAGATATAGATCAGGTTAGATATTGAAAACCCTAAAGACCCTGAAGTTACTGAAGAACACAGGTAGACCTGAATGTTCAGGAGTTACTGAAGATACTGAAGGAATGAAGACTCAGATATTACTGAAGAGTCAGAAGACACTGAAGAACTGAAGACTCAGGATGACCTGAATGTTCAGAGGCACTGAAAAATATCTATCTGAATACTACAAAACTGAGAAAAATGCACATGTTCAGAAAAGTAGATATTGCCCAAAATATTCAAGTGCAGACAAAAGGAACTAAGTCTAAGTGTTGTTTAAGGTTGTCTCATTCAGAGAGATTGACCTAAAAGAGCCGTTTTGTTTGTCTACATTCACTGAAGACAAGAACCAATCAGAGGAAGACAACACTGTACTTTACTGACACTGAAAGCGACAGGACTCTGAATTTAGTCAGTAGTACTATGTTCCAGACTGCAAAACTTGGTGATTGGCTACTTGGCTGCATATTTCCTAAAACATGCAAGGGAGTGTTCAAACCCTAAAAATAGTCGTTCATCAATAACCAGAAGAGGAAACCCTTGATGTTATCTCTTCCAACGGATAGTTTTTCAAGAGTAACCTTTGGAGAAGTTGCCTATAAATACCAGTGACCTTCTACATTGAAAGGTTAAGGGAAATTTCAAGCAACTCAAGAGCTCATTCGTATTCTTGCAAGTTGAAGCACTCAAAAACCTAGAATTTCCCAAGTGTTTCACATTGGAGAGAGCTCATTCACTAAGCCTAGATTGATAGAAATATCCAAAGCTTAGTAGAGATATCCTAGCCTTTGCATTTGTTCTTATTGTAAAGGATATCTCACACTAGTTGGAAACCAACCCAAACCCAAACCCAAACCCTTCGATTAGGTAGTTTGAGTGTGTGTGATTTGTTGGTGAGTTAGAGTTGTAAAGAGTGAGTAAGCTGCAGGTTAGTCAGCCAGAAAACTCTAGAAAAGAAGTTAGTAAGATACTTGTGGTAGTCTGAAAACTTGTGTGTGTTGAGTTAGTAAGCTGCAGTGAGTCAGCCAGAAAACTCAAGGTAGAAAAGTGAGTAAGCTACAGTGAGTTAGCCTGAAAGCTTTAGTAAGTGGTTAAGGAATTTCTCTGAAGATCAGAGAGAGTGGACGTAGGAGCTTGAGTCTCTGAACCACTATAATTATTGTGTTGTTTGCTTTCTGTACTGCATTATATTTGTTGCATGCTTTTCACTGAAAGCTGATTTTACTGATATTCAGTTGGAACCAATCCACTGAACTTGCATCAAATTGTTCACAGCCTTAATCACTATTTTATTAAAGGAAGAGAGGTTCAGCAAAGCTAAAACGAGTATAAACTTAGGGCCAACCATTCCGCACACTTGAGTAGCTAGAACAGATAGTTACCAAACTGAACTAACTCTACTGAGTGTTCAGTAAGATAATTATCTGATCCAAGCTCCTCAGGATCTCTGATAAATTCAGGATCAGTTGGGTTAATCTGAAGCTTCTGAAAGCTGATCAGGATCATTGTCTCAGTAGACTTTGACTCAGGGCGATTTGTGCTTCTCAGGGAAAAAATGTTGGGAAATCTGTATTTTAGTTTTGATGGAAGTTCCAAAACAGGTTGTAATAGGACAAGTCAGACCTGTTAGCTGACTAATGACTTAGAATCAGATTAAGATGACCAGCTGAAATGTATAGATAGCTGATGTAAAAGATAGGTCACATATTGAGAGGGAACTCAATATGTATAGGTCAGGTCGAAGTATCAGATGACCATATAAGGTCAGATGATCAGAGGCTAAGAACGAATCAGAAGACAGGAAGTCAGAAGATCAGGTGAAGACAGAAGACATTGAAGACTCAGATAAGCTGAAGACTCAGATAAACCTGAAGGCTCAGATATACCTGAAGACTCAGTAACAAACCTGAAGACTCAGTATGACTGAAGACACTGAGGCTCAGAGTCACCTGAAGATCAAAAGACCACCAGAAGACCTGAAGACCTTCATCAGACGAGTCTGCATATTGTGCTAAGACAATCTGCTTCAGAAGACTCTACAAGGTAGATTGATTAATTATCTGATCAAGTTAGCTCACCTGGCACCAATTAAAATGATACACCAGACAAGACGAATATTCTACAAAAGGAATATCAATCGTCTAACGGACAAATTACTGAAGTGCTTCCTCGCGAAGCCAAAGAGAAAGTGACACATGCACAAAAAGAGCTGACAATGCGGGATTCAACGCTGCGGACATAGACGACGCTAATCATGCCTACGGCCACGCCGATATTCGGAGCACGTCACAATCATATCCTACAACCTACCTAATATAGCCCAAAATTCAAATTGCTCTCCAACGGCTCTTTGATTTCGAGGTCTATAAAATGGGATTGCTCGTCAAGTGAAGATAGAGAGACCAACGACCAACACATGAACAATTGAGCAAAGCGGAACAACAACATTAACGCAAATTATCAAGAAGCAAAAAGCCTCCAGAATTTCCGCTCGAAGAACACCAAAATTGAAGATTATTCTTAGAGTGTTCATCCCATTGGTCTTAGCAAGAAATCCTATCCACTAGCATTTGGCTACCTAACCACCAGGATCGATTTCCAGTTGGAACCCTCAAACATTCTTTACCCAAACTCAAGTTAGGTTAAGTTTGTTACCGCAAGATTTCAGACTAGGGATTCTAGTTTCTGATTTCTGGTTCGGTTGAGTGTGAACTCGATAAACATCTATTGAGTGTTGGACTAACACATAAAACTAAGTCCAGTCGGTTAAGTTTGGTTAAGTTCGGTTAAGTTGCCCCTGTGTTAAGGGAAGAGTGGACGTAAGATGGGTTTCGTCTGAACCACTATAAAAATCTTGTGTGCACTTACTTGCTTTCTATTGCTTTACACTATTCACACAACTGAGCTTAAAACTACATACATATTCTAAGTTAAACTCAGTCTGCACCAAGCAACTGATCTGATCAGGTTGACACCTTAGTCAGCCGATTGAAAACTGACTTGAGAATTTGATTTGATAAAACCGGTTTTTCACACGGGTATTTACAAGCTTCCGCACTCTCAGTTAAACTGACAGTTATCAAACTGATCTGCCCTCAGGCACTCAGTAAGATTGAATATCAGTTCAAACTGACTCACTAGCACTCTGATCAGGCAATCTGCAATCACTCCTGATCCGCACGAAAAGTTTTTCAGAAGTCTATTCACCCCTCCCCTCTAGACTTCTGCCCTCACAAAACCCGTTCGGGACCTACAAGTGGTATCAGAGCAGTGGTTCTATAGACCACTGGCTTTGAGTATCATCGATTCTTGAGGAAGAATCTTTGTGGTCATTTGAACAGATCTTGAAAAACTATTTTCAAAACTCATTTGTTTTCAAAATCACATTCAGCATGGATAATACCCCTGGCATGTATCATGATCTGCCTAAGTTTTCAATTGATGAGTATGCAGATTGGACTATATACATGTGCAATCATCTGGGATCGATAAGCGGCAGAATGACGGAAGTCATCGAACGAGGACCCATCATCATATATCATGACAACCCAGCGGTTGGAGGAGATCCAGATCATGCACCTGGAAGACTTGTTCAAAAAAGTCCAGCCCTGATGGATGCAGAAGAAAGAAAGTTGTATACTCTAGATACAATCGTCAGGCATATAATCATGAAGACGATGGATAAAGTCACCAAAGAGAAGATAGAGTATCTCAAAACAGCGAAACAAATGTGGGATACTCTTGCTGAGATGTGCGAAGGAAATGATCAGATCAAAGACAGCCGACTACAAGCTGAACTGGTGAAGTTCGAGAAGTTAAAGATATTGCCAAACGAAACCATCAATGAACTCGATGGGAGGATCACCATGTCAGTAAACAAGCTACGAGAACTTAGAAGAGAGATATTAGACAAAGACATCAATTACAAGATCCTGAGATCTCTCACCAAGAAGTGGGACATGAAAGTCACGGTAATCAAAGATTGCCAAGACATAGCTAAGATGAAGCCAAGTAGCTTGTTCCTAAGCCTTAAAGCCCATGAGTTCGATTTAATCGAAAGAGGGCAAGCAGATGAAGACGAGACACCTGCTGAAGCCTCAACCTCCACATCTAAATCAGTTGCATTCAAGGCAACCAGCAGCAGATCAAAGACCACTGAACCTGTTGGAAACATAATGAGCCAAGCAGAACAGATCGCTCTGCTTACCAGGAAATTTGAAAGATCAAATACTCAACATGGTAAGTATCGCAGATTCTACAGATACTATCAAGACAACAGAAGACACAGGAGGCCAACTGACAGATCACTAGAAAGGACCAGATCTGATGACCGAAGGGATCACAAAGATGAAAAGAAAAGAGATGATCGGTCAGATGAGAGAAGAGATAACAGATCTGACACAAGGAGTTCAGATTACCATCAGAAAGGAAAAACACCCGACAGATCCTACAGACGGAGTGACTCACCTGGCAAAGGAAGTTCCGTAGATCAAGGATCATGCTTCAATTGCGAGAAACCAGGTCACTACAGCACCGACTGCCCAGACCTGACTCCCAGAGAAAGAGAAGAGAAGCGGAACAGAAGAGAGCAACGCTTCAGAGACAGAAAAGCCATGGTTGCTGACACATCTGGAATTGATGATTCCTATCTGCCTTCTGAGGATTCTGGCTACTCATCTGTAGAAGACTTATGTCTGATAAGAAGTGCTGTTGACTTCTTCGACCATGAAGATCTGATATTCTCTTCAGATGATGATGAACTCTGCCTGATGGCCAAGGAGGAAGACCAATCTGAGGTAACCTCCAAACCTTCGGCTTTTTTAATTTCCACACCAGCTATTATTATCACACCTGCTGGAGAGATTGACTTGCAGCTCTACTCTGAGCAATTGCTTGATGATCTCTCTGATGCAGTAGACACTTATACAATAGTGGAAGCTGAAAATTATAAGCTAAGGATCATAAATAATTAACTTGTTAAAGAGAACGCTGTCAGTAAAGCTGCTGAACTGAAATCAGCTGAAACTGCTCAGAAGGTAACTGAAGAACTTAAAGTTCTGAAAGTCAAATCTCCTGATCAGGAGAAGCAGATCAAAGATCAGCTAGCAATCAACAAACAACAAGCTGATGATTTCAAAATTCTACAAGCTAAGTTTGATGAGCTATTCCGACTACATGAGAGTCTATAAACTACTGAGGATAGTTTGCGCAAGAAAATAGAGGTTTTCACGAAGTCATCAAAAACCGTTCAAGATATGAACACCTATTTTCGAACGCCGACTAACAAGAAGGGAATTGGGTATGAGAACCCTTCTGAAGAAACCTCAACCTGATCAGCAGATTAGGTATCAGAAGAGACAACCTGTAAAAAGGAAATCTAATCTGAGACCCAATCGAGGTCAGCTGCCTAACAAGCAAGCTATAGGTAAACTGCAAAGACCATCTATGCCAAGAAGATATGAATCTTTTGATAGTAGCAGTCGTACCTACCCTTATAACCAGAGACCTAGGGCTACTGCACCTGAGCCCCACTGGGTTAAAAGAAGACAAAACGTAAAGAAAAATCCCAAGTCTTCTAATTCACCCAAGGCTCACACGAATAATCATACTAATCATAAAGCATATAAAGAGACGTATGATTATGTTGATATGTATGGGAGACAAATCAGACCTTCTGATCTATCAGATTACACTAGAAGTGCTCTGTTTGTGTGGATCCCTAAATCCACCACTAACCCCCCAGGACCCAATTCCAAAGGGGTACCTAAAGCCTGATCGATTGCAGATTCGCGTGGGACTGGCCAACAAAGGAGGTGTACAAGCAACTATCTGGTACATCGATAGTGGATGCTCAAGGCACATGACTGGAAGCAAACATCTCCTTAACTCTTACAAAGAACAAGAAGTCCCACGTGTACTCTTCGGTGATGATAACTTTGGTTTTACCAAAGGATTAGGAACCTTAGAGAATGATGATGTACAAGTAACTGGAGTCTCGTATGTCGAAGGATTAAAGCACAATCTACTATCAGTATCATAATTCTGCGACAACGGATTCAGCGTTGAGTTCTCGAGTGATAAGTGTACGATTAGGAATCGAGCTACTCAACAAATCTTGCTAACCTGGTTCAAGGAAAGGCACGATCTACACAGTAGATTGGAACAATTGCCCAAGAAATGCATGCTTAATTGGTAAGAGTTCCAAAAGTAGCAGTTGGCTCTGGCACAAAAGAATGAGTCATCTGAACTTTAAGACTCTTAACAAGATAGCTAGGGTGCCATTGGTTGAGGGACTTCCGAATGAGATATTCTCTAAAGATCAGACATGTGTCGCATGTCAGAAGGGAAAACAAGTTAAAGCCTCATTCAAGGGAATACCTGGACCAGCATCCAGTAGAGTACTGCAACTGCTCCATATGGATCTATTCGGACCAGTTACACCAGTCAGTCTCAGTGGATGCAAATATACTCTGGTAATCGTGGATGATTATTCCAAGTTTACTTGGGTTGTATTCTTACACAAGAAGAACGAGACAACGACAAAGATACCCGAGCTGCTCAAGAAACTACAAAACGAAAAGGTTGTCAGCATAGTAAAATTCAGATCAGATAAAGGTACAGAATTCCTGAATTCTTTTATTACTGATTTTTGCACTAAGTTTGGTATACAGCATGAGACGTCCGCTGCAAGAACGCCACAACAAAATGGAGTAGCAGAACGGAGAAACAGAACTCTCAAGGAAGCTGCTCGCACTATGTTAGCTGAACATGCAACACCAAGCCGTTTCTGGGCAGAAGCAATCAACACTGCATGCCATACTCAGAACAGATGTTCTCTGACTAAGACTCAATTCAAAACACCCTATGAACTGTGAAAGGGCAGAAAACCTCGTGTTTCATACTTCCATGTTTTTGGGTGCAAGTGTTTCATACACAACAATGGGAAAATCAGTTGAAGACTTTTGAGGCCAAGTCAGATGAGGGTATATTCTTAGGATATTCCTCATCCAGCAAGGCTTTCAGGGTTTACAACAAACGAACCCTAGTTGTGGAAGAAACACCCCATGTGGTCTTTGATGAGACATCTTCTGAACAAGAGAAAGCTGCCTCAGAATAAGCCGTACCAGATCAATCGGTACCTGATACGCAGAAAATGGATCAGCTAAGTATCAAAGAGAAAGAATCTGAACACATAACAGTGTATATCCCAGAACTTGATCTTGCTGATTCACCAGGTCAATCAGACCATAAGGTACGCACAACTGTCAGTGAAGAAGCTGGTACATCTGAGAAAGTATCAACTGAACCATCTGGTTCAGGGGGAACTCCTGAAGTTTCTACGAACAGACATCAGCATATGATGAGTCCAACATCAGCTGAGACATTTTCTTATCAAGTGGATCATAATTCCGCACCACACCCAATCACTAATAATGAACTACTATCAGAAATGGATGATGTTCTCCAAATTGACTCAAATCAGAAAAGAAGGACCTGGATTACCAGTCATCCAACTAATCTGATTATCGGAGACCCATCTGATAGAGTCAAAACTAGACATCAGATTGGTGAAAGTGCCATGTATTGTTGTTATCTGTCTTTGAAGGAACCAACTACAGTAAATGTAGGTCCCGAACGGGTTTTGTGAGGGTGGAAGTCTAGAGGGGAGGGGTGAATAGACTTCCAAAACTTTTTGTGCGGATCAGGTGTGAACTGCAGATTACCCGATCAGAGTGCTAGTGTATCAGTTTAGACTGATGTTCAATCTTACTGAGTGCCTGAGGGCAGATCAGTTTGATATCTGTCAGCTTAACTGAATGGTGCGGAAGCTTGTTTTTACCCGTGTGAAAAACTAGTTTTATCAATCAGATTCTTAAGTCAGTTTTTCAACCAGTTGACTGAAGTGTCAATCTGATCAGATCAGTTGCTTGGTGCAGACTGATCTTAACTTTAGAATATGTATGCAGTTTAAACTCAGTTGTGTGACTTGTGTAAAGCGATAAGAAAGCAAGTAAATGCACACAAGACTTTTTATAGTGGTTCGGACGAAACCCGCCCTACATCCACTCTTCCCTTAACACAGGGGAACCTTAACCGACTTTAACCTGCGGGACTTATACCCCTCACGGGATGGCCGAGATGTTTACCGAGTTCGCACTCAAGCGGGACTTATGTCCCTCACGGGATTGCCGATAGATGTTTACCGAGTTCACACTCAAGCGTAACCTACGGGACTTATATCCTTTTCAGGACAGCCGAGATGTTTATCGAGTTCCCACTCTACAAATGTAACCAGTGGGACTTATATCCTACAAAGAGGATAGCCGAGATGTTTAATGAGTTCTCACTCTACAGACTTGACCTAACTTGCGTTTGGGTAAAGAATGATTGAGGGTTCCAACTGGAAATCTATCTTAATGCTTTAGATAGCCAAAATGCTAGTGGATAGGATTTCTTGCTAAGAACTATGGGATGAACACTCTAAGAATAATCTTCAAATGTAGTGTTCTTTTGAGTGGAGATTTGCTGTAGCTTTAGCTTCTTTTGCGATGTCTCCTTGTTTGTTCTTGCGTTCTCACTTGTTGGTCCTTGTCTTCAAAATGAAGATCGATCCCATTTTATAGACTCCGAAATCAAAAGGCCGTTGGAGAGCAATTTGAATTTTGGGCTATATTAGGTAGGCTGTAGGATATGATTGTGACGTGCTGCGATTTTCGGCATGGCCGTAGGAGTGATAAACGTCGTTTTTATCTGCAGCGTCGTATCCCGTATTGTCAGCTCTTTTTGTGCACGTGTCGCTTTCTCCTTGGCTTCGCGAAGCGGCACTTTAGATATTTGCCCGTTAGACGATTGATATTCCTTTTGAAGAGGATTCGTCTTGTCTGGTGTATCTTTTTGATTGTCACCAGGTGTGAGCTGACTTGATCAAGTAACTGATCAGTCTACCTTGTTGAGTCTTCAGTTGCACCTTGTCTTAGCTTCAATATGCAGACTCTGCTGAAAGTAGGTCTTCAGGTCTTTTGATCTTCAGGTGTCTCGGAGCCTCAGTGTATTCAGTCGTACTGAGTCTTCAGGTTTGATGCTGAGTCTTCAGGTTTTATCTGAGTCTTCAGGTTCATCTGAGTCTTCAGGTTCTTCTGAGTCTTCAGGTTCATCTGAGTCTTCAGGTTCTTCTGAGTCTTCAGTGTCTTCTTGTCTTCACCTGATCTTCTGACTTCTTGTCTTCTGATTTGCGCTTAGTCTTCTGATCATCTGACCTTCTCTGGGTCATCTGATACTTCGACCTGACCTATACATATTAAGTTCCCCCTCAATATGTGACCTGTCTTTTGCATTAGCTATCTAAACATTTCAGCTGGTCATCTTATTCTGATTCTAAGTCATCAGTCAGCTAACAGGTCTGACTGGTCCTATTACAACCTGTTTTAGAACTTCCATCAAAACTAAATTACATATTTCCCAATAATTTCCCCCTTTTTGATGGAACCAAAACACTTAACAAAACTTGATCAGAAAAACAGATACCATGAATAGAAATGTAGATAATGCAAATAGTACATACCTCAGAAGACTATGAGATGAATGTCTTAGAATCAGTGGGATGGAAAGTTTTATTCAAATAGGTGTGTGCATTGTAGAATATGTGTAGAGCGTACCTATCATCTGATTCCAAGTTGTCTTCTTCAGGTGTACTTGAACATTTGCAGTTCTTTGGGGATGCCAAACATCCTGTACATCCTTTGCATTAGCTTGTCCAACTCTTCTTTTCTATGGATTCCTCCTTTTTCAGCTAGTCCATAGTAGATGTTCTTGAATTTAACGGGATCTAGCTTGTTGTCTGGACGCAAAGGTGGAAGGAGTAGTTCAAAGGGTGGAGCTTCTGGTATTAGTGACATGATCTTGCCTTATGTCATCACTGTCTGGTAGAAGTCTGGATACTTTGTTTCTAACCAGTTTCGAAATTCATCATCATTTTCAGTCTGATCTTGATGAATTGGAATCTTCTCCAGGATGTGGACGTCACATAACCATTCTCCTCTGATCTGATCCCATTCTGGAAGCAAATCTTGTCGTGCACAGAGGATGCCTTTAACAGGTGCCGGAAGGGCATTTTCTTCCCAAGCAATCTCCTCTGCTGCAACTTCGGTCTTCCTCTTCCTTCGGATGTAGGCAATGTTTAGCCCCTTTGCCTCTGCTAACTTCTGCTTCTTGATTGCGGTCTCTCTTATTCTCTGTCTTGCTTGCTCTTGAACTTGTTCAAGAGTCATCTGGCTTTCAGTGGAGAATATCTGGCCTTGTCTCTGATCTTCCGCAGTTGCTTTCATCATCTTGCCTTTGCCTTTCTTCCTCCTCAGAGTCTGCTCAGGTTCATCTTGTTCATCTTCTTCAGCTAATTTCTTAGCGAGTTCAAGGCTCTTGGCCTGATCATCAGCTTCCATTCTTTTCTGAACGGATGAAGAGAAGTCTTCAATTTTGTCGATTCTGGCAGTAATCTCTAAAAGAGTACTTTTCTGCTCGGCGATCTCTTTACTGTGTTGCTCCACAGTTTCTTTTATTTCAGCAACGAGATCAGTAGATGGAGTGGCTGGCAAGTTAGATACAGTGGTTTTTGGTAGAGATGAAAATTTTACCAACTGTGTCTGAGTCTGTCTTTCTTCCTTTTCTTTGTTCTCTTTTTCTTGAGTCTGTTTTTCTGTATTCTCTTTTCCTTCAGACTCTTTTCCAGACTATTTTACTTCCCCCTTTTTGGTTGCATCAAAGAGGTTGGACATCTGGCGGTTCAGAGTTGTTAATTGCCGTGAGATCTCCTCTCTAAGTTCCTCGACAACAAGAGGAGTGATCTGGACGGTGGCAGAAGGTGCAGGTGTGTAGAAGCGCCTGAGAGCAGTTTCGATTTCCTGTCTTGCCTTTTCTGTAGAAGCTAGAAAGTGTTTCCAACCCATATCCAAGTGATTGTTGGTTTTGTCCAAGGATGCCCAGACACTCTCCAAAAGTACCTGTGTCTGATTGAGCATCTCTGTCTGAACTGTGAGTTTGTTAGACTGGAGCTTGAGCTTCTCAGCAAGAGGGTATACTAGTTGCATTACTTCAGCAAGGATGGCATTGTGCATAACAGTGTGACTTCGTTCCTTGTCAACTAGTTTCGCTTGCTCATCTTCAAACTGCTTCATCAGATCTGCTGTGAGCGCTGCGATTTTGTCTTCAAAAGCAGCCTGGATCCCATCCTGAATCTTCTTAGAGTGATGATCTAGGGTATCAGAGCTCATTTTAGCAGTCTGTTCAGATGTTGAAGCCTTACCGAATTGGGTCTCATCTGCAGCACCCATTCTTGGTTCATCGGCAGCTCCCTCATGATCTGTAGGAGGTTGAACGGTTTCCTCCCTGTTATCAGCAATTTTGAACCTTTCGTGAATCAGCCATTTGATATCGTCGTCTGATGCTAATTCAACAGCATTTTCAATCCCAGCATTGTGTAGACATTTCAACTCTAAGTCTACAAAGAAGTCTGATCCCAGAGTTGTCATTAGAATCAGAAGTTCTTAAATGCTCTTCAGTCTGATATCCCTCTAGAACACTATCTCTTCTATCTGTTGCTGGATGCCAGGATGTTGATCCAATTTAGGGCATAGATCCAGCAGATACTCTTTGATCTGTTGCTTCATTATTCTTACGATGGGGCTCTCTAGAGCAGGTGAAGCAAGTACTGTTCTGGTGTTGAAGGGATTATGAGAGATGGACACATGTTCCTAGAATCTCTCAGGTTCTTGAGACTGGATTGGGGATTGGGATGTTTGTTGTTCAGGTTCGTGTTCAGCGTGTAGAGGGTGTTCAGTTTCCTGAACGGGTTCATTGATTGGTGGTGTGGGATATTTTGTTCTGAGAGGTGATGGTGAGGGAGAGAAGGTTTTGTGGGGAAAGGGTGGAGGTGATGATTTCTGAGGAGAGGGTGATGGTGATTTGGAAGTGGGCGTTGGCGATCTTGCTCTCTGGAAGATCTTGGTTAGAGGCAGAGAATCAAATGGTGATTCTTCCTCAGATTGCACCACTTATGTCCTTCTGACAGATTGCTCTCCTTCTGCTGTGATCATTTGTTCTTCCCGCACTTCTCTGATAGTTGGCTCAGAGCGGACTGCTATCTCTTCGTCTGATCTTTCCTGTATCAGATCTTCTGTTCTGCTGGTTTGCTGGGCAGAACTTGGAGCAGTTTTCAGAGGAGATGAGACTCTCTTCTGTCGTTTCCGCTGAGCGTTTGGTTTCTTGGCCAGATCCTTCCTCTTCATCCTCTTCTCTTCAATGGCCTTTTCCTGCACTTCAGACGATGCAGTTGCCTTATCTTTTCCTTTCTTTTCTCCCTTAGGTTTGGGCACATAAGGAGTCGGATCCTCATCAGCTTGTCCAGGTAGGGACTCATCTTTGCCCAAAATGGCCTTGTGCTTTGCTTGATAAATCTTTGCTCCATTCTCGTTCCATTCATAATTCTGTGGCAGCTTATCTGACAGAATGATAGAGATTTTGTGTATGAATGAGCACTTCGAAGATAAGCACACTGCATTGCTCTGGGTCAGTTCAAACTTCCCGGAGTCTTTTCTCAGTCTTGCTTTGACCATACCCAACCAATCGATGTCTGAAGCCTTCTTGATTATTACAGCCATTACACTTATTTTGTATGAAGTGACCGCATCAAGGCTGTAAGTCGAGCACATGATCACCTTCTGAACGATCTCAAGAAGAAGGTGATACTTTCTTTTGCACATGTTCTCCTTGTTTGCTGGTCTCAACAGCTCGGCTTCAAGAAACTCCTTTTCTCCTACAGCAGTCGTGTAGGTCTCTGGATTGATGCTTCCTCGAGTTAGTCCGAATATCCTCTGTAGATCGTCATTCGTCACTCGAACTTTCATTCCGCCAATGGAAGAAATCAGGTCAGCATCATTGTCTTCATCCCTCTGCAGATTGTAAAGAAATTCCAGTTCTTCATGGGTGTGAACGATGTTCTGATGAGTAGAGCAATATCGTTCCAGTCCACACGCTCTTAAGCACTCCAGAATTTCCAGTGATTATGGGTCTGAGGTGATGTTGAAGATGACGTACTTTTCATCAATGATGTCTTTCTTCATCGATGCAAAATTGCAGTACTTTTTCCCTTGTCCCGGTCTTGAAACAAGATGTGTCATTTCTGTAAGATATGCAGATTGATGTTTAGTTTGAGTAAGATATTTCAATAAATTCATCCAAACTAGCAGAATTCAGCATCAATTTAGCAAATAAGCGTTTAGATCCAAAATCGATTACAGAAATATGACTTGTAAACCTAGGTACCATAGAGAAATCTAGATCATGCAATTAACAAGAATTTACCAGTAATTGATTCGAAAGATTTTGAAATCGGAAGTGTAGAATCAAATGATTTCGAAGGTAATTCTCAGAGAATTTTAAACGAATATGATCTTTTAAGAATTTTGAGAAGACGAAGTAGTGGAAAGCGGTTTTCTAAGGAAAAATTTGGATTATGTAGAAAACGAGGGAAAACCTTTTTGCACAACTTTCCAAAGTACTCAAGTATCCGTGTTTTGAAATCGATGGCTGAGATAAGTCGGTGTTGGTCCCGGTGAAAAACCTATTTTGCGCGTGCGGAAGCAAAACGTGTCGAGCGATGCATATAAAAACAGGGGTGAAGGAATGGTGATTCCAGATTTTTCTCTTTTAAGCTCATGTGTTGTGTTTTGCTTATGATCGAATGCATATGACAAGATAAGAACGTAAAGCAGTAAACAACACAACAATGTATAGTGGTTCGGAGACTCAAGCTCCTACATCCACTCTCCCTGTTCCTAGGGAAATTCCTTCAAACACTTCCTAAGGTTTTCTGACTACCTCTGTAGTTTACTAACCTTTCTACTTTGAGCTTTCTGACTACCTCTGTAGTTTACTAACTCAAAGCCTCTGGACTTATCACCCTCTCGGGCTCGCCTCTAGATATTTAACGAGTTCACACTCCAATCGGACTTATCACCCTCTCTCGGGATTGCCTAACAACTACCTCACTTCACCACTAGTTATCTCATACGAGAATGGGTTTGGGTTTGGTGTTGTCTCCAACTATGGTGAGATTTTCCCTTACATTTGTTTAGCCTCAATGCTAAGGTTGGGAAAATCTCTCTAAGCTTAGGATACATCGTGGGTTGCTTAGATTGGGTTCTAGAACACTCTTGAACATATTTGTATGTCTACAGACTTGTGTTCTAGGGTGGGAATGCTTTGGGTATAACTCTCTTTGGCTCTGTAGCATCTCGTGCTATAATCTCCACTCATCCACACATTAGAATGATGAAAGACCTTGTATTTATAGTGTGGATTTGAATGTTACCGATTAGAGAGAATCACATTCAAATCCATACTATTCTTGTAAGTACATCTGGCTTCTTCAGTGGGTTGTCTTCCTCTCATTAGTCCACGTCGGCTAATTCTAACTTGGTATATTCCTCGGATTCCTCGCCTTGGAATCATTCGAGATTCTCTGAGTCTCGGTGTCTTGAGAGACATCTTGAGTCTTGATTCTATCTGAGTCTTTAGGTTTATCCCGAGTCTCGATTTCTCATCCCCGAGCCTCGGGATACTTGATTCATTGAACTTCTCTTGATGGACCTTGTCGTCGGGCATCTTGACACTTTCGATTTGCCCGATTCGATTCTCTGAATTGAGACATCGACCTTCAGTCACTTTGACTTCGAAAGCTCTCGATTTCTTCTTTGCTGATCGATCATTTTCGGCCGATCGATCAACACTTCTTCAGATCAATATCTCGGGATAGCATCGGTCGATTACATTAGGTTTAACATATTAGTTTTTGCACATCTGATCTCAATCACGTCTGATCTTGATCATCTGCTCATCTTCATATCTGATCTCGATCACGTCTGATCTCGATCACGTCTGATCTCGATCAGTCTCATCTGCTCCTCTTCTGATCTGCAACCCTCTCTTCTGATCTTCTGGTCAATTTCTTTTTGATCGGTTTATGCCGCTCTTCCGATCACCATATCGGCTCGACTTTTCTTCCGATCATCGATCACGTCTCATTACGGTCATCCGATCTTACGATCGGTGGCGGGCTTAGCTTTTCTTCTCTTCTGATTTTGCACAGCTCATCAGTTAACTCGAAACTCATCTAACTCATCTGATCTCGATCAGCCTCGTCTGATCTGGATCATCTACGTCTGATTTCGTGAGTTCCCCTTCAATTTGTTCTCTCGTTCCCCCTCAACTTGTTATCTGTAAATTAGCTTCAATAACACAAGTTGATAATGTTTTGGCATAATTCATCAAAACTAAAATATCCCAACAGTCGGCCAAAAAGTATTTTGATCGCACGGTTGAGAAAAACAGTCTTCTCGTTTTCCAGACTCGAAAAATTGCAATAAAACATTTTGAAAAACATTTTCAGGTCCGCATTAAAAGCTTTGCAGAGCATGCGTCATGAATAGTGTAAAATAAATCAATTAAAATAAATAACGCATAAAAAGATATTCAGAAAGAGATAAATAAGGGAGCGTATCTGACTGATTGATATTGTAATCAATCAGTTACCACGGTGATCTGATCTGGTACTCTGTTGACTTATCTGATGTTTGCCTTATGCATTTCCCAACAATATCTCGCTTATTTGATCAGATTCTTTGCTTGAAACGCTTCGCCACTTATCTGATCCTCTTTTCTGAAAAACTTCATCCTTCAGTTTCCTTCTATCATCTCGCATTAACTGAAGTCAACTCCCGCCAAAACTTTTACTTCGGGGAGTCCAAAAGTCGCCTCGATTCCCAAATTGGCGCAATTTGACATTCCGTAATAATGGCAAGATACGTTGTGATTTAATCACACCGTTAACTCATCCAACCATTAGCCGAGTGTTCCTAACGCTTTATCGATGCAAATTTCTCTTAAGATCTTCTGAGACGATAAAATTTACATTTATACCCCTAATTTTCTTCTATAAATAGCCTGGGGTGTTAGGCGAACAACATAATCATAAACCATTTCATCTTCTTTAGCATATCCTTCATGCTTTTCCGATAAGTTCCTTATTTTCGGTGAAACTTCCGGTGGGAACCTTTAGCCCTTTTCTAATGAAATCAGCTTCTTAGATCAACCCTGTGTGTTCCTTCACACTGCTTTCGTCGTCATCTAAGATTTTACATACGATCAATGCTAAGCTTCTTTACCACCATGGAGGCGGATCTGCTAAGGCAAATGAGAAGGCACATCTCCTAACCGTATGCACCTTGTGCGCCTATCGAGATGATGGTATAAGCATCAACAGACTTAGTCTGAAACAAAACATGAGTTTGGTATACAAAATGGTGTATCAAACTCAATATTTGCATGAGACACTCATGGCCATATGGTCTTTGTGACCAAACCTGTGGCACTGTGTCCCATTTAACAACTGGCGAGTCCATTGATTTTAGGTCTAAGGGCTCCTAGCTTAAAGATCCTTCAAGGCTCGCTCTCGCTTCTCACTCCAAGATTCTAAGAGCGGCTTTCAGGATTCTAGAAGCTTCTCTGCTGCCCCCTGGGTTGGAGAGTCTGAGAGCATCAGCTCTTAAAATCTCTCTCTCTCCTTCCCTGCCTAGGGTTGTCTTAGGGCTAATGGTTTATGTATCGACCTCCGGGTCTTCTTGTACTTGTAATACCACTTGAAGATAGATGTAGCATTTGTAGTTTGTGATATCACTTGTAACCTGTAAATCTGACCTCCGGGTCTTTATCAATGAAAAACTCTGTTATTCCATTGTTGTGTTGTTTTCTTCTGACTTATGCGATCTGTAGCTTTAAACTTGACTTGTTTCTTAACTGTAGCTTTAATCGACTTATAAAGTAATCTTTCCAATCTGACCAGTTCCCCCTTAATCTGATATATCTTGAACTGATCTGCCCTTTGTCTGAACTTCAAATCGGCTACCTTTCTGACTTTCTGATCTGCTCCTATCTGAACTTCAGATTGGCTCCTCGTCTGGTCGTATGATCAGTTGAGATTCTTAACTCAATTGAGTCCACTTAACCTTGGTTAGTCTTTTAACCAACTGAATCTGGAGATCAATCCTTCAGCCATATCTGGTGCATTTTCTCCAAGATCCAGAAGCCCTAGCTCGTTGCATAACTCTCTGAATCTGATCTCAGCTAGTGGCTTGGTTAAGATATCAGCTTTCTGCTTGTCAGTATGGATCTATTCCATCCTGATATTCTTCTTTTCAACATGATCTCTGATAAAATGGTGTCTGACATCCACATGCTTGCATCTTTTATGTAGAACAGGATTCTGAGTGATTGCAATAGCACTATTACTGTCATAGAATATAGGTACGTTCTTAGCTACGATGTTGTAATCCCTCAGCTGCTGACTTAGCCAGAGCAGTTGGGAACAACAGCTTCCTGCAGCCATATATTCTGCTTCAGTAGTAGATGTCGCAACTGATGTCTGCTTCTTCGAAAACCAAGAGATCAGTTTATTTCCCAGAAACTGACATGATCCTGAGGTTGACTTCCTGTCGATTCTGCAACCTCCGTAATCTGAATCAGAATACCCACTGAGCTCTAGATTGTCATCTGATGGGTAAAATAAACCAAGGTTTATAGTCCCCTTTAGATACTTGAGAATCCGCTTAGCTGATTCTAGGTGGCTTTGCATTGGATTAGCTTGAAATCTGACACATACACCTACTGCAAAAGTAATGTCTAGTCTGCTGGCAGTCAGGTATAGTAGAGATCCAATTAGAGCTCTATACTCCTTCTGATTCGTTTTCTGACCATCTTCGTCTGGATCCATCTTGAATCTGGTCATCATTGGAATTCTGGCTTCCTTGCAGTGTTGAACTCCGAACTTTGCCAGTAGATTCCTTGTGTACTTTGCCTGGCAGATGAATATTCCTTCTGTACTCTGCTTGACTTGTAATCCCAGAAAGTAATTCATCTGACCCATCATGGACATCTCGAATTTCCCTTGCATCAACTTGCTGAACTTCTCACATAGCTTCTTATTGGGAGATCCGAAGATAATGTCGTCCACGTAGATCTGAACCATCAGAATATCTTCTCCATCTTCTATTCTGAATAAGGTTTTGTCCACTGTTCCTTTAGTGAACCCGCTATCTGTCAAGAACTGAGAGAGTGTATCATACTAAGCTCGAGGAGCTTGTTTTAGGCCGTAAAGAGATTTCCTTAAACGGTACACTTGGTTGCCTTTTTCAAAGCCTGGAGGTTGTTCGACATAAACTTCCTCTGCTAGTACCCCATTTAAGAATGCACTCTTTACATCCATCTGATACACAGTGAACCCTCTGTGGGAAGCATATGCCAGAAACAGCCGAATGGCTTCTAGGCGAGCGACTGGTGCAAAGGTCTCATCATAATCAATTCCTTCTGATTGTGAATACTCCTTAGCAACAAGTCTTGCCTTATTCCTGGTTATGACATTTTTCTCATCTCTCTTGTTCTTCAATACCCACTTTGTGCCAATTACGTCTTGATGAGTTGGTCTGTCCACCAGTTCCCAAACTTAATTTCTCTCAAACTGTTCCAGCTCCTCCTGCATGGCTAGAATCCAGCTTGCGTCTTGTAGAGCTTCCTCTACTGTAGTTGGTTCCTTCATATACAGATAACAACAGTATATGGCACTTTCACCAATCTGATGTCTAGTTTTGACTCTATCAGATGGGTCTCCTATAATCAGATCAATTGGATGACTGGTAATCCAGGTCCTTCTGTTCTGATGTGCGTTTGTTTGGAGAACATCATCCATTTCTGATAGTTCATTACTAGTGATTGGGAGTGGTGCGGAATTATGATCCACTTGATAAGAACATGTCTCAGCTGATATTGGACTCATCATGTGCTGAAGTCTGTTCATATGAACTTCAGAAGTTCCCCCTGAACCAGATGGTTCAGTTGATACTGTCTCAGCTGTAACAGCTTCTTCACTGACAGTTGTGCGTACCTTT